>CM060947.1:194417630-194747630 GCA_030765055.1 Mantis religiosa
ATAAAATTGAAAAAAGGCAAAATAAAGTCAAAACAATTTCATACAAAATGCTTGCCAAAATTGGGGGAAATAACTTTTGGGAAAACATTATTTGAAAAGCATCTAAAAAAACAAAGAGTAAAATGGAATTAATATACAGTGGTACTTTGGTTATTGTAAATCAATATTATTTAATTTATATATTAAAATGTTTTAAACTTAACTTGAAAGTTTTAGAAATTATGATTTAATTAGTAAAATTTTAATATATTTAGTACATAAAGTTGTGATGTTAATATGAAGAATTAGGCAAATATTTTACTACATATATGAATTACAACATCCGAACAGCAAAGTAATAGAACAACATTAAAAATATCAACTCAAAATCTTTCAAAGAACAAAATATTTTAAATAATCATAAACAAAACATGATACATGCTTATGTTCCACAAAAATTTGGTAACTTTCTTCCAACTTCCACACTAAGTTGCAATATTGCACCCAATAGGAAGTTGCAAATATTATTGAAACATACACCAAATACAAGATCAAAATACGAGCATTAAAGTAGCTAATAAATACTAAATTTGCACGTGGATGTAAATAAATTATGACATTCCTTCCTTGGAAGTGTTATGACATAACTAAAACTAAATTTTATGAACTATAAAATTGCTCTCTTCTCTTAACTTGGAATAAGCATGGATCTTTGTTTACAAGATGGAATTATTTTAATTATTGCATTTCTTTTATATTCCATATCTAGTATTTTCTCTATTCACCATTATTACTTTCAATGATTCTTGAAAATATGAAATATAATACATATTCAGCTGTTGTTTCTTTTAGTAAATACAGCTGAAGCTGATTTATACGTAGATATATCAAGGGGAAGAGGAATTACTTACAAATGAGGTTTAGAAACTGTGTTATTTTTTTAAAGTAACACAAAGGGCCTGCATGTATAAAAGTTTACAAGCAACAAAGATATGTACAAAACAAACATTATTTAGAAATTGGTTCCATTCTAAACTATTCAATTAATTTGGCTTATTTCACTTTTCTTGCAATAAAAGCATACAGTTCATTTTGCAAAACACATTAATGAACTTAGAGTTTTTTACTCCAACTTTTTGCACTGATGTAATGCCTACACAACCTGCGTTCAAGAGGTCTTGAGTTCAAATCTGGGTTAGGGTAAGTTATCTGGATAAGTTTTTCCAGGGTTTTCTGTCAGTGATGACAATATATAGCACATATATGCAATTCCTAAGCCGGAAGCAAATAAGGTTTCGGTTTTGTGTCTATTAAGTGCCACTCTCGTATAAATTTTACTTTTCTATCTAGTGTATAGTTTCCTTTTTCTTTACTCCACCGTAGATTAAAAGTAACTGAGAACTGAAAGACAATATGCTGTTCAACAGTAAACATGATACCGAAAACTAGTTAACATGATTGGAGGAATTTAGTAGCAATGACATCAAAATTAATTGAAAAAACTAATTGTAGTCGGTTTTTTGACACTTTGTCACTTACATATTTATATTATTCAGGAACTAGTTTCGGAAGCCTTCGCCTTCATTACCAACCTCTTTCCAACTGTCTGTTGTGGTCTGCTTTTTTCTCTTTGGCAGTGGAACTGTGAACTTCTTTATCAAATTATCTACTGGTGGGATTTCAAAGTTCATTACTGGGTCCTTATTTTTCCATATGAATATGTTCTCCAATGTTGTCAGATAAACCAAAATAAACTGACAACATAGGAGAACATATTATTTAAAAAATTCTTGAAATTTTTAAAAATAAATATATCTTCTGTATGATTAGTTCTAGTGTGGTCATCAGAGGTTTTAATAGCCAATTGTTTTTCCAAAGTGGTGATAATCCAAAAATGGTGTGCTACTGCATATTTGTGAATTTCTTTAAATTTGATGTTTCTTTCATCCTCTCTCCATTCAAGTTACTCTTGGTGATTCCTGTATAAGAATGTGACAACCATCATGTTTAATTTAATGAACACCAGTATGGTATTCCTAAGTGCTTCACTTAATTTCTTCAAATATTTTTTGCTCAATTTGATTTTGTAGCTCATGAACATTTTTTCAAATGTCCTATAAGTCCAAAGGTGATATGTTAATTAGTTAAATTTCAATTTTTATTCTCCTCTTTTTTAGTTAAATTTCCAATTTGTATTCTCCTCTTTGTTTTTCCAAGCAATAATTGGTATCAATCTCTTTTGCTTTGTATCACATTTACCATTGTGGCTATGTCAGCAGGATTGAAGCCATTTAAATTTTTTGTAACAAGTATGTAAAAGAGCAAAAAGGAAACATCAAATTTAAACAAATTTGCATATCAACAGTAACTTACCACTTTTGGATAGTTACGCAATATTGGTAAAGAAATTAAATTATTGAAACCTTTAATGACCACACAGGATTATCACATTAGAAAATATATTATTTTTAAAATTTCCAAGAACGTTAAATGTTTTTATTATTAGCAATATAATCAAGTTTACTGACAGATGGCAGCAGTTATATCTTCAGCCTAAGGAAAGAAGAAGGGATAACAACCTTTAGTTGCCACAATGCTGAGTATGGAGAAGAATATCTTTGAAAAAGCTCCAAAATTTTAATCTATGGCATTGAATTATTCAATTCTGATTGTATTCTAAAGTGCTTACATCAGTCATGAAAAAATAATAAGTCAAGACATAAATTATAATAAACATAAATTATTGATTATTGTTTATATTATTATTACTATCATCATTATCAGTATTATTATTATTATTATTATTATTATTATTATTATTATTATTATTATTATTATTATCATTATTATTATTATTATTATTATTATTATTATTATTATTATTATTATTATTATTATTATTATTATTATTATTATTATTATTATTATTATTATTATTATTATTATTATTATTATTATTATTATTATTATTATTACTATCATCATTATCAGTATTATTATTATTATTATTATTATTATTATTATTATTATTATTATCATCATCATCATCATTATCATTATTATTATATATGTTAATTTACTTACTATGTCAACTTGATGTTTTTATTTTCCCACACAGAATTCCTTGAAGATGACATCTAGAATTTCCTCAGTTCCAACATGCCCTATAATTCTGCCAATGTCCTTTGCAGATTTTCTCAAGCATTCTGCTGCAAGTACAAGATCACTTTCTGATGCAGAAATTTGTAGATAATCCTCAAGATGCTTTACACACTGTTCCAGGTGATGCCTATGACGAGACTGTGTCAAGTGTGGATTTTCTCTGCTTGGGTTGCCACATCTGAGTAAAAAACAAATTTCTATCATACCTTCTATTAAGAATAAAAATCGTTTATCTCATTTATGACAGAAAATAGAAAGAAAAAGAAAGATCATTTCTAAATTTCATTTTAACAAGGTATAATACATGGGTCATTCAGAAATTAAAGACAACACTGCCTGCATCTGGCGCTATGAGCGGTAAATCATGTAAACTGATACCTATGAAAAAAAGAGCATATAATGTTTGTTAGCTGTGAGTTTGAAGATAATTTTATTTAATAAGACATTTTTAGTAAATTAACTTTAAAGAGAGTCGATTAAAGACACTAGACAACACTTACTTTTAAATTTTTCCGGAACTAGTTTCAGAGGCTTTGCCTCTATCATCGGCCGGCTCTCGACTGGTTCTCATTGGTGTAGCTGACGATACCTTGTCACAGGTCTCCTCTGGTGGCGGCTCAAGGAACTTGCTGAACAAATCCTTCTGGGGGATGTCGAAATTGAATACTTTGTTCCTATTTTTTGAAATGAAGATTTGTTCCCATGTGGATAGTTCTTGTTTTCCTGATGTATGTTTCAGTAGTTTTGGTTCTGGATTTATGTTGTGGTTTTTTTCCCAAAAATGTGTGGCAACTGCTGATTTTTCTAATTGTTTATATTTTATGTTTCTAAAGTGTTCCTTTGCTCTTGTTTCTAAATTTCTTTTTGTTTTTCCAATATAAATTTGACTACAGTCATTGCATTCAATTTGATATATACCAGATTTTTTGTTTGATGGAATGGCATCTTTGATGTTTGAGCAAATTAGGTTTTTTAAGGAGAAATGGTTGACTGGTGCTAATTGAATATTTTGTTTTTTGAAGACTTTTTTGAATTTATCATAGGCCCATGGATGGTAAGTGAATTTTTTGTTTCTGTAGATGAAAGAGTTGTGGTTTCCTTTAGTAGCTTCTTTTTTTTTTTTTTTTTTTTTTTTTTTTGCTAAGCTCACTTTTTTGTCCACTAATGATTTGGGAAAGTTATTTTTTTGTGCTATTTCAATTATTTTGTTGTATTCTGTTTTGTATTCTTCTGCTGTGAGAGGGATGTTTACCAGTCTGTGTGCTAAACTATTGAAGATTGCCTGTTTGTGGGATCTTGGGTTGTAGCCATTAGCTTTTATGTAGTTGTCTGTCTGTGTTGGTTTTCTGTAAATGCCAAAGTTTAGTCTGTTTTTATTCCTCATTATTTTTAGATCCAAAAATGGTAAATGCTCGTCTTTTTCTATTTCTACAGTGAATTTGATGCTTTTTTCTTGGATATTTAAAAGTTTTAGTGCATCACTGATGTGTTTTTTTGGTACTATTGCAAAGATGTCATCTACATATCGTTGCCAGAGTTTGAACATCCAAGGGAAACCTTTGTTGATCCTTCAAAAAATTCACTTACCATCCATGGGCCTATGATAAATTCAAAAAAGTCTTCAAAAAACAAAATATTCAACTAGCACCAGTCAACCATTTCTCCTTAAAAAACCTAATTTGCTCAAACATCAAAGATGCCATTCCATCAAACAAAAAATCTGGTATATATCAAATTGAATGCAATGACTGTAGTCAAATTTATATTGGAAAAGCAAAAAGAAATTTAGAAACAAGAGCAAAGGAACACTTTAGAAACATAAAATATAAACAATTAGAAAAATCAGCAGTTGCCACACATTTTTGGGAAAAAAACCACAACATAAATCCAGAACCAAAACTACTGAAACATACATCAGGAAAACAAGAACTATCCACATGGGAACAAATCTTCATTTCAAAAAATAGGAACAAAGTATTCAATTTCGACATCCCCCAGAAGGATTTGTTCAGCAAGTTCCTTGAGCCGCCACCAGAGGAGACCTGTGACAAGGTATCGTCAGCTACACCAATGAGAACCAGTCGAGAGCCGGCCGATGATAGAGGCAAAGCCTCTGAAACTAGTTCCGGAAAAATTTAAAAGTAAGTGTTGTCTAGTGTCTTTAATCGACTCTCTTTAAAGTTAATTTATCATAACAACACTGTTTTCAACACTTCCAAGAAAGTAATTGTCATTTTTAGTAAGTTTAACTGTAGGCTGTTATTTTTAGTGCTCTAAATATGTTTAGTAAATACAAAAAAAGATGCTTAATTAAAATTCAGGTTGCAAGAGGTATCAATGCTTGACAATGCCATATAGAATTACTGGAAGCTTGAGGTAGACAGACTTTACCATATCGTATAATAGCTAAGTGGATGAATGCATTTTGCAGAGAGAGGGAAAACATTCATCAAAAACATGGAGCTGGCAGACCACAATTCAAATTCAATTCAAATTCAATTTATTTCATCCATGAAAACATCTACTTGTTGTAGATTCGTCAAATACAATAATTACTTACTAATAGATACTATAATTACATATATAATATTTTCACGTACAATTTATTTATAGTTCATTTAGGTCCCATGTTCAAATTCCTCTAGAGTATAAAAGGCATTTTCTACTAGATACTACTTTATTGTTTTCATCTTTTGATCTGCATTTTTTATCAATTTAATTGTTCCGGTAGCTTATTATACAGTTGTTTTTCCATGTTTTTTATACAGCGTCTGCTTAATGTACCCCTAAGTAATGTTCTGTAATAATTGTCATTATTTCTTAGACTATATGAGTGAATACAGTCATTTTTGGCTCATTTTCTTGTAAGATATGTTTTATTGTCTTATAGATGTATATACATGGAACAGTCAATCAGCAAGTGATGAGCCCGCCTCGGTAGCGTGGTGGCAGCATATCTGCCTCACGTTCAAGAGGTCCCAAGTTTGAATCTCGGTCAGGGTAAGTTACCTAGATATGGCTTTTTCCAGGGTTTTCCCTTATCCTGAAAGACGAATGTCGAGTAACTCTAAGCTCCATGGACCCCGGACACATTTGAGCATCATTTCACCAATTTCATTCACCGTCTGATATGACTTAATGTGGGAGGACGTAAATTGAAAAGAAGGGAAAAAAAAAAGCAAGTGATGATGTGCATGTGAATGCTGATATAGCACTGCTGGAAGAACATCGTTGTTGGACTTGTATTGAACTAGCAAAGGAAGTTGGAATTGCTCCACATACTTAAGAAGAAGTTAAAGGAAAATCTGCCCTTGATGGGTTCCACACAATCTCACAGAGGAAACAATGTAGCAGAGGATGGAAACAGCAAGATTACACTTAGAACATTATGCCGTGAAGGCGAGTGTTTTCTCTGACGTATCTAACATTAGATGAAACTTGAGTTCAATGACACCAACCAAAATTAAAGAGCCAATAAAATGAGTGGTGGGACACTGATTCACCGCTGTGATCTGTTTTAATCTCAGCTCTCACACCAATAAAACAAGAAATTAGATTTGCTAAATTTACTTACCACCCCTGGGCCACAAAAAAGTTCCAAAAAATATTCAAGAAATACAATATAACATTGGCACCAAAAAACAATTACAACAATAAAAACCTACTTCACAGTAATAATACTGATAAGATAAAACCAGAGGAAAAGTCAGGCATTTACAAGATTAAGTGTAAAGACTGTGAAAAAATTTACATAGGGAGGACAAAAAGAAACATAGGCACTAGAAAGAAAGAACACTTCAGGCACTTAAGATACAAAAATATTGATAAGTCCGCAATAGCAGCTCATTTCTGGCCTGAAAATCATGAAATTGAAGATAGCACAGAATTACTAAAATACGTACAAAAACATAGTGAACTCGTCATATGGGAGAGGATATACATAGAAAAACATAAAAACCAACTTATGAACTTTGAAATCCCGCCAGAAGAAAATCCCACATTTAAGTTCATCACTAAATCAACAGATGGCAGCAGCAACCCCAGAATTACCCACACTGCTGGATCAAGCTTTAGATGCAAACGATGATTTGCGAAACATGTCCTCAAAATAGGTACGAAAGTGAAGCAGATGTGTAATAAATACGACTCATCTAAAAATTAATAATGGAGACTCTACTTGTCCCTACCACTGACGAAGTTCATGCCATTATCCGTTATTTGACATAAAAAAATAAAAGTGCAATGGCATTCATTATGAGTCCAGTCTATACAAATTAAATGTTATGTCACCAATGATTTCTCATTGCTGTCAATCATTCATTGAAGGGAGAACATTGTTACATGATAAACAACAGAGCTGCCAACCATCCATTTCCCACACTTCAAATACTGCTGATGAGGTCAAAAGGGTTGTAGACATCAATTGGGTCTTACACTTGAAGAAGGTTTTGCACAACTTCCTCCAAATATTGAAATAAGCCACTTCGTAGAATCATTTCTCAAGATTTGCATTTATTAAAAGTGTATGTAAAATGGGTCTCACACATGCTTTTAGAACATGCAAAGTGCACAGAGTTGATGCACTGGAATGTTTGTAGTTTTCTGAAGATGACAAGACCAAACAATGACCAAGGACAACAAATGGATTCATCATGGAATGCAAAATACAATGTCAGGACGGCACGTTGGCCATGGTAGCTCAATGGGTTAGAGTGACTGGACGGAAACCAGGAGATCCGTGGTTCAAATCCCGGACATGGCATTGAATTTTTCATGTTGACTATCTATCAAAAACCTTAGCCTATATACAACTAGTGTGAAGAAATGATTGATTTCCATCAATTAACTACAATAATAAGAGTTAAATGATGAAGCCTGGGAGTCAAGTACTTGCGATAGTAAGTCGCCACTCTCGAATGCAAGAGCCCTTAGTGGTTTACAGGGGAAATATATGAGTCAACTGGAGAATTTAATGTCAGGACGGCACAATGCCCATGGCATCGACAGAAACTAGGAGATCTGTGGTTCAAATCCCGGACATGGCATTGAATTTTTCATGTTGACTCTGCCATAGCTGGTATTTGAACCATGAATCTCTCTGGTTCCATCTGTTTGCTCAAACCATTCAGCTACCATACCAGCACAACATTAAATTCTACAACTGACTCATAATTTTGTATGGTCTATTAACTGACCTAATAGTGTTCTAAATTATGAAGCCCTGGATTGAAAGTATGTGCAACATTGTAAGATGCCATTAAGGTATATTATCTCCTATAATATGAAATCTAATGGTTTACGAAAAATATGAGTCAGTTTGGAGAATTAAATGTCATGCTGCCATGTTGCTATGGTAGCTCAGTGGTTAGAGTAATCAGATGGAAACATGGCTAAAGCATTGAATTTTACAATCCAGCTCTATCTTTTCAAGCATTATCATAATTACTGTACCACATACTGTCTTACAGTACTTAATAATTTTCTTCTAATCCATATGAGCAAATACATTGCAATATGCAATACAATTTCAGTATTAACACAGTCTACTTATTTCACAACTTCAGTGAATTCTACATAACTTCTTTGATGTATACACTTCAAACTACTGTTCCTGTGGGCTTAGAATGAGTCCTCATGCAAAGCTGGTTGTATAGCTCCACCAAAGAACATGTGCTACTGTTAATGCTCTCTTCTGCAAAGGGATAGCCCCCTTGCTCAATATGTCTACCTCATAGATTACCGCATGACAATAAATAGAAGTAAACTATTTAAGCTCCTATTTAAATGCTTTCAAAGTTGAATAATTGTTCTTCTTCTTTATTATTTAAATGTATCAAACAAGAGATCATATATGCAATGAAGTAACTATTTTTACTTCCACCAAGAGTTGTGCTGCAGCATAAGGTTCACATTCGGACCCATTCTAAGGCCTGATCAGGTATATACATGTAAGTCAATATTAACTTAGCATGCTAGAGCAAGTTATTTTTCGTGAACCAGCTTGTTTATCACAATTCATAGTTTTCAGTGAGTTGTAAATATAAAACTTTACGTAATTGAAAAAATTATTTGTAGTAGTTTTTTTTGACACTTTGTCACTACAAAAAAATTAATAAAAGATAAAAGACCAACTACTGTCCAGCAACACAAAGATCCCTGAAAGGAATGTGCTCCTTTACACAGTGGGACAAGGACAGCGAATGTGTGTGACAGAGAATGCATGCTACACAAGGAGTAGAACTGTTAAAAAATATGCGCCCTATTCACTCTGTACAATAAAACTGAGAAGATTCATTCACAAAAGTAGAAGCCGTTAGAATGTTTTTGAATGGTCTGTAACTGAACTGACATGGGTTGTCATAAACCTGTCCAGGGAGGGTGTGGGAACCTTCTCTAACCCCCCTGTGTCTTAGGCTTCAGAGTTTTTCTCTCCTGTGGAGGACAGTACAATAGTTTTTTCAATTAATTTTGATGTCACTGTTACTAAATTCCTCCAATCACGCGTAAGTTTACATAATTGAAAGATACAAATACATTTTAAAAACTAGAAACTTTATATGGACCAATGCAAGACTAACTTTGTTTTGGTTTATCTATTGCAAAACTAAGAACAGAAAGAACAAACAAATAAGCCAAAACACGTGAATAAATATTACTATGTCGCTTGCTTTAGTAGCTGCTGCAACCTAGCAGTGAAAGACATAAGGAACCTGAAACACTTCCTGATAGTCTAATATTATGTTCCAAATAATATTAATAACTTTGAACGATGGACAGCATAACTCTGCTCTGGCAATATTTACTTTACTCACTGAGATAAACAGAATGCAAGTTTTCAAACTCTAGACCTGATTTAATAACAACCTGAAAATAGAGCATGCATGAAATACTATATTGCACTTACAGCAATAGCAATTGTCTTTTAAGCTCATTCAAGAGTTGATGCATTCCATATTCTGTTTTGCATGACAGTGGTATTACCGCCTTGTGTTGCTCAGCTACTTTCTCTAGATTTTCACAAGTGGGCAACAAGTCCATCTTATTCAAAACAATTATACACTTTTTACCAAGGAATAGGTCTTCCAGATGTTCTTCTGAACAGTTTGAATTCAGCATACTGAATAGAGACAGTTCTGCCACATATTGATGAAGCAGCTCTATTAAGGAGCCACTGTTGGTAATCTTTGACACACTGATAACAAGTATAATCAAGTCTGCTTGTTCAGCATATTTCTGTGCCCTATAAATACCCTCTTTTTCCACCATGTCTTGCACCTGATCATGCAATCCAGCAGTATCTGCAAGGATAACAGGATAACCTTCGATGTTGATGTGGAGCTCTACAATATCTCGAGTTGTTCCAGCAAGCGGTGTTACAATGGCAGCTGGTCTTCTGCCTGTAATTTTCACAAAACTTGTAAATCCTTGGAAGTATCTATGTGTCTATTATAGCTTTTTAAGGCAAATTGTAAATTTGCTTCTATATATAATGTAAAGAATTGACTTTTTAATCACTTTGGGTTTAGAGAAAGTCCTGTAAATATAAAGACCCATGCAAACTGCTGTAAAAATAGTGAAAATTTGTTTTTCTCATGCCGTAGTACAATGTAGCTTTGCAACAAGTCTACTAGAGAGGACCTAATGTTAAAATTAGACACAAAAATTTATATTAAAATTAAGGAAGAAAATATTATAAAATGTAACTTCTCTTTACTTAGGGTCTAACTCTCTGATCCATATAGTAATACAGGTCTAATCAATGTTTTATATGCAGCGTGCATTTTGTTTTTATTCTAGGAGATAGTGTTGAAATTGCTTCTTTAATCCATAATAGCATCTATTAGCCATTTTCTTCCTCAAGTTTATTTTGTAATAATTTTATTACTTATTATATTGGCATCTATAGTATCTATTAGCTATTTTCTTCCTTAAGTTTATTTTGTGATAATTTTATTACTTGTTATGACAGTCCCAAGGTATTTAAATTGTGTTACAATTTCAAATTTATAGTTATCAATTACTATATGGTTTCCTTGTATGTTCCTTATTGATATTTTGTCTTGTTTTTACTGATCGTTATTTGCATATTTTTCACACTGATATTTCTAATTTGTTAAATGTTTCTCTTAATACACTTTCAGATTGCCCGATTATGTTTCTATCATTGGCATAGGCCAGTAGTTGCATGGATTTATAGAATATGTTCCCTCTTGCATCTATGCCTGACCCTCTAATAACCTTTTCAAGAACTACATTGAAAAGCAGATTTGACAGTGCATCATCACCTTCCTGGAGTCCTCTATATGTCACAAATTCATTATATTTTTTTCCCATTTATACCTTTAGTTATACTATGTTCAATGAGAGAATAAAGCACCATAAACAAAAACCGGTTTGTATCACTCCGCATACACGTGCATTCAGAATGACAGTACTGTTACCGCTTCATTAAGTATAATATTAATGTGTATTAATAATATGAATATGCATTTTCAACACAAAAAACATATTTATTCAAGCCAACCACTTAATTGCTTCGTTAAGTATAATATTAATATAAATTTTTGACACTAAAGGCACGTTTTTCGAGCTAAGTATCACACATCACACAGCACACTATTAATACCCATGAAAATTAACTGCTATTTATGTTAATTGCATTCCTATAATCTGAGCCGGAAATTGGTTCGATACCCTCCAGGTCTGACATCTCCATGTCACTCGATCATTCATCCCCTAGATGTATCAGGCACTTTTCCACGATGGTGTCTATAATGCCCTCCAAGTCCCAGAGTTTTTGTTCCTTGCAAATCACATGTTGGACACAGGCACTCCAGTTATCAAGTGTTACAACATGGAATGCTGCATCTAATAGCGTCATCACACCTTGCACTTTGAAGATCATTTTATTTCTGGTGATGTAACCCTTCACCTGACTCCACACCGTCTCTAATGGGTTCAAGTAACAATAATGAGGTGGCAGTCTGAGTACAGTGTGACCCGTAAGTTTTGCCGTTTCATCAATTACATATCTTTTGTACTCTTTAGCATGAGACTTGACCATTGACAACAATTCCGCCTTAACATGAACCTCGTAGAAAAGTATATTTTTTACTTTGTAGACATGTTATGATGTCACTTTTTTTCCAAGATTTGTTTGGTATGCGTTTTAACCTCACACTGTGGTAGGGGGCATGGTCCATCACAATAATGCTATTCGGTTGTAATTTGGGGAGTATCTTTTCAAACCAGGATCTGAAAACGTTGCCATTCATTTCTTCATGATAGTCTCCCATTGTTTTGGAGACAAACACAAGTTTGCCACCCTCAACAAAACCATCATCACTTCCTATGTGCAAAATTATAAGACGCTTACCCTTCCCATGGAATTTCTAAGTCCTGCACTTAAACCAGATCAAAATGCACGTTTTTGTTTCCTTTTGCTTTTCATTTCACTGTGGTGTCAGTCCATACTTTGCTTGTCATGTGTCCCTCATTAACCCATGTCTTGTCTAAATAATAAAATTTCCACATTTTACGGAGTTCCTTTACTTTGTGGAGAAAATCTTTTCGCCATAAAATAATATCATCTCTGTCCACAATGACACTCTGTCTTTTTCTGTTCACAAATTTGAAACTAATTTCCATTAGCAGTTTGTGGAGGAAAGATCATTTGAAATATAAACAGACTGATAAATCAGCTGTAGCAGATCATTTTTGGTCATTTAACTATGAAATAAATCCAGAAGTTAAATTATTAAAACAATTAAATGGTCCGATAAATTTAATGGTTTGGAAAAAAAATATTTATTTTAAAAAATAAACATCGCATAATGAATTTTGAAATACTGCCAGTCGATTCTGTTTCTAAGTTTGTTTCATTTCAGATTTTGGTAGTACTGGCAAAAACGTAGTAATCTGTATTGATGGTAGCATTGATGATGCAGTTGTTTCTGATTGAAGATGTAAGCAAGAGTTTACGATCTCAGCAATTAACAAGAAAAATCATCATTATCATCATCATCATCATCATCATCATCATCATCATGGTATAAGCCTTGTGGCCCATTCCAACTTCAAGGAAATTGATCGGACGATCTCATTCGTGGCCTGCCAACATTTCTTCTACCTACAGGTTTATACTTGTATACTATTTGTGGTGTACGGTCTTCGGTCATTCTCTTCACATGCTCTTACCATTTTTGCCTGTATGCAATGATTGTTTCATTTAGACTCTGAATTTCCAATTCTCTTCTAATATCTTCGTTTCTTTTCTTGTCTATGAGTCTATAACCTGCCACCTGTCTCAGAAATTTCATCTCAGCAGCCTCCACTTTCTTCTGTTGTGAGATAGTCAAGACCCAGTTTTCACACCCATAAAGCAGGGTTGGGATCGCCATTATTTTATACATAAGAAAAATTTACATCAATTTCTTTTAAGAGAAGTGAAGTTACTGTTACAAATAGTTTATATCTGTGTAGAAAAGTAACTGCTTAAAAATTTACAGTTTTGAACAAATATATAATATGGAATAAATCCTACATAATGTAGCCAATGGCATAATAGCCCAAAGCAGGCCTTAGCCTGCCAACCTGACTGCCGGCCTCACGACCACATATGCAAGGCAGAGGTAGGTAATTCCATCCGATAAGGGGAGGAGATGTGGGCAGCACCTCGATACCCCCAGTCAGAAAGTTGGCATTCTAGACCATAGTTCGTTACCTAGCGTAGCTCTTCAATTTCCTGAGTGGACACCAGTCCTATACCCAGGACTTAAAATCTGCACCCACAGAGGTGGGATCTATCCCGGGTGAATTCTGGACACAGGGAATCAAAGCACACGCTCTAGCCTACCATGCCACAGCGCAGGACAATAAATCCTACAAAAAGCAATAATTTACTTGCATTACATAATAAATGAAGCTAGCTACAGTGAAGCAATAAATATTACACAAATATAACTATTTGCAACAAAAACTTCACTTATCTTAAGAAAATGATGTAAATTTTTCTTATTAATTGATGAGATCGATTTCGTAAACATTTGTCCACATCTTCAGTCATCAAACAACTTCGTTTGACGACAAAGTCAATTAATAAGAAAAATTTACATCATTTTCTTAAGATAAGTGAAATTTTTGTTGAAAAGTTATATTTGTGTAATTTACTTGGATATTTTGTGTATTTTAACACTATGTGTGGGAACCACAAAGCAAACTAATACATTACATTGAATTACAAACTACATTAATCAAATGAAATAAAAGTCAGAACTTCAAATTCTGTCATTATATGTGGGTTTACAATATAACAGGGGCATGCTGTATCTAGATTGCACTGTTCGGAGTTAAAGATAACCTTCAGGTCAAATATCTACAGATAACTAGCTATGGCACACAATTTAGAAATGTGAACTGCATAATTGTGCTAAAACTACTCTTTTCATAACAGCTGTCACATGGATCTTCTCATTCTTCTGCTTAACAGTATTTTGTTTGTAAACTAAACCTCTATTTTACGACACACACTTACAAAGAACATAGGGTTAAGTTAAACTTACAAAGTGTATTCAGCAAGCTACTCTTGCCAACATTAGGTTCACCAATAATAACAGCTCTGACACCATCTCGCAACCGCTCCCCACATCTTCCATCTGCAAGGTGACTCTTAAAAAAGAAATACGGAGTTATTAATAAACTTCTAACACAATAGAACCTCTCCTTTATAATTTTCCAGCTAATAGACATTACCTGAATAGTTTTCTTTAGTTGTTTTACACTGTCATCAACACTGTGTACTATATCATCTTCAATATTTTCACTCTCACTGAAATCTATATGTGCCTCTATATTTGCCATTATCTGAAAAGAACAAATTATATTAAGGAAATAATCCATCATTGCTGAATCTGCTTTTGGCAGCATAATATGATTTTATACATAGCCTATACCTTCACAATACTCTCTCTCCAGTCACTGTACATTTTGCTCAGATGTCCCTCCATTTGTAGGAAGGCTTGCTTTCTCTGTGCTTCTGTTTCTGCATGAATCAAATCTGCTAGTCCCTCTACTTCAGTCAGATCCAGCTTCCCTGCATAGAATGCTCTCTTTGTAAATTCACCTATTGACAAAAAGACATTTACAGTGAATATTACTCTGTGAACTATATAAAATAACCTTTTATATAAAGAAGCTTAATAATGAGCTGAAATCTTTGAATTTCAGCATCTACACAGCGCTTCAGTGTATCACTGTGCTACTATACAAAGTGTGAAGTACGCTACATGTATATGTTATGGCAAGAAACAATTTTTAGAATATTTATATGTCCAACCATCATTCACTAATCTGGCAGTCATCTGTAAAACTGCCATTTGAGCATTTCAAGAACTTACTCTGGAATAAATTGCATTTATGAGAGTAAATATGAGAGTAATATTACTCCGTGAAATGTGGAATAAAGCCCAGAGTAACTATAGGCTAACATGTTACAAAGGATGCCAAATTGATGAGAATAGTTTTCAAGGAAGTTTTAGCAATGAAGATGGATTTTTTACCCTCCAGAATGATGGCCAAGATGGATTTACAGAATTGAGTGGTTTGTAAATTATTACACTACATATTTTTTTAACTGGTTCCAAAAAACAAAAGTTTTGGCATAAAAATTATTTGTGGTTGGTTTATTGACCACTACGGCTCTTATGCGACTCTAAGAGCCGTAGATGCATAAGAGCCGTACATGCAAACGATGATTTGCGAAACATGTCCTCAAAATAGGTACGAAAGTGAAGCAGATGTGTAATAAATACGACTCATCTAAAAATTAATATAAAGAGTATGTTTATGGAAATGTCCTATGATACTGATTAAATCTGCATAGGATTGCCAGATGCTCCGTTTTCCCGGAATCCTCCGTTTTTTCTCCCAAATTTTGTTCCTCTATTTATTATCTACCAAGAGTACGCAATTCTCCGTTTTTATTTGCCTGCTGCAAATTATTGAATTATATATAATGACTTAAATATTCTCATGAAGTTTATGTAATCTTTGGAAAATGGCACTCTGTTTTGTTTCATTTTGTGAATGCTAGCTACAGAAGTGCCTTCTAAATCAACGAAGGTACATGTGTGTGCCGTCATGCAGCAGCATGTTTCTGCCAGCGATAATAAGCAAATTTAATGCCTCTCTGATTTTGTCTTTCAGTTGCTTTCACTTCCACTTCTGTTACCGTTCTACTCTATGTTGTAAATCTGTTTTAAGCGTGGTTGTTGGAAGCTAAGCCTAAATTGTTGGTGATCATGTACGACAATAGTTGGAAAATGTTTGAGGGTGAAGACAATCCATCAAAGACTCCTCCACGGAAGAAATTGAAGGGAAAACATTATCAAACATATCTCAAGAAAGGGGAAGATATAATTCCGTGGGTAAAGCTGGCATCGGACAAGAATCAGGTATTTTGTACCACGTGCAGGAAAGATTTCAGCATTTCACATGGTTGACAAAGTGTTTTGAGGCAACATGAACATTATAAGGGGCATCTAAACAAGGAAAAATGTAATGCTGGAGATGGAAATAAACTTTTGAATTATTTTGTTAATTTGAACACTAAACAAGAATATGACTATTTATGGCAATGAAGATGCAGACTCTGCAGCTAAGGAAGCCACAAGACTCCCAATTCACGAACATGTAACTTTACCTTATAAAGATGCTGCAAGATTTGTATTTAAAATCTTGCATAAGCTTTGGCAAACAGCATGGGAAAAATCACCTAGCAAATTACATGAGATTAGAAAACACTCTAAAACATCATATCCTCTCCAGAAACTGAAATGCAAAGACCAAGTTGTCATCACTAGACTGCGGATTGGACACAACAAACTGTTGCATGGTCATCTGATGAACAAAACACTGCAACCTAAATGCAGCATTTGTCATATGGCCATCTCTGTACGCCATATAATTTCAGAATGTCTGCAATACAAGCAACAACAAGAACAATGTAACCTTCCAGATCTTCAAGAAGCCCTCAGTAATCCATCACATAGTACAGCAGTATATAAATTTCTAAAATTAATTTATATAATGAAATATAATATACATTTTGTAACTACATGTTAAATTTGTTATAATTATACTATGTAAATACCATTACAAACATGTTGTCGCGATATGACTGCATGTAACTTAAAGTGACATTACATAAATTTATTAAAAAAAAAAGAATATGACAATATCACAGCGTATGAACTTGGTTTAGTGTAACTTGCAATGAAACACAATTTAAGTTATTCTTTTATGGACTGTGGAAACAAACTTCTGTCCGATATTTGCAGTAATTCTGCGATTGCTTCCAAAGTTTCATGTGGGCACACTAAAGCGGAAATGATAGAGTAATGGATACAAAGTCATTAACAGTTTTATGAGCAAGAGCACTCCTAAAACTGTTAATGACTTTGTATCCATTCTAAGATGTCAACAAAAATCTTCTACCTTTTTTTCATTGGCTACCAATGCATCAAGCAGAAGCAATCAAAAAATGTTCCCAATTTGCATCATATGATTGTAACAAGACATAATATATGATGTCCAGAAAAGAGGCCAGCATAAAAAGAATAGGTGTTTAGATACCATAACTAGTAATGGAATGCAGCTCTTAATGGTTAGCCTATTTTTCTGGGCATAATTTCTGTTTTAAACTATATTTTTAGATGAAGTACATTATCTACTGCAAATCCACATAATTAATTATTTAACCTATTAAATAAGTTACCAGGTTCTGCAGGTCTGTATCCCTGAAGTTTGTGCAATGCTCCCAGCATGGCTGACACTACTGCAGGGCCACCATGAACTTGTAACTCACAGGAATCTTCTCCAGTGAAACTTCTAGGTCCTGAACATAGCAACATCAAATGACATGTTTAGCATTATTATAATCTAAAATAAGATTTAGAAATACAGGCATTCCTTATATTATCAGGCTGCATATACACATGATCTACACTCTATTACAATGTGAGGTTTTCCATTCTAAAATTCTTGTGTTACTTATTTAAGAGCAATAGTAACTTGCACTATGGCTATTAACCTTGTTATAAGATGTGTCCATTTGTACATTCTTGGAATTTCTTGTTATCATGTGTTTGAATTTGTGAACTACAGTTACTCAATATAGTTTCAGTTTTAAAAGTTTAGCAGTTCTACATACAGAGAAGTTTGAGACTTTCACCTTATGTGCAACACATCTTGAAACACTTTTTTTTTTTTTTTTTTTTTTTTTAAAGCATTCAAATGATGCACCAGTTTCATCAAACTTTTCCCCTGCTGGAACATTAATTTTTCGTTTGTTAGGTTTAGTACTTTAGTGGCAGCTCATGTTCAAAATTTATTGTATGTTGTACAGCAACAGGCAATGATGGGAGTTAAATTTAAAAGATCAGAGTAATTACATTACACACTTGCCAGTAACAAAAAGAATGAAATCCAACCACAATTCTACTTAATGCGAAACTTAGCAACCATTCTGCCATTTTGAACCCCTTGATGTTGAAAATGTACGTGTTAAAGCATCACAAGGACAGTGAGCCTTTCTTGTAGTCTAGTGTGTCTTAATAAAGTTTTAATTCTCTTAAAGGATGAAAAGCATCTTTTTGCTTCTGAAACAGTCATTGGTAAGGTGACACAGATTTTCAAAAGCTTAGTCACTTCAGAAAATGTTCGCTATACTTTTTACAATGAACTGGAATAAAGGCGCCACTCCCTTAATATTTCTGAAATCTTGCCTTTTATACAAAACAGAGAATTAATTCTATGTGGTACAAAAGTGAATCGAAATAATTCTATGTGGTCTCTCCTGCATTAGGAAAATGTCTTGACTACTCCAAGCAATTTGAGGCATTACAATTAAGCTGCTTACAAGTAATCCAAAGTTTGGAAATGATCGTGGGCTTTTTGCTTGATTTTTGCTTACTTCCTTGGCATGCTAGTAGATCCGAGACCACAATTTGAGAACAAATTGTCAACTGCTTGTTGACTGTAGCTAGTGTGAGGAAATATAGATAAAAGCCACAATCATTAAAGTCAACATCAAATTGGCAAACCAATGACAGCTTAAAAACAACCCCATTACAACTCACAGATCCGTTTTTCTTTTTCATTCTTTTTTTTTTTTTTTAAATTTCCTTATACCTGAATTATGAATGTATGTATATTTTAAAGCAAAAAGTGAATAATACCATCAACTATAATATGGTAAAGAGTTACTGATATATTGTTATGCAGATCTAAGCTTCCTCAATTTGATTACAGAAGATAAAAATAAGCCATACAAGTCAAAATTTCAAGAATTTTGAAACAGAATTTCAGATCTTAAAAGTTTCTCAAAAAGTTTGATTATTTATTTGTTAAAAATATGTCATACTGAAATTACTCTTACCAATGATATTTGCATTTTAAAACATTTTTATTAACTCTTTTTTTTGGCTCAAATTTTGCAATCAATTTTACTTTAATCTAACCTCCTCATGAGCTACAGACTTCAAACTTTAAACATAGTTTAGAACTGAATAACAATGCAATATTAATTTGCTTCCAAGAAAATTCTCTCCATACCAAACTACCCTTTATATGGAACAATTTTTAAACTAAATTCATGATGAGCTGGAGACCTAAATGTTTTAATACAGCTCAAACTGGAAGATAATGCAATATTACAAAACATTTTCAAAAACTTTATTTTCTTCAAAATGGTTCTAACAATTTTAATTAAAAAACATATGTTTAAGATATTTTAATGATAGAATGAAAGATGGAAGATTTGTTGGAAGACAATAATTACCAAAAAGTAGAAACTGACCCTTTAAAGTACTGCATTGAAACCTCAAATAAAACTCTAAAAGAAGGCAAAATAATCAACAAAAAAGAATTTCACAAAATTAAAGTAGATAACCCAACATTACCAAGAGTATATGGGCTGCCAAAAATTCATAAAACAGGAAAAGGCATGAGACCTATCACTAGTAGTATAAATGCCCCCACATATAATTTGGCCAAATGGTTGCTAAATAAATTTAATAGTTCCCCAAAATTCGAAAGTGCAAATTTAAAAAACTCTTTAGATTTAGTAGGAAAAATCAAAGATATAAATTTGGACAAAAATGACAGACTGGTTTCATTTGATGTCACATCTTTATTTCCAAGCATACCAACAGAAAAATTACAGACTGCATTAAAAAAGTGGCTAACTACAATAGAAATGGAAGCAATAGAAGCAGAAGAATACATTTCTCTAACAAAAGTATGCACTGAACAAAACTTCTTCAGCTTTAATGGAAAACACTACAAGCAGAAATCAAGGTTATCAATGGGCAATCCACTTTCACCTTTTTTGGCTAATTTATTTATGAGTGCATTTGAAACACAAATCAAAAAGTCCTTCCCATGGATCTTCAAAGTTTGGTATAGATATGTTGACGACATCTTTGCAATTGTACCGAATAAACATTTAGAAGATGCATTAAAATTACTCAATCTGCAAGAAAGGACTATAAAATTCACTATAGAAAAGGAAACTAATGGACAACTCTCTTTCTTGGATCTAAATATCATCAGGAATGACACAAAAATAAAATTTGGAATTTACAGGAAACCAACACATTCAGAAAATTACATAATAAATAATAGCCACAACCCAATTACACATAAACATGCAATAATAAACAGCCTTACACACAGACTAGTCAACATACCCATGGAAAAAAAAGAATATTTCAAAGAACAAAAAACAATACTACACATAGCAGAGGAAAATGGATACAACAAAAGTTTGGTGTTGAAGAAAATTAGAAAAGCTAAACTAAAGAAAACCATTAAGGAAGCAACCACATTTACAAAAGAAAAAGAAAGCAACAGCATATTCAGTTCATTCACATATCACCCAAAAACATTTAATAAATTTAAAAAGATCTTCAAGGAACAAAATATCACCTTGGCACCTAATAGACACTCAATTTTAAAATTGCTAAATTCAAAAACAAAAGATGATATCCCATCAGTTAACAGATCCGGAATATACCAGATAAGTTGTAAGAATTGTGAAAAATGCTACATAGGTCAAACTAAAAGAAATCTAAAAACCAGAGTCAAAGAGCACTTTAGAAACATCAGATTGAAACAAGAAGATAAGTCAGCAGTAGCATTTCACTTTTGGAATGAAAACCATGACATTGATCCAAATCCAAAATTATTAAAAGGAGTGATAAACCAAAATAAATTGACAACATGGGAGAACATATTCATATGGAAAAATAAGGATGGCGTAATGAACTTTGAAATCCCACCAGTAGATAATTTGACAAAGAAGTTCATAGTTCCACCACCAGAGAGAGCAGACAACAACAGATGCCAGTTGGAAAGAGATTGAAAATGGAGGCGAATGTCTTTGAAACTAGTCTCTCATAAATATAAATAAGTAAGTGACGAGGATTAATAAACCAACTACAAAAAGTTTCTGAAAAGAATGAAACGTATTTGTTGAATTTTCTAGGAATAGCATCTGAAGTTCTTTGAAACATAGTTCAGAAATGTGTGAAAAAAACAAATAGACAAGGATGTTTAGTTTTAATTATTTAAATAAAAAACAGTAAAATTATTCTAAATGTAATTGTTCTCCCACACTAGCTGTGTATAGGTTAAGATTTGGATAGAAAGAGTCAGACTGAAAAATTCAGTGCTACGGCCAGGATTTGAACCACGGATCTCCCAGTCTCCATCCAGTTGCTCTTAACCATTGAGCTACCATGGTCAACATGCCGTCATGACATTAAATTCTCCAACTGACTCATAAGTTTCCCAGTAAACCACTAGGGGTTCTCATGTACAATGAGATACACACCTTTTTGTGGCGACTTTCTATGCTGTAAGGCCAAATTTCAGGCCTTCACATGACTAGTGTGCAAGAACGATTAAATTTCAATCAATTAACCCAATAGTACTAACTATAAAGCCTGGGACTTAAGTACTTACAGCATAATAAGTCGCCAAAAATAAAAGGTGCATACTCATTGTATATGAGAACTCCAAGTGATTTATCAGGAAACATACAACTCAGTTGGAGAATTTAATGTCATGACAGCATTTTGGTCATAGTAGCTCAATGGCTAAGAGTAACCGAATGGAGACTGGGAGATCTGTGGTTCAAATTCTGGCCATGACAATGAATTTTTAAGTTTGAATCTTTCTATCCAGTAAAATTATTAATATACTAAATTTCTAAAACAGACTAAAAAGTATAAAATAATTTCTCGCAGCTCCACACAGATTGTTTTGAGAATTTGTGATTCTGAATTTTTAATAGTTGAGAAAATACTTGTAAGATTTAAAACAAAAAACATGGGGCACATGCAGTGGATAATAGTAAACACTGCAGGGAATAGCTACCATTCAGAAAATTCATACAACAGTTCATATCATTTGCAGTGTAATAAAATGTAGTAACTAAGATGAACCATTCATGCATCAATTATTCATAAGGGTTATATACAAAATAGTGATAACACTGCTGTAACATAAAACCACTGGGTCAATGAGCTGCCATCTGTGTTGACAAATCAAAGGCCTGTTAGCCAAGTTTGTGCAGTGAGTGAGGACAGTACTCTATTCCTCTACTGCAGTGTGTAGACCGTCAAACTTCATAGCAATAGTGCAACCACCCTAACATATTTACAAAGGTAAAGCAACATTCCTGGCTCAAAATTGAAGTTGGCACAGTGTCAGAGTACTCAAGAATGTTTACAGGGACTGTGTGAAGATTGTGGTGATGTACCATTGCCAAGCAGCACAGTCGCACAATGGGTTAAAGCGTTCGGAAGAGGCAGAGAAGCTGTGAAGGATAATCCCCGTGCAGGATGACCACTCATGGAGAACAGTACATTTCAACTCCTTGCTTCCTTGCTGGATGTTGATCGCCAATGGACTGTGCATGAGTTGGCAGCAGAAGTCGAGTATGCCACAAAATTGTGTTCCACATTTTGTACAACATTCTGGATTACCACAAAATTGCAGCACGTTGGATACCCCATGAACTTTCCAAGGTGCAACAATGGCACTGCTTTGCAGTCACACAAGATTTGTTGGGCCAGTACCAAAGGGAAGGTAACGACTTTCTTCAATGAATCATCACTAGAACTTAGACTTGGATTCGCACATACGAACCACAATTGACATGGCAATCCAATGAATGGAAGCATTCCAGTTTTCATCTAAAGAAAGTGTGCACTACATAAAGTACTGTGAAAGTGATGTTCATTGTGGCTTTTAAAAATAGTGGGGTAATACTGCATCACGCTGTACTGCCAAGGGTGATGGTGGATGCTACCTACCACTGCACCCTGCAAAACCACCTTTGTCCAGCGCAAAGGCAACCACGTTTCATCGAACAGCACCCTATCATTCTTAATAACAACGCAAGATACCACACCACTGCTGCTGTCCAGGACCGCTTGGAACGCTGGTAATGGGAGATACTAGAACATTCACCGACTCACCTGAAATAAGTCCCTGTGATTATGATCTCTTTGCCAAAATGAAAGAACCACTGCGAGAGATCTTACAATATCAGAGATGAAATTATCCAGACAGTAGGGTGATCACTACATGACATCAACAGAAATAGGTGCTTAGATGAGATGCGATACCTTCTGAAAATTTGGCAAAAGGTCATAAATAATGGGGCGATTATGTTGAAGGTGTTTAACTGTAAGTGCTCCTGTCAAGAAAGGCATTTCAGAGAGAGAAAAAAAAAAGTTATTACTTTTTATTCAACCCTTATATTACGTGTGCCCCATATTTTTCATTCTAAATCTCACAAGTATTTTCATAGCTCATAAAAATTTAATATTAAAATTTTTTTAGGACAATCTATATGGGAATAGAATAAAAAGAATTATTTCAGAAAGTGGAGTGCCATTGTTACTAAAATTAGGCAAATGAGTCAACCTTGTATATACTTTTCTCCACTTACAGGTCTTTTAATGAAGACTAGTTTCTGGGAACTTCTTCCCTATAGTCAGTTCTGTGGTTGACTGATGATGCTTCTGGTGCCTGCATCTGCCTTGGTGTCATGCTGCCATCTAATGTTCTGGTAAGCTTGATGACATCATCTACGGCGGGAATTTCAAAATTCATCAAGAGGTCCTGTTTCTTTGTAATAAATATGTTTTCTCAAATCTGTAGTTCTAGAGGTTTCTTTGCCTGTTTGATCAGTTCTAGGCAAAGAAACCTCTAGAACTAGAGAGAATTCTTGATGAATTTTGAAATTCCTGCCGTAGATGACGTCATCAAACTTACCAGAACATTAGATGGCAGCACGACACCAAGCCAGATGCAGGTACCGGATGCATCATCAGTCAACCACAGAACTGACGATAGGGAAGAAGTTCCCAGAAACTAGTCTTCATTAAAAAGCTTGTAAGTGGAGAAAAGTATATACAAGGTTGACTCATTTGCCTAATTTTAGTAATCTATATGGGGTTATAAATCTCTATGGTGCTAGCAAAAGTTACTTTATACTTTTTACTACATTTTGAAAGCATGGTATATTAAAAATTAAAATTTTTTTTAACATAAATTGATATTATTAAAATGTTATCTAATTTTTAGGGAACCTAAATTCAGGATATAATGTGTTTAATGATGATTTGTTGTTTCGCAGCAGAATGTTCATTGAAAGTATTACTATTAATCACTCTATTTACATAATTTGTTACATTTTATCTACGTAGTACTTCTAATTAATACTCTTTTGCTTTACCATTTTTGTACAATGAATTATTGATGCGTGGTACATATTGGAAAAAGGAATAGATCACAATTTCTACAGCTTGCTGTATTTTCTCTTTCTTTAGCACAGTATTTAATAATTTAATAATAATAATAATAATGATAATGATAATAATAATGATAATAATAAATAATAATGATAATAATAATGATAATAATAATGATAATAATAATGATAATAATAATGATAATAAATAATAATAATAATAATAATAATAATAATAATAATAATAATAATAATAATAATAATAATAATAATAATAATAATAATAATAATAATAATAATAATAATAATAATAATAATAATAATAATAATAATAATAATAATAATAATAATAATAATAATAATAATAATAATAATAATAATAATAATAATAATAATAATAATAATAATAATAATAATAATAATAATAATAATAATAATAATAATAATAATAATAATAATAATAATAATAATAATAATAATAATAATAATAATAATAATAATAATAATACTCTATTGTCTATAGACCTGTATACAAGTTTCAGACATTGTCAAATTTCAATATTTACATTTACAATCAGTACAATACATTTACAGTTCATCCAGAGAATACAGACATTTAATGTAAAATGGCTTATGTTAAAGTAGAAAGCTGCATATTATGAAGTTACCAGGAAACCAGAGTAACAATCCTCTGTCCAGCATCTCATCTGTAACAGGATCTCTGAAGGTTCGTAGAAGAGCTAAACGAGGCTGTGGTAGAGACTTCAGCTTGGCAATGCTGTATACAGCCTCAGATGCTGCTGGTCCTGACACTCTAATAACTGCTACACCACACTTGCCATGACCTGTAACAATTAGATGCCCAAGGTCATTTCTCAGATAAGTCAGGCAGTCATTGCTTTGTAAAATATAACCTAAGATATGTTCCCTATTGAGAAAGAAGTAGACAGAGATATACTAAGTATAAGTTTTAGAACCTATACAAAAATAAATGTCACTGGATAGAAAAATATTGTGTAAATGATTTCAGATCTTTTTTTAATAATTATATATTCAAGCACACATTTGGTAAATTTCAAGCTTCTTTTAGGCACTTAAAATCATAAATTTTAATGCTTAAACATATGGTTATTAATAGTTATATTCACTGGTACCTCTATTGTTTTTTATTGTTTTTATTTTTTATTTTTCTGTAATATTTATTTTGACATGTTTGAAATCATGTAAAATGGACAACAGCAGAAGCTGGATCACAGTAAAGAGAAAGGAATTAGAGATGTGGTTTGGCAGCTGTGCCAGTAAGTCACACTAGCCATTGCTGCCGTCATGATTATGGAAATATGTTGCCCTTATGTTCTATCACTGGCCAAGTTTCAAGAATCTTTATTTCGCCAGAAGATCCATTTCAAGATGCTTCTAGAACCATTCTTCCCCAATCCAGGGACTAGGGAATGCTAAAGCAGTTAGTCATGGAGTCCGTTTGCAACAATGTACAGCAGTTATCAATAAAGCAAGTCGCCCTGGAAGAAATGAGAAGTTAAGAAGCAGCAGGAGTTGGTGTTTGCAACAAAGGCTTAGTAAACATTAGTGCTACAGTAATCTCTTTGGAATAGTTATGCTTGCCCTGAGCATTAATAAAACTGAAATTAAGTGTAAGTAGCATTGTGCTGAAAGTTGAAGTGACAAAGTAGTTCAACACAACTTGGTAGTGTTACCATTTTACCATAATAACATTTGTTATAAAACAATCAGTATTTACCATTACCCTTATTCATAACTAACTGGGCTGTTTTATCTTATGATTAGCACAGTAATTGAGAATCTAATATATTTGTACAGAATAGTGCATATATAAAAAAGCATTTCACCTGAAGAAAGTGCAAAAATGGTGGATGTGATGTGACTGCAGAAATATCTTAGGAACTTCATCTGCAACAGCTGAGTTTATGCTGCTTATCAATTTCTTAAATTATACATTTTCATGTAGAAGAGTATGGTTATCTTGCATCTGTAAAGAGCTGTTAAAAAATAAAATGAGAATATTACAGCACAGCTTAAGCAAAGCACATGGCAACTTTTTTTCTGCTACTATACAAGAAAGCAGTTATGGCAGCATTAATAATTCACTGGACAACAGCCAAAATGTTAAAGAAACAAAACAAACTATTTCTGACTAATTTTGTGATGCTAATGATGAATATGACAGTAAAAATGGCTGTAGTAGTCTGGTTTCATTGCACAGAATATGTCTGGGATTACTCTTTTCAGAAGAAAGCATCAGAAGTTTCTCTGCCAAGGTAAACTCCTTAAACAGGAAAAGTGGAGGTATATTTATGATTTTGAAGTTTTGTGTTTGCTTGTAAAAGAATTTTGCTTTAGTCAGACAGAAAAAGTTACTAGTAAAGACCGACTTTTTGTCTATTGTGAAAAAAAATATTGTATTATGAACAATTCATAAAATTGTTGTAGTCCTGTGCATAACCATATAGTGTTTTGTCAGAATACTCACTTTTAAATCTGCATAGTGATAAATCTGTGATGTGACAGAAATTAATATGCTGCATAAGTATATATAATAGTGCTGATAATTTTTGCTATATTTGTGGGAAAATGACTTTATAACCCAAAGGCAAAATATAACTCCATTAATAAATATTGCAGACCATCTGTATTTTGGATGAAAAATAGGGGACCAAGATAAAAGCTGGGCCCCCCATATTTGTTGCAATGCCTGTTCTGCAATTCTCTGTGAATGGCTAAAAGGAAAAAATACATCAATGCCCTTTGCTGTTCCCTTTGGAGGGAACAAACTAACCATGTAAATATTTCTGCAAGGTACCATCTGTGAAGTTCATTTCATAGAAGTAAAGGTTGACTGTGAATTATCCAAATATACCTTCAACTATTTGTCCAGTGCACCACTCCAACAAGCTCCCTATTCCACTTCCACCTGAATCCTATACCATTGACCGTGATAACAAATTTAAATCCAGTACTTCCGAAGATATATCTGGAGCTTCAATGAGCTTTCTGGAGCTTCGTGATCCTGATTTTAACACTCAAACTCCATCCCATGTACACAGAATGACTCAAAATGAGTTAAATGATCTTGTCTGACACCTGAAACTTTCAAAGACTTAAACAAAGTAGCATCTTGCCTAAGGCAGTTTAACTATCTTTCACAAAATGTGAAGGTGTCTGCTTTTAGAACACATCAGAGGCCTTCGGAACAACGTTTTGAAATAAATAATAATATAGTGTCACCCTGGTGGTAGGCTCGCGAAGCCGATGAAAAACGATGGCCGATCGTTACCGGAAGTGAGAGACAGTTGAAGGTAGAGTAGAGAAAATAAACAGTTTGAGGTTAGCTAGCAAACTGTAATGGTGACGAATGTATTTGCTAGGGAAATAAAGTGTAGTTTTTGTGTTTCGTAACCTCGCTTTATTATTTCACGAACCCACAAAGTCGCAATTGGTGTCAGGAATGGGATAACAACATCACCGAAGATTATGGCCATGGAATCGGTATTGGAAATGCTTTTGCAGAAGATGAACGAATTAACAGCGAAGTCGGAAGCAGCAAATAACAACTTGGCCGCGAAGATGAACGAGTTAACAACAAAAACAGAAGCGGCAAATAACAACCTGGCCGCAGAGTTGAAAGAAATAAAGACCGAATTGACCACAGAAATGAAGGCAGCGAACGACACTCTGGCCACGGAAATGAAGGAGGCGAACGAGGTCCTCGCCGCCAAATTTGAGGAACAGTTGGCCGGCGTGAGGGATGACGTGACGGAGCTGGGCAAGCGGATGGGCCAAGTGGACGAGCGCGTCGAGGACCTGGCGAACCGCTTCAATGACTTAGAGGAAAAGGCCGACAATAACGCCAAGTCCCTGAACGCCATGGTTGAGGACGTCGTCGGCAGGAGACTGAAGGATTTGAAGGCTGACGCACCGGGACGCGACACAACATCGGCGTGCGTCAAACCTCCGAAATATGACGGCGCGTCAACATTCGAGGACTTCCGCCGCCAGTTCGACACAGTGGCCAAGCACAACAGATGGTCACCGGAGGAGGAGGCGACACAGTTAATAGCCAGCCTCCAGGGACGGGCCGCGGAAATCCTAAACGCGGTGCAGACGACGGCGGCGCCCAAGGACATCTGGGAGGCCCTGGAGAATCGCTTCGGGAACCACCGCTTAACCGCAGCATACCGCAGCCAGCTAAAGGCAATGTCGCAGCAGCCGGGGGAGACGCTGCAGGAGTTCGCCACAGCGATCGAGCAGCTGGCTAGCAAGGCCTTGGTTGACCTGCCACTGGAGTTTGTATCCCGGGAAGCCGCCTACAATTTTGTCGACGGGGTACGGGACACGGAGATTCGTCAACGCCTAATGCTCGGCGAATATAAAACCATCCACGAGGCGCTGACAGCGGCATTAAGGATGGAGGCGGCCAAGGTAGCATCTATCCCGACGTCGAGAACGAGGAGTGTCCGCTACGCCGGAGACAGAAGACCAGCTGTGGGACGCCGGCGAACACCTAGTGGCCTGTGTTGTGGGTGTGGACAGCCCGGACACCTGCGGAGAGACTGCCCACACCAGGAAGAGCAGCCGGAAAACGAGTAAGGCCCGGCGTGGAGAGGGGTACGTCGGCGCCATTACCACCATCCCCTCGAGTGACAATCCGCGCCGTCAGCCGGCGGATGGATGACAACCTCATCGCGGACGGTTGGGTAAGAGGAAAGCTGTGCCGCGTGCCGGGGCGGCCGTGACCATCATCAGACCTGACGTGGCGAAGGGTTTGCCGACGAGGAAACCGAGCCGACCATACCAGCTTATGACGGCATCGGGCGACACCATGCCTGTGCAGAAGGAGGCCCTGCTGGAGCTGAACTTGGGACGGAGTGCCGTGCGTCTGTGGGTGTTCGTCGCGAAGGTGGCTGAGGAGGTGATTCTGGGACTGGATGCACTCAGGAGCCATGAGGCGACGGTCGACGTCGGCAGGACGGTCCTAAGGCTCAACGGAGAAGAGGTTATACTCCGTCAACCAGAAGAGCGCCTTGGAATTGGCAGGGTCGTCTTGAGCGAAGACGTGGTTGTCCCCGCGAGGAGCGAAGTGATGGTGACGGCGCGACCGGACAGCAGGTTTGATCCAGAAGGTGCCCCGAGGAAAGATGTTGGTGGTACACCTGGATCGCCTGGCCCACTACGAAGGCGCTGTTCGGGACGATCAGCCTTGAGGAGGGAGCAGTGTCACCCTGGTGGTAGGCTCGCGAAGCCGATGAAAAGTGATGGCCGATCGTTACCGGAAGTGAGAGACAGTTGAAGGTAGAGTAGAGAAAATAAACAGTTTGAGGTTAGCTAGCAAACTGTAATGGTGACGAATGTATTTGCTAGGGAAATAAATTGTAGTTTTTGTGTTTCGTAACCTTGTTTTATTATTTCACGAACCCACAAAGTCACAATATTTTGAATGATGTGCAAGCCTTAATGGTAGCATAAATATCCAACACACACCAGAACAATGGAGGTTGTTCTTAGATGCTTCCATGCTGAGCCTTAAAGCTGTATTACTGCACAATGGAAAATGCCTTCAGTTCCAGTTGGCTAAGCAGTCTGTATGAAAGAGACATATGAAAATATGAGAAATTTTTTTAATTTCCTAAATTATGACAGATTTCTGTGGCAAGTATGTTGTGATTTAAAGATGGCTGCAATTCTTCTTGGCTTACAATAAGGATTTACAAAATATTGTTGTTCCCTATGCAAATAGGAGAGCAAGACTAAGACTTTGTACTACAAAAGGAAAGCCTGGCCTCTTCAACAAACTTTGGAATCAGAAAAATTGAACACAAAGCAGCAGCCATTGATTGAATCTGGAAAAATTTTGCTCCGTCCGTTACACATAAAATGGGACTGATTAAAAGTTTCATTAAAGCATTGGATCATGAAGGACCAGCGTTTAGATATTTACTTTCAAAATTTCCAAGGATAAGCACAGCTAAAATTAAAAAGGAACTTTCATAGTACCCCAAGTCAGAGAACTCTTTTTTTTATTAACATTTTGATGGACTTCTGACAAGGAAATAATGCTGCTTAGGAATATTTCAGAGAGGCTACTACAAATTTCCTAGGAAACAGTCTTGCACCAAACTATGGGGAAATAGTGGATAACATGTTACTGGCTAATCATCAAAAGGGATACAGTATATCATCGAAAATATACTTTCTCCATTCTCATTTGTACTTCTTCCCTGAAAATTGTGATGCAGATTCTGATGAACATGGACAGTGCTTTCACCAGACAATTTCAACATTAGAAAGACATTACCATGGTAAATGGAGTATATCAATGTTAGCAGATTATTGCAGGTCAGTGGTGAGGGATGCTTCCAAGGTCCATTATAACAGACAAGCTAAAAGGAGACACCTGTAACTGAGTAAACCTAGCCAAATAGTACCATGTTTAGGGAAACACAATTTTTTCTCAAAGTATAAACTTGAAAGAAGCGTAGGGACAGTGAAGCACAAATTAGTACAAAAGTGAATCGAGAATATATTGACACATTGCTTCACTCACACTGTTTATTCACAGGACATGTTTCAAGAGCTCTTGCTCCTATCCTCAGCTGATACTCGACTAGTGCAAGTTGTAGTGGTTTCTTCTTTCTCCGTATTGTCAATAGATGGCGTGATGTACTTGTCAAAGATGTCCGGTGGTGGAGTTTCAAAATTCATGACTCTATGACGATTTTTGTTAATGAAGATTTTTTCCCATACGGAAAGGTCTATGGGGTGATTAACGTATTTTATTAGAGATGTTTCCAAATTGATGTCATGTCTAGTATTCAAAAAATGAAAAGCCACTGCTGATTTTTCTGTTTCACCATTTTTAATGTTTCTCATGTGTTCTTTAGTTCTGATGTTAATATTTCTTTTTGTTTTTCCTATATAAATTTTAGGGCAAGTTTCACATTTGATCTCATAGATTCCTGGTTTTTCTTTGGTAATGATTGAATTTTTGGGAGGGCCTTTTAACAAATTTCTGATATTAAACCTATTTTGAGGTGCAAGAGTTATGTTGTGTTTTGAGAAGATTTTTTGGAATTTGTTATAGGCTGATGGGTGGAAGGTGAATTTTTTAAAAAGTTTTTTCTCTTTTTCTCCTGTAGGTTCTAGGGTGGTGGCTTCTTTTATTTTCTTAGCTTTGTTGAGTCTGTTAACAGTTTTGTCTACTAAATTTGGGTTGAAACCGTTGGATATAGCTACTTTTTTTATGTGTAGGTATTCTTCTTGATAATCTTCTCTGTTTAGTGGAAAGTTGATCATCCGAAAGATTAAACTGTTGAAAATGGCATGTTGGTGTTGTTTTGGGTTGAAACTGTTGTTCTTAATGTAATTATCTGTGTGTGTCGGTTTCCTGTAGATACCAAAAGTGAGTTTGTTGTTCATTTTTTTTTATTTTGACATCTCTAATAAAATATGTTAATCACCCCATAGACCTTTCCATATGGAAAAAATCTTCATTAACAAAAATCGTCATAGAGTCATGAATTTTGAAACTCCACCACCGGACATCTTTGACAAGTACATCACGCCATCTATTGACAATACGGAGAAAGAAGACACCACTACAACTTGCACTAGTCGAGTATCAGCTGAGGATAGGAGCAAGAGCTCTTGAAACATGTCCTGTGAATAAACAGTGTGAGTGAAGCAATGTGTCAATATATTCTCGATTCACTTTTGTACAATTCTTTTTACTGATTTCTTCCTAAAATTATACCTCTTGTACTAATTACAAGAAAACTATACCACATATGACATTTTTATTGCCATATCTGTATTTAGCATGAAAAAATACACTGAATTCCTGTGTTTTCAGTTTCATAAAAGAAACAAAAAGTTAAATTTTTCTTGTCCAGTGAGTTATTTATGCATTAACAGTTCATCTTCTTAAATTATTCTCAGAAATGGGCCCAGAGAGCTCTTATTATCCCTGGAAATATAAAATACATATTGTAATTACAATTTTACAGTAATAAGTGCAATTATATTTTATAATAGAAATACCCATTGCACAGTGGAACAGAATACTAATACATCCAGAAAAAATTAATAACCTATTTCAAATTTAAAACAACTAAATGTAACTTTATACAGCAGTTCAAGTACCATTAAGTACAAGACAAAATTAATAACTTCTATTGTTAATAGGCTTTAGAAAACTTTGTATAGCGATTACAAATAACTTGGTATATGGATAAATTGAGCACAAAATTGGAACACTTATAACACTTTCAGTTTTTTTATCTGAACTGGTTTCAAGAGCTATTGCTCCCATCATCAGAAGTGACTGACTGGCTCCTTGTAGTGAAATCAGCTTTAGGGTGATAACTTCAATAGTGGATTTGATGACACTGATTCAAAATTTATTAAGCACTGTTTGTGTTTTATGAAGATACTAATCATGAATTAATCATGAAAATGAATTATGATTGAAAACTACTCCTTTATAGGGAGTAATCCAGACTAAAGCGTTATCTTCTTTGATATTTAACATTAATCATAGAACATTGTGTAAAAGTTATAATGCACAATTTCATTTTAGTTTTAAAATAGACCAGAATTGTTTTAATTTGTAATAATATATTAATTTATCTCTGAACAGCCAATGTATATTGATAATGTCAAAAAGCACTGTAATTTAATTATATAACTATCCTGAAAGCAGGGTATGTACTATTACAAATTATATAATGGAGCATGCTGTAATTAATTCATTAAAATAAAACTATAACTGGTCAACAGGAACCTAAGTCTGTTTGTTTATACAAGTGTTACTTTAGAGGTCAGTGTTTACAATTTTGGGGCTTTTCTGAATGTTTATATATTGCTGTTTGGATCATTATTTTCAACCAGCAGAGCTTGTCCCCTTTTATGTTATTAAGGAATGGTATCATTATTATTAAATATTTATAATTTTTTATTTTTGTGCCCTTAATTGCAAGCTCTGGTTACAGAAAGGCAGGACAGTATGGCGCTGGGACAGATTTTCTCTGGTTTTCCCTGCCATGATTCCACCAATTGCTCTAATATCATCTCTCCTTTCATTCATTTTACCCTCATTCTATTATCTACTTCTCTCACTCTCATTCCAGACATCAGACTGATCACCCATCCTGGATTTCTCTATCTGATCTAGAGTTTCTATTCCTCGATGCCTAATGGTATAAAGTAGTAGAGGACAAAGAATCCCCTAAAACCACTACAGTGGTATAACTAGGGAAGTTAAAGAAAAGATTACAGATAGACATATTTTATATGGCAGTGACAACAGAATATAAGAAATGCAGTTTATATTACTGCTGTTTTGCACATTAGGCATATGGTGATCATGCAGTACAATATAGACAATAAGGTATTTGCATCTGCCATAGTTATGGAAATTAGCTTTAAGTGATCCTTCTTTTCATTGCTATTTATTTAATCATCTTATTTTTTTATTCCTTTCTTTCATTATTTTGCCCATAGACATTATACAGCATATTTAAGTTAATTGATGGAAATTAATCATTTCTTCACACTAGCTGTGTATAGGCTAAGCTTTTGAATAGATAGTCTAACTAGTTTGACTCTATTCAAAACCTTAGCCTATACACTGATAGTGTGAAGAAATGACTAATTTCTATGAATTAACTTAAATAATAAGAGTTTAATGATGAAGCCTGAGACTCAAGTACTTAAAATAGTAACTCACCGCAAACAGTGTATCTCGAATACGAGAGTCCTTAGTGGTTTACCGGAAAAAAAAAAATGAATCAATTGGAGAATTTCATGTTAAGACGGCATGTTGGCCATGGCAGCTCAATGGGTAAGAGCGACTAGACGGAAACCAGGAGATCCATGGTTCAAATCCCGGCCATGGCATGAATGGAATGTGTGAAATGATGCTCAAATGAGCCCAGGGTCCATAAACTTAAGAGTTACCTGACATTCATCTTTCAGGATAAAGGAAAACCCAGGAAAAAACATACAGATACCCTGACCGAGATTCGAACTCGGGACCTCTTGAATGTGAGGCAAACACGCTACTACCATGCTATCGAGGCGGGCATTTGGTTGTATGATTTCACTCCACTTATAAATGTTCACATTTGCTTGTACTTTTATTAGCATTAATTCTATGTATATTATCATTCCTATGTATATTACAACTATAATATTGATTATTACAATGGGTAATATACTTCTGTTGCCAAAAAAAGGTTATTCGAATAATGACTGATGAATCAAGGCTAGCCCACTGCAAACCCCTGTTTATTAAATTAAGAATAATAACCATAGTAAATCTATATATTTACACCCCATTATTAATATATAAAGTTGTTCATCAGAATTACATAATACACAAGTTATACACTTGTATAATTCCAGATCATGCCAACATATTGATGTTTCCTATTGCAGATGGACTACAACTCTGAAGATTTTTGAAGTAATAGATTTTAAGATGTATAATAAGCTACCTTTTGACTTAAAACAATGTCCTACAATAAGATTTAAACATAAATTATATGACTGGCTCGTTGAAACACCTTTTTACTCTTTACAATAATATTTTGAAGTGCAATAACTACTCTATACTTGGTAAGACTTTGGGGTACCTGTACAGTATATTTTGTAATTTGTAAGCTGTATTACTTTGTATCAAATCTATTACTTTTTATAATATTACACTTCAAATTTTGTACATACTTTGTATTACATTAATGTAATAATAATGTCACCCAATTATCGGAAAGCCCGACCAACGACAGCTGAGAAGGGACCAGAGGCACCCGAGCCACACCCACACCTTAATCTCAGTCACTAACTGAGGGGATGATTAGGGAACTGTCACTTGTCGCTGGCCGCCCTTTCCCCCTTCCCCTGCCGTCTGGAACCTTCGCGGTGATTCACTGAAATGAGAGGCTTCGAGAAAACGGCGATATTCCCATAAAAAGGGCTGCAGTGAGTGAATTGAGTCAGTTCTTGGCGAGCTGTGAGGAGTGCCCAGTGAGGGGACAGACTGCGTATGTGCGTCGGAGGAGTTTACATAATTGCGAGTGCAAGTGGAACTGTGACGGACGAACTGGTGAATTGTAATTGTGTGCATTACGTAATTCTGTGTAATTGGCAAGTGTTTAACTGTAAGTCGGTGGAAATAAAGAACATTTTTGAGTGGTGCAATTGGACTTTTCATTTCACGAACCCACGAAGTCACAATAATAATAATAATAATAATAATAATAATAATAATAATAATAATAATAATAATAATAATAATAATAATAATATATAATATATTATTATATATTATTATTATTAATTATTATTATTATTATTATTATTATTATTATTATTATGATTATTATTATTATTATTATTATTAGTACACAGTGACATATCACATCAAAATATACAAACAATCCCATATGATGTGTTCTACCCTCATCATTCATTTAAAGTCCTCCACCATGTGGTTAGTAACTGTTGATCATCATCTTGATTGATGCTGAGTAGGTATAGTTATGTTTAAGTGTAACACGTGACTCCTATAAATGTAAATAATGGTTAATGGTTTTTTTTCATACTCCTTATACAAGTTATATAAACATCACTATGTTTAACTCATTTCACAATTCTGGCCCCACACCAGACATAAATGTTTCCGAAAAAATAAATAACAACAAGTACTAAAAGATGAACCAACTATCTAAATTTCTTTTTTTGTTCCATTTATAACCTGCCTTTAATTGCAGTGGTCATATCGGTGGCTGTTCTCCTTCAGAACATATGGAAGGTCTTAAATCGTATACATTGGGTTGCTTGTAGTTTGTATTTTAATCATTAGGTCACGCACACATTCACACTCTCATTCACACTTCCAGACTCTGGGGAAGATGGGGAATCATCTTGGTTGGAGAAAAATCCTCGCCGGCAATCGAACCCAGGACCTCTTGCACAGCAGGCAGATGTTCTACCGACTAAGCTATGGGGCCAGCCTATCTAAATATTATGAAGTAATGGCAACATTAAAATATAAGACTGTCAGAATTTGAACTTTTTTTCAGCCAGTTGCCAGATTCATCCCATTCTGTATTAGTATACTACACTTTCAATTATTCATGACTATCATATTGTTATTAACTCACTTTTAATTACTTATGTTTATCTGATTTATTTATTTTGCAAAGTGAACTGCAAATCTGAAGGCATAAAAGCTGTGAACTCTGGAAATATGAAGGCAGTTTTATGTGTTTGACATCCCTTTACTGGAAAGGTCACATCAGATGAATGAATGAATTGGGTGAAATTATGCTCAAATGGACTTAACGTTATTTGACATACATCTTGAAAAAGCCCTTAACCAAAAATCAAACTTAGGACCTGTTGAATATAAGGCAAACAATCGGAAAAGCTTATTATTAATTTTTAGATGAGTCGTATTTATTACACATCTGCTTCACTTTCGTACCTATTTTGAGGACATGTTTCGCAAATCATCGTTTGCATCTTCGGCTCTTATGCGAGCCAAAGATGCAAACGATGATTTGCGAAACATGTCCTCAAAATAGGTACGAAAGTGAAGCAGATGTGTAATAAATACGATTCATCTAAAAATTAATAATTATTTCGCTTCACTGTGGTGTTCCAATACAGTTAAATCTCGATAAATCGGAAAAGCTATTTGTAATCAGTTTATTGACACTTTGTCACTTACATTTTTATATTATCGAGGGACTAGTAACATAGACTAATATTATATAGGGACTAATATAAAAATGTGACGAAGTGTCAATAAACCGACTATAAATAGTTTTGATGTCACTGTTACAAAATTCCTCCAATCACACATAAGACAAACATGCTACCCCCACACCACTGAGTTGGGTCAAAGGCAGTTTATTTTGTGCTTTTGTGTGCTGATTTTAACAAGCAAACATGTTCATCTTCCTCTATGGTCAGATTTAAATGGTGTATCAAATGTATTATTTTCTTTCTCTCTAGTTTTATTTTAAAATGCAAATAATCCTGTTATGGACAATATTTTGTTGGTTTATTGTTATAACTAGCATCTCTGGCCAATTTGTTTTATAATTAATGTGCCATTGCTCTTACTTATGCAAAATATGTCCATATAAATAAATTATTTTTAAGTAATGGTTCCAACAAAATTAGGATAATTTGCAATTTTAAAAATAGGCTAAAAATGAAAATAACTCTCATAATATAGTTGATCATTATGGAACCATTCGGTGTGGCAAAAAATAATGATTCAATGACATAAATCTCTTGCCTTTAGATTTGTATTTAGGATTAACTATAGAAATCGTTGTTTAAAGATAACCTAACATGACAAAATATTCAATATACACCAAAACAAGTGTGTCAAAATGTTTAATTTGAGTAATTAAACCTCAAAAATCTAATATATATCATATATATAAATAAGATGTAAAACAGCTATTTATTTATCTTAAATTATTTTATGCATGTTTAACTTAGGATTCTGATGCAAATGGAGCTTTTTTAACAACAGTCTTACCAAATATAAATGTCAGATATTTTGTAATTTTTGACAAGAAGCAAAATCATAGTACCTTGGAACTTTCCAAACCAGCAACTTCACTTCCCACTTCTATTTAAGTTTATGATAAACAATTCATTGTTTGCTTCTTCCCCCTCCCTTTCCCCAACTTGTATAACTAGTTCTATCCAAGTCTCTTAGCCTAATCTGGCAGATGTGAAGATACAATATAATTTTATTATCAATATCAACTGACACTCCATGGCAGTTTATATTACATTAGCTTAAATGTTTTATAAAAGATGATGATAGAAGGAAGTTCAATCAAACAACACAGAATATCTCCAAAACACTTTAAGCACCAAAAGAAGGCATAGCATTTTTGTTTTAAGAAGATCTACGTTCTTTGTACTGAATGACTGATTTGCATTCAGTGAGTTTACTAGTACCCACAAAGGTCTGTAAACATTGAACATGTCAAAGAAATATATAATTTAATAGCACATTCACTTTAATACTAAACATAAAAGACACATATGCAGGCAATATGAAAAACAAATTGAAATACTTCCCAGCAGTTAGAAGACTAGCACATGTGTATGTAAAATACCATTTGGCAGTTTCATTTTTTAAATTTTCACTTGGCTTTTGCCAGTACGTCTTAACATTGCTATATTGGATTTACAATGGAAAATATCTATTGTCAGTTCTTCAATGCATATGTATTAAAATAGCTTTTGAACAGACATCAAAGGCAAATTGGCAATGATTTGTCATTAGAAAGCTAGATTCTATTTACAGAGTGTTATCAGGATAATTTGGATAATCTTGTACAGAATAAATTTGAGCATAGGTACTTTCTAGCAGCAATTTTAAAGGCACATAAACTGACAATTTTTCTTTTAGGACCATTTGGAACAGGGTTATATATTTTGATGGTTTTATAATATACACCTTTGTGGCAACAAGAAGGTTTAGTGCTGGGATGATGGATGTTACACTTTTGTTTAGTGTTTACTTTATGCCTTCCATTGTTTGTTACAACTGCATACAAAGAATTTTCAGACGAAAATATGTAGGTACATGCAAGGAAGAGTGAAGTATCTTGTCTTCTAAAAAGATCTTACATACATGCATTTTGATGAAACTTGTTAGTAGATTTTTGAGAAAAATAAATGTTTTGGAAAAAGTCCCACAGAAAGGGTAATCTGGACAGGGGGATTTTCATGAAAAGTTTCCTTTGCATCTTTGGAAGATGCTAAATTAAAATATCAAGTTTGATAGTCAAACTGGAAAATTCAAAGCCATGGCCGAGATTTGAACCACGGATCTCCTGGTTTCTCCAGTCGCTCTTACCCATTGAGCTACCACGGCCAATGTGTCATGACATTAAATTCTCCAATTAATAATAAATATGCAGTGGAAATTTCTCTGATTTTTGTCCGGAGTTAACTACACAAGGATAATAATTATTGTAAAACTGAAATGTTAAAACTGTCGTATTTTCATTTCTAACACAGGATTGTTTTAGTTAATTCCTCTATTTTTTTTTCACAAAGCCATAATTTCTGAAAGAAAATTTACGGCCAAGAATTCCCATTGTGGTTTTTTTTTTTTTTTTTTTTTTTTTTGCCAGATACAAATTAAAGAAGTTTCTAAATATTTATTATTTATTAATAATTATTAAAATAGTATTTATGATTAATTCTAATAGTATTATAAATTACGGCGAATGACAATACAATACTATTTGTGCAGGAATTAATTCGCCAAGATGCTGAAAAAACATCAATTTTGCAATTGTGTTATTCAGGTTTTGAGGGAATATTTATTACGTAAAGAAAACTATCAGAGAATAAAATTTACCCGAAATCCACACAGAGCTGTAAACTACATTTAATTTCATTATTATCATACCTAAAGGGATCAGGGTTAAGTTTCAATTTACACAAAAATACTGTGACGCGCACATTGCAAAGAATGCGTAACGCCACAGCATACATTCCCTCTCTAACCCGTCCGCACGCACATCGACAGTCCATTGTTTACCTAGCTAAATCCCATAGCGGAATTCCTACACTTCTCTTTACCATTTGGTGTTCTACAGTCTATTAACGTTTCATTGTATCAGTGATATGATATGTGAGTAATATGAATTTGGATGTTGGCGCTATTGGGATATCGCGCATGCGCTGGCAGTTGGAAAACCGGAGCTAAATCCAACAGCCGAACTCGAACTTTGTTCTTCAAAACTGATACAATGTGCTATGATCAGAAGACGGGATTTAAAAAATAATAATTAAAAAAAAAAAAGCTGTTCTACTACTAGTTCTTCACCATTCGCTAGTCTTCACACAGTTCCCACAATGACCAAGTTCGTCCCGCTTGGTCCCGATCGTCACTTATCTGTGGCCTCTATTTATATTTATCCGTAAACTGCAGAACTGCCAACTTATGAAATACGATTTATGAACCGACTATAGTTTAATAGTTTTTGAAAGTCGTCGTGTAGAGTCGGCCTTGGTTTTTGAGTAAGACAATGAAGTGTTATGGGTTGCTAAGATTACGTGTGTAAACGTTTTTAAACAAAATCTATTTAGTGTCTGAATTGTTGTTTATTAACTTATAAGTTTTTACTTTTAGTTTATCAACGTTACATAAATGATGCGATTATTTTCAAAGTTTTAACTGCCTTGTTTAACTTTTCACTAAGTAAAGAGAAAAAAAAATTGTTGATTACCTGCAAATGATCTAAGGAAACTCGTGCCGAAAGTTGAATTATGTAGATTAAATGAACAGGAAAATCTGAGTGAAGTGACAGTTTGAAAAATTGGATGAAGTTGCATTATATACTCATATGGAATATCATGTCATTGTAATTGAGAAAGGACTTAGACTTAAAAATACATAAATATAGTACTTTTATTAGAAGACTATAATGTAAAAGCAAATGAAACAATCGCTTGCAGTTTCTTTCGTTGAATACTAACTTCCGTTCCGTACTGACGTCACAAGTAAGCACAGATAAACTTTGGTGTGGTGTTCTGTGGATGAAGCAACATGGCTGGTGTGTTCCTTGTTGCGGTTTTATTGCAGGTTTTTGTTAATGATTTGTGTCTAATACATTATGTAATACATATTTAACTTTTTTCAGATTTATTTGCTAAAGACATCTGTACGTATTGTCAGGAAGATATAACTGGGCTGAGGATAAAATGCGCCGAATGCGCGGACTTCGACTTATGTCTTCAGGTAGGTATTAGTTTGCGTCACACGTCACGTGACCTGTGAGAATTGGCGCGAATTTGAAATTATAATCTTAATTCTAAAGTTAATCCTAAACTGCATTATGGCGTCTGATAGGTTCGGAGTATTTAGTATTAAAAATGCCTGTTTATTTAATTAATTTTAAAATATTTACTGAATTTGGCACTATTAAATGCATGTAACTAATTTACATCCAGTTTACTAAGGATATAATATACAGAATCACCTTTATAAACATTTGACACTTCTTTTTCTTTAAGTCTCAAATATAAGGATCCTAATAAATATCTAACATGCCTGTCACTTACAAAACACAATAAATTAGGGAAATGTAAATTATAACAGTGGATTGATACAGAAACTGAACTTGGATGCCAACAGTCTGATTTGTTGTGCTCATAGTTTTTCGACTCATTCAAGTACAGATATGTTTGAAAAGCACTTCAGAAATCTAAATGTGCCTATCAAATACAAAACTAGTTGTATGAAACCAATTAAAATAAACAAGTCCATGCTTTTAGTCATTCTTGTGTTTGAAGCACACACTGCATATTTTCTTGGCACACTCCAAGCAGATTGGCTTCCCAAACTTTTGACTTGATACTTTGTTCTTCTCTTAAACTTAGGGTCACTATAGTATGATTTGCAAATTTTGAAGAATTTTGGTACATCACCTGGCGCTGCTACATCTTCTATGTTGCCCGCCTCGGTAGCGTAGATGGTAGCATGTCTGCCTCAAATTCAAGAGGTCCCGAGTTCGAAGCTCAGTCAGGGTGAGTTACCTGGATAAGGTTTTTATGGGGGTTTTCCTTATCCTTAAAGACGAATGTCTGGAAACTCTAAGCTCCATGGACCCTGGACAGTACTTGGAATTTAATTCCACTGGGTTCCACTTCTGTACGGATAACAGTCACTAAAACTTGAGAAAGAGTTAGATTAGTGATTTAAATGTAGATGCATATTAATCCTGAGTTAATGTGGAGTAATAAGGGATGGTACTGTCCACAAACACAAAGTAAGTCCCAGAAAGGAATGCGCCCCCTTACACAGTGGGACAAGGATAGCCAATGTGTGTGACAGAGAATGCATGCTACCCAAGGAGCAGAACCGTTAAAGAAACATGCGTCCTGTTCACTCTGTACACTAAAACCGAGAACATTCATTCACAAAAATAGAAACTGTCCGAATATTTTTGAATGGTCTGTAACTGAACTGACATGGGGTGTCATAAACTACCGAGGGAGGTTGTAGGAACCTTCTCAAACCCCTCTGCATCTCAGGCCCCAGAGACTTTTCTTTCCTGTGGTATACTATAGGGATTTTGCTACACTGATGTTTTGGTTACGCTTTCTCGTCATTTCACAGTTGTGGCTTTAGGCCATAAACTGCCACACTCCTCTGATCATATAAAAACAATCCTCTACTGTGCTTTGCGATTTAAGGCCTCAATATCCCAGCTGCAGCTCTTCTTTAGTTTATTTCCCATAACTTTTTTTCCCTTACTAAATCTAAGTCCAGAGGTACTTAGTAAGTATGTGCTGAGGTATTTAGCAGTCAACTTTCACTTTGCCAACCCCCCCAGGGGCTACTCCGGTAGGTACGGGTTTGGCGCACCCACGTGTAGGCCGTGCGTGGAGTCCCGTGTCGGTGGAAAGGTTTGTCCCGGTGGTTGAGGAATGCGTACCTGAGCTCGTAACAGTGTTCTTCTGAATTTGGGGAGGGTGCGCATTTCTAATACACTACTTTGGCTTCTGCTTCGCCTAAACGGGAGGTTAGGGACTAACCCACCCTTAATCAATCGACCAGGACTAGGTATTGTACCGAACTCCAGGGTGAGTGGGACGGCGAGCTCGCTATATCCCCTGTGTAGCCCTGTCATCCCTGTGGGATGACCCCTTGTTGGGCTCTGCGGTGGGTGGGGAGCACTGGGGGATGAAACTTAGACCAACTATTATGGTAAACCTACACCCCCCAGAAAATGTTAAACGTGGAAAGGACATGTTTGAGAACACTGTCAAACAAGTAGTTGAGTGTGGTCCTCGCTACTTAGTTATCAAAAGGACAGAGGAAGGTAGAACTTTTACAACGGTAAATCCGTTTATTATACAGAAAGGTCTTGACAAAATAGCTGGTGCTGTTAAATCATGTACAAAATCTAGAAATGGCACGCTGCTGGTGGAAGGAACTACAGCATCCCAGGAAGCCAAGATACTGAAAGCCAACATGCTGGGCAGTTATCCAATCAAAGTGGAGATGCGTTGGACCCTGAATTCCTCGCACGTGTCCTAAACACTAGCGCGTTGGATGGAATGTCCAACGAGGATATTCAGGAGAACCTCAGGAACAAGGTGTAACAGCAGTCTATCGAACCTCAGGAACAAGGTGTAACAGCAGTCTATCGTGTCCAACAGAGAGAGCGAGGGGAAATGGTCCCTACTCGTACCTTGTTCTTGACCTTTGATAGGGTAGATCTCCCTCAAAGGATCAGGGCAGGATATGAAGAGATAGAGGTTAGACCATATATACCTAACCCTCTGAGATGTTACCAATGTCAGCGGTTCGGTCACACTAGTGCATTCTGTAAAGGCGTACCTGCATGTGTCAGCTGTGGAGACGGCATGCATGAAAATGCATGTACATCACCTCCAGCATGCGTTAATTGTAGCGGTGAACATCCATGAAGTTCACGAGACTGCCCCCGTTTTATGAAGAGCAAGCTATTCAGGAGATCCGGGTTAAAGAAACAGTATCCTTTTCGGAAGCCTGGAAACTTCTTTGTATCCACAAGCCCTCTTCAACCACCTCCCGTGTCTACAGCTCTGTGGCGGCTACTCCGTCACTGAAACGGGAGGCTGGTACCCAAACATCTGATATGAACGGGGCAACTATATCAGAGAAAGTTTTAGTGCCTAGATCGCAACCAAGAGCATCAGTTACACCATCTAAAGCTCCGAGAACACCACCTAAGACTACTGAAAATAAGAACAAGTCAGTGAAGTCGCCTGACAAAGCATCGACGTCTAACAACAGGACGAAAATGCCCATTGTGTACCCAGCACCAGAGATCAAGTTCAAGACTCAGTATGATAGAACTGCCTTCCTGAAAGAAGACACAAAGCCTGCTCCAGAAAAGTCCAAGAAAAGAAGCCCAAGAGCATCTCCGAGATCATCGTCGGAGTCATCTTCTGAGGAGAACTCCGACCGGCGACAGTCATCTACGTCGTTCGGAATTTCCAATCGCTTCGGGCCCCTCGAAGCAAAAGTTGTAGAAGGAAAACGGTCCTCTTCCATAGATGATATGGAGCAGGAAATATCTGACCACGCTGCAGCATCTGCAGCAAAGAAGAGGCAGGATAAACCTGCAGAAACTAACCCTACATCTAAGAAAAAGGGCAAATTGATCCGACCACCGCTGAAACCTACATAATGTGCGTATATATTTTACATATCGCATTACTATCGCCATGGCTATGCTTCAATGGAACATACGAGGTTTAAGAGCACATCGACCAGAACTGGAACTTTTGCTCAGTAAGCATAACCCCTTGTTGGTATGCTCACAAGAGACTAAGCTACGACCACAAGACAAGTTTAAAATCAGACGCTACACACCACTGAGGTGTGATATTGAAACAGAAGAGGGCATTCCTGCACACGGGGGCACTATGATGCTCCTCTGGATGACATATTTGTAGATCCGTTACAGCTACAATCTGGCATACAATCTGTAGCTGTAAGGATTAAGCTGCCATCAATCGAATTTTACATATGCAATGTATGTGTACCGCCATCAGATGACCTCTCATTAATTGACCTTGAAAATCTGATTTCCCAACTTTCAACACCATTTCTAATAGTGGGAGACTTTAATGCCCCATTACCCACTTTTGGGCTCAAATCGGGCATGTTCGAGAGGCAACCTCATTGCAAAATTGTTGGAGAGCAGTAACTTGGTTTTCCTGAACACCGGAGAGCCAACGTTCCTTTCAGACGCCTTTAACACCTATTCGCACATCGATTTGGTATTGTGTTCATCCCAGTTAGCAGTTTCATTACAGTGGAATGTCATCTCTGAATTTACATTCCAGCGACCACTTCCCATGTCTTCTTAGTCTCTTAGCACAAGATGTGTATCCCTAGATGGCGCTTTGATCGTGCCAACTGGAACTTTTACACCCAGTTGGCTGTCTTTGAATACGAGCACGATTCTGTGAATGATTTAGTTGATCATCTCACAGAGAAAATTCTTTCCGCTGCAGAATAGTCTATTCCACGTTCGGCTACCCAACCCGGTCGATTTCCTGTCCCATGGTGGACCAACGACTGCCGGAATGCTATTCGTGCTCGTAGACGTGCTCTAACGGTATTCCAACGACACCCTACCCTAAGTAATCTAATTGAGTACAAGAAAGCGCATGCAAAGTCTAGGCAAAAAATTAAGGATAGCAAAAAGACCTCATGGAACAACTTTGTATCATCTTTTAACAGATGTACACCTTCATCTGTTGTATGGGATAGGTTAAGGCGCGTGGCCGGAAAATCAACCCACTTGCCAATCGCTGGTCTGAAAACAACTGAAGGAGTTGTTGATCCGTTTGTCGTGGGTAACACCTTCAGTTGTCTTTTCGCTCAGGTGTCTAGCTCAAGTAATTATTCTCCTGAGTTTATCTCAATTAAGACTCAGGTAGAATCTCAAGGTTTCGTGTTTAGTTCCAGAAACCTTGAAGATTATAACCGCCTCTTCACCTTGGCAAAGTTAGAACACGCTCTTTCATCATCGCGACTGACAGCACCAGGACCGGATGGAATCCACGTTCAAATGTTACAACATCTCTCACCTGAAGGTAAGGCATTCCTGCTCAAGGTCTATAACCGTGTTTGGGTTGATGCCACATTTCTTGACAAGTGGTGAGAAGCTACCACTATACCTATCTTGAAAGTTGGCAAGGACCATCACCTCCCTTCTAGCTACCGTCCTATTTCCCTCACCAGTTGCGTATCCAAGGTGATGGAACCATGATAAATGGGCAGTTGGTATGGTGGCTGGAAGCGCACAACCTACTGAATAACATCCAATGCGGTTTTCGACGACGACGTTCAAGAGTGGATCATCTTGTGTCCATGTCAACACAGATTATGAACGGATTTCTTAAAAACTGCCAAACAGTCGGAATATTTTTTGACCTCGAAAAGGCTTATGATACGTGTTGGTGGGCAGGGTTCCTACATACTCTGCACACCTGGAATATACGTGGACGCCTACCACTCTTCCTTCAGGAATTCTTGAAAGACCGCGTATTCCGAGTAAGGGTTTGTTCGGTTTTTTTGAATCTTTTGTTCAAGAGAACGGTGTACCACGGGGATCGGTACTAAGTGTTACGTTGTTTGCTATTGCAATTAATTCTATCTCGAAAGGTGTACCTCCGGGGGTTTCGTCATGCCTATTTGTAGACGACTTTGCCGTCTACTGTACATCTCAGCGCACACCGTTTTTAGAGCGCCGTCTACAGACCACCTTGGACAACTTTAAGAGTTGGACTTTAAAGAACGGCTTCCGATTCTCCGCTGAGAAAACAATCTGTGTTAACTTCTGGCGTCAGCAGTGTCGACTACCTCCAAGGCTCCAGCTAGGCGCTGATCTACTACCTTTTGCAGATGAGACAAGGTTCCTTGGATTGATATTTGATAGAAAACTTAGTTGGTCGTCGTATATAGCACAACTGAAAGCACGATGTGACTTATTTTAAATATCTTGCGGGTACTAAGTGGAAAATTGCGGAGAGCTGTGCAAACCTGCTGGCCGGAAGAGTGGTCCGCTCTCCGTAATAATAAACTTAGATCTGTGAAAGAACTTCTGATTCCCTGGGTTACCTCCTGTCGGTCATCTCGTCGCGAGGAGGTGAGTTTGGCTAGGTTGCATATTGGGCACTGCTTTTTTACTCATAGTTTTATTTTTAAAAAGGAGCCTGCTTCACTGTGTCTGTTGTGCAATGAAGCGTTATCTGTGCGACACGTGCTGCTAGAATGTTTTTCCCTAGCACACCTTAGGATGTCTCTGCAGCTGCCGGACAGCTTTGCAGAAATGCTAGCGGACGATAACGCAGTAGTGGAGAAAGTTTTGAGATTCTTTTCTAGACTAGACTTTAGGATTTAGCGTAGGATTTAGCGAAGAGAATTTATGCCATTTTAGATATATATTTCTTTTTTTTTTTTTGTATAGTTTTTTATGTGTATTTATTATTTGTAAGTTTATTTACATATTTATAGTATTTTAGAGAAATTTATATCTGACTTTTGCCATGACCAGTTTTTTTAAAAAAGGGTGCTGATAACCTCTGCAGTTGAGCGCCCTTATACTCATTATTATCATCATCATCATTACTTTGCCAACATTATTCCTCCATACAATAGTTTTTCTTGCCAACACTGAAACACTGATACATTGTAGACAGTGAAGATCTGAACTATCTGAATTATTAGAAAACTATTCTGTAAACTAATTAAACATATTTGAACAAATGCACCGCACAAAAGGTTACACCTTTTGAATCTTGTCGTTGAATTCTTGCAAAAAGTAATTTAATCAATTTGTCATGTTATGCTGCTACAGATATTCTGCTAAATACATATTTTTTAAACCATCTCTGGATAGGCTATGCAGAAGAGATTGTCTGCATGACTTGATATTTAGGCCATGCTGTGGCCTAGTGGTCAGACTGTCTGGCTCTGACGAAAGCGGCCCAGATTCAATCCCAGGTGACCGCAAAGTGAGATTTGTAGTGGAAAACACGGTGCTGGGGAGGGTTTTTTCTGGACCCTAAATTTTCTTCTTTCCTGTCATTTCATCTCACCCTCATTCTATCATCCACTTCTCTTACTCCCATACCAGGCATCAGGCTCATCACCCATCCTGGATTCTCTCGGTGATCCAGAGATTTCGTTCCTCAACCTGCCACCTACGGGCATGAGGGTTAAAAGGAACAAGAATACCCTGGCACCACATAGTGGTATAAGAGGGCAGTTGAGAAAGATGATTTGATATTTTTGTGTAGACATTTTTACTGGGTCCATAAAATGTTGACTGTGGTTCACCATACGGTGTGCTGTAAACCCTCAGCCATTAATCCATTGTATATCCCCTGTTTGTGGATTTTTCTGGCAAATTCTCCATTTTCCTGAATCAGTACAAAGAGGGTGGCACCATCTCTTTTATTATTGGGGCATAATCACCTGCTCTAGTTGGTGACCACATCAATCATTCTGAGGATCCAATTTTCTTCTACAATGCAGCCATAATGGCTTTTTCTCTGTGCAAACTTAAATTCAGAAGTTCATGTGTCAATCACCACCAGTTTTACCCCGGTTGGTGTACTCAACCAGTGAAGATATACAGACCTCCTAGTAGCAGTAGCTAAACCAGTCAGTTATTAAATTTTAGATGAGTCGCATTTTTTAACACATCTGCTTCACTTTCGTACCTATTTTGAGGACATGTTTCGCAAATCTTCACTTGCATCTACGGCTCTTGTGCGACTGACGCTAGATCCAGCGGTGTGGGTAATTCTGGGGTTGTTGCTGCCATCTGTTGATTTAGTGATGAACTGAAAAGTGGGATTCTCTTCTAGCGGGATTTCAAAGTTCATTAGTTGGTTTTTATGTTTTTCTATGTATATTCTCTCCCATATGACGAGTTCACTATGTTTTTGTACGTATTTTAGTAATTCTGTGCTATCTTCAATTTCATGATTTTCAGACCAGAAATGAGCTGCTATTGCGGACTTATCAATATTTTTGTATCTTAAGTGCCTGAAGTGTTCTTTCTTTCTAGTGCCTATGTTCCTTTTTGTCCTTCCTATGTAAATTTTTTCACAGTCTTTACACTTAATTTTGTAAATGCCTGACTTTTCCTCTGGTTTTATCTTATCAGTATTATTACTGTGAAGTAGGTTTTTAATGTTGTAATTGTTTTTTGGTGCCAATGTTATATTGTATTTCTTGAATATTTTTTGGAACTTTTTTGTGGCCCAGGGGTGGTAAGTAAATTTAGCAAATCTAGTTTCTTGTTTTATTGGTGTGAGAGCTGTGATCTGTTTTAATTTCTTTTGAAGTTTGAATAATTTTAGTTTTTTATCTACAAGGTTTTTTGCATATCCATTTTTAATTGCAGTTTTTAAGATTTGATGGTATTCGTTTTGATATTCTTGCTGGCTGAGAGGTAGATTTACTAATCTGTGTGTCAGACTGTTGATGGTTGCATGTTTGTGTGGAATTGGGTTGAAACTATTTGCTTTGATGTAATTATCTGTGTGTGTTGCTTTTCTATGAATGCCAAATTCTAGTTTTTCATTGCCTTTTTTTGATTTTAAGGTCTAAAAAAGGTAGAGTACAGTCCTCTTCAGTTTCTACTGTGAATTGTATGCTGGGTTCTTGCAGGTTGAGTAGTTTCAAAGCATCATCTATTAGTTTGTAGGGCACTATTGCAAAGATGTCGTCTACGTATCTGTACCATGTTTTAAACATATGAGGGAAGGCTTTAGTAATGTGTGTTTCGAAAAAGCTCATGTATAGATTGGCCAAAAATGGTGATAGCGGGCTTCCCATAGCTAGTCCTGAAATTTGTTTGTAATATTTTCCATCGAAGACAAAATAATTTTGATGTATACATAATTCAGTCATTGCCACATATTCTTCTATTGCATTGGCATCCAGGTTTATAGAATTTAGCCATTTTTTCAGTTGAATCAAAAGTTTGTCTAATGGAATGCTAGGGAAGAGGGAGCGGACATCAAAGGATACTAAAGTGTCATGAGGTTTTAGTTTAAGATTTTGAATTTTTTCTACCAGGTCTAAAGAGTTTTTTATACTCAGAGTATGGAATTGTGGAAAGGACTGAAATTTTTTGGTTAGCCATTTTGCCAGAAGGTAAAATCCCGCTAGAAGAGAATCCCACTTTTCAGTTCATCACTAAATCAACAGATGGCAGCAACAACCCCAGAATTACCCACACCGCTGGATCTAGCGTCAGTCGCACAAGAGCCGTAGATGCAAGCGAAGATTTGCGAAACATGTCCTCAAAATAGGTACGAAAGTGAAGCAGATGTGTTAAAAAATGCGACTCATCTAAAATTTAATAATTTTTCGCTTCACTGTGGTGTTCCAATACAGTTGAATCTCAGTCAGTTATTGTTGTGGGGCTTATGTGACTGTCTTCAAGTGAACTTTGTACAACAATTTGCTTGTGTGACAGCCTATTCTCAAAGTTGTAGCTTAGTAAGTGCTCTTAGGCTGTCAGTATGTGTACTGATTGCGTTTTTAAAGAGTTTTTTGAAGAGCATCATTGATTTAGTGTGCTTCTCTAGACTAATATTTGTAAGGAATGTTCTTCACAGCAATATTTGTTTAAACTGACATCCTAGACCATAAATTATTAAAATAATAATAAAAACATCACCAGCGCTTCTTTATCATTGTGATTATTATAGTTTAAATATGACTAAGCTGATAAAGGAGCTTGCAAAGAAATAATACACAGAATGAAATAATTAATACTATATGTTTTTATCACTTTTACATTATACATACATTTTATCACTTTTGCTTACTCTATACAAATGCAGTTTTCATCAATGAAACAGATAACTTAAATGGAAACACACCGTTCTTCCAAATTCAGCCATGTGCAGAGGAAGGTTTAGAATGATAAAGTCAGACTGAAAAATTCAATGCTGCTGCCATTGTACATCAATGGTTAAAGCAGCTGGTGGAGATTGGAAGATCTGTAGTTAGGGCATAGAATTTTTTGTCTGACTCTGCTATCCCAAATAAGTGAAAGTTTTTGATAGATAGGGTCAACATGAAAAATTCAATGCCATGGCCGGGATTTGAACCACGGATCCCCCAGTTTCCGATGGCCAATGTGCTGTCCTGACATGGTAGCTCAATGGTTTAGAGCGACTGGACGGAAACCAGGAGATCCGTGGTTCAAATCCCATTGAATTTTTCATGTTGACTCTATCAAAAACCTTAGCCTATATACGGCTAATATGAAGAAATGATTAATTTTCATCAATTAACTAAAGTGAAAGTTTATTAAAAAACTAATAGCTATTCTGCTTTTTCTCGGCATTGTTATATTTGCACAGCCTCTTTTTAGTGAAACAAAAATTTCTCAATATTTACAATTCCCTTTCAGATTCTGAATCTGTTGTTGTTTTCAAATGCTAGGCTTTGGCAATGAAACCATTAGCTCTCTTGCTCTCCAATATTTCTGTGTAGTGGGTTCGGCAGGTAGAGCTTCACAGGTTAAAAGATGTTCTTCAGTCACTTCCTCTTCTTTGTTGCACAGAGGACAATTCAAGAGAAGTATTGTGTATTTAATTACTTAGCTTTCCTTCCTTTGATTGACTTACAAAGATTTTTTCGCCGTAAGACTCATGGTCATAGCTCCAGATGTTCTTTCCAACATTTTTTAGTATCCTGGACTTATTCCTCTTCTGCTGTGTGCATGTAATAGATATCAAGCTCTGGCGTCACAGATTCCAATATGAGACTAACAAACACTGCTGGCGTAAGCTGCAAAGTGTAGCTAAGGGATGCTTTTTATAAGAGTGGTGACAAGCATAGCTAAATTGCAGTGTACCTAAAACCCAATGATCCCATTAACTAGGGTATTTCATTTAGGTTGGCATTCCCATTCACACATTTAAAGTATCTTACTTGTATAATTTTCTGCTGTCTTCTTGCAATTTTTTTTTTTTTATAAAAGAGAGTCTCCTAAATAGGAAGGACAGGTGGGTCACATGACTTCAGCGAGGTAATATCTATACCTTAAGCACTTCACAAGATACAAGGTACTACTCTCTGTTACTCTAATCACTATGTTTCACCATTTCTGAAGTACCACAAATGTTAGGATGCTAAAGAATGTCCATTCTTTCTTGTATGCAAGGCATTGAAGTTCTAACGTGATACTTGTCTTTGTTTTTAATAAACATTTCTGGTTCTGATAGTGTGATCAAAACTCATTGAACGTGACTGCTTTTATGAAATGAAGAACCCTTCTTATTTTTGTGGCTTGCAGGGAAACATTAACCTATTCATGAATGGAAACAAACATATTGTTTCTATCTGTTGCACTGGCATTGAATTTACTTCCATTAAAATGTAACACTTTCTTGCTACTTATGTTTAATGCACAAAGTAGGAAGTTTCTGGATCAGATAGATTGGTTGTGAATAAAGTAGTGGCAATGTAGGCAGAACAAGTAGGTTATTAATTTATATGTAAAATTCATTACATCCCTTCGATATAGTCATCAGCATGGACATGTATCTTTTGTCAAATCGGGTTAGCCATTGAATATTGTTTTTTCTTTTGATCTCTCTGATTAACTGTACAAAGCAATAAAACCTTATGCCTCCAAGTAATTAATTCAACCATGGAAACATATTGTAATCACAAGAACAAATATCAGTTTCTTTAGCAAGTTGCCCACTGTTTTTTTGACATAACAGTGAACATTATCATACAAGATGAAAAGTGGATTGTCTCTCAAGAAATGTAGTTGTTTCTGCATACAGCTGGATGAAAATAGGTTGTATATTAGTAAATATTGGTTGTACACTGCACTGACCTTTTAGTCTTGAGGTATCACATGGTTAACTGGATTGCAAAAGCTAAGGACTAACTCCCATAAAAACTACTGATACAAGCTTCAGTAGATGAATGAGGAAGTTTCCTGCACCAGCTAAGTGGTGTTGCGAGGGTATCTACCAGGGCAGCCTTCACAATGTGAGACCGACCCCCCCCCCTCCTCTCAAGATCAGGGAGTTACTGACCTTTCCCCGAAGTGTGCCCAGCGCCTCTGTGGGACTTTCCATAGGGCAAGACCTAGAGACTAACAAGCCCCCCCGTCTGGTCCAAAACACAAGACGGGATGGAAGTGGATACGCCACTTAAGCGCACCAAACCCCAAAGGGGAAGGCTACCTCGGTGGGGCCGCCTGGTGATCTAGCACACCTTCTACTAGCTATGCAAGCTAGTACGCGGGAATATATGGCTTCCCTCAACCCATCCGGAGACGTACCCGATCTCCCACGGATATCGGGAACCACTACCCCCTTGAGTCCAACCCAATCTGAACAACTCCCCTACAGGAGGGGCTCGGCAGTTTGGCCCGAGGCTCCTCTAGTAACGTCAGAGGTACCACGAGTGCTAGGGGTCCGCAGCGCTCGCACCACAGCAGCTCCCCTCCCCTACGGGAGGTATTGCCAGAATATCAATCTTGCCAACCAAGAGGTTCTTGCCCTTCATGGATTATATAAACTTAATTCTTATTGACAATACAGTCACTTATATGCCTATATAATGATTTTTACCATAGTAGGCTTGTATCACATAATTTTGGACATGGTGATTCTTTGTAATGTCATTTATTGGAGTGACACTTTAATTCAAGCTTGTTTATCATTTCTGTAAAGAGAATATTTACAAGGATCATGGTGTTCTCAACATTTATACAGTGAATGTAATAACAGTTTTTGATAGTTTGTAATATTTCTTTGATTCCAGTTTAGTAATATGAGAATTACTATATGCATATTATAAATTAAATATTTTCCAGAAGTTTCCTTTGAATTAGTCTAAATTTAGTTATTCTAGATAATAAAACTTATTTACTTTGAATGCTAAATAATTAAACATTATTGCTATTACAACTAGCCATCTCAAAGCTTTAGTTTTCATTTGAATAAGATTTACTTAATTCAATAAGACTATCTGAAAAATTATACTAACTTTTTCAAATGTTTCATTCTCTTGTAGGTTACTTAACTCAAAGAGAACTAAATACATACTATTCTTTCTGAAAAATATATGCATTTTTATATTCATGATTTGTCATACCGCTATTGAGATTCAACTCCATAAAATGAATCTATTTATTATTGTGACTTTGTGGGTTCGTGAAATGAAAAGTCCAATTTCACCACTCAAAAATGTTCTTTATTTCCACCGACTTACAGTTAAATACTTGCCAATTACACAAAATTACGTAATGCACACAATTACGATTCACCAGTTCGTCCGTTACCGTTCCGATGCACGTACACACTAACACTAACTGTCTGTCTCTCTGAAACCCTTTTTATAAGCATCTCGTCGTATTCTCTGCGTCTCTGGTATCCAGGCGAATATTCCAGATGATAGAAGAAGGGGAGAGAAACGTCCAGGGACGGGTGACATTCCTTTAACCACCCTTCAGTTAGTGACAGAGACTAATGGGAGGCGTGGCTCCGCTCCCTCCGGTTTCCCCACACAGCTGTGCCGTCATACCTTCCGCTAATTGGGTGACACTGCTCCCTCCTCAAAGCTGGTCGTCCCGAACAGCACCATCGTAGCGGGCTAGTCGATCCAGGTGTACCACCAACATCTTTCCTCGGGGGACCTTCTGGATGCGGTAGACCACGTCATTAATCCTCTTCACCACCCGGTACGGTCCTTGCCATGGCTGCTGGAGCTTTGGGCAGCGTCCCTTGGTCCGGGTAGGACGATACAACCAGACCAGGTCACCTTGCAGGAACCCTTGGCTGTTGGCTTGCCTATCATATCTGGTCTTCATGCGGTCGCTCGCCTTCTGGATGTTCTGGCGAGCCATCTCGTGCACGTCGTGGAGGCGGTCCGCAGGTTCTCCACATACTCGTTCACCGGCTGCTTCACCTCCGGAGGGCTTCCGAAAGCCAGGTCACAAGGGAGGCGTAACTCTCGACCGAACATTAAGCTGGCTGGCGTCATCCCAGTTGTGTCGTGTGTGGACGAGCGATAGGCCAGCAAGAACAGTGGCACCTTGACGTCCCAGTCTCGCTGATGGCTGGCCACGACCTTCCTCAGGTGTTCCTCTAAGGTCTTGATGTACCTTTCGACCATGCCATCCGATTGGGGATGTAGAGGCGTAGTGCGAGTCTTGTACACCCCAAGCCTTTGTAGTGCCTCCTTCATTAGGTTGGACTCAAAGTTGGTACCCTGGTCACTGTGTAGCTCTAACGGCACCCCAAATCGACAGAACACTTGCTCCACGAGGCAGTCTGTGATTGTCTTTGCCTCTTGGTTTGGGATGGCATACACCTCCGGCCACTTGGTGAAGTAGTCCACGACCACCATTAGGTACTTGTTGCCTCGGTCGGAAACTGGGAACGGTCCAGCAATGTCAACGGCGATCCGTTCGAATGGCGCTCCGACGTTGTACTGCTGCATGCGACCCCGGCTCCTCGTCTGGGGGCCACGACTCGCCGCGCACACGTGACACTGACGGCACCATCTCTCAGCATCTGCTCGGAGCCTCAGCCAGTAGTAGCGCTGCCGTAGTTTGTCAATCGTTCGGTTCGCTCCCAGGTGTCCTCCCGTAGTACCGGCGTGCACTTCCTCCAGGACTTCCGGGACCTTACTCCGGGGAAGTACCAACTGCTCTCTCTGCGTCTTCCCATCGGGTGATTCCCATACCCGGAACAGCACGCCCTCTCTGGTCTTCAACGAGTCCCATTGGGCCCAGTACGACTTGTAGGTGGCGCTCCTCGGTGCGATGTCCTCCCAGGTTGGTCTCATTCCTGCCTCCACTTCCCTCAAGAGTGGCCCCAAGTCTGCGTCCGCCAGCTGCTCCCTCCTCAGGCCTGCGCTATCCCAGCCTTCAGCAGGCACTGCCACAACTACTCGGACTGCTGCGGCACGCTCCTCTTCCACTCTTGTGCACTGGCCGCACTCTTCTGGACAGGGTCTTCGGGACATGGCGTCTGCGTTACCGTGGCTCTTCCCTCTACGATGTTCCGAGGTGAAGTCGTACTCCTGCAGCCTCTGGACCCAACGTGCTGTCTGGCCTTCCAGGTTCTTAAAGGTCAATAGCCAGGTTAGGGCGGAATGGTCAGTCCTCAGGTGGAATGGCTGACCGTACAGGTACTTGTGGAAGTGCTCCAATGTCTTTACTACCGCCAGTAACTCCCGTCGGGTGACGCAGTAGTTCTTCTCTGCCTTGGATAGCGTCTTGCTGTAATAGGCTATCACCCGCTCATGGCCGTCCTGGATCTGCGACAGGACACCTCCAATGCAATGGTCGCTGGCGTCGGTGTCCACAATGAAGGTGCCACCCGGTTGTGGGAAACCCAAAATTAGAGCACTGCACAGGGTCTCCTTTAGGTGCTGGAAAGCGTTTTCTGCGTCCTCCGTCCACACATAAGGCCGGTGTTCCTCTGTCAGGCGGGTGAGGGGTTTTGCGATGTTGGAGAACCCCTTTATGAAGCGCCTGTAATAACTGCACAGCCCCAGGAAACTGCGCAATTCTTTCTTATCCTTTGGGCGAGGCCAATCTCTCACAGCCTGCGTCTTCTCCGGGTCTGTGGCCACTCCGGTTGCTGAGACTATGTGGCCCAAGTAGTTAACTTCCTTGCGGAAGAGCTGGCACTTCTTCGCGTTCAGCTTCAAGTTGGTCGCTTGCAGTGTCTGTAGCACCTTACTCAGATTCTCGAGGTGATCTTCAAAAGTCTTCCCGACGATGATGATGTCGTCCAGGTATAGCAGGCAGGCATCGTAAGTCAGCCCTCTCATCACTGACTCCATGAGGCGCTGGAAGGTAGCTGGTGCATTGCAGAGGCCAAAGGGCATAACCGTGAACTGCCAGAGCCCTTGGCCCGTCGAGAATGCAGTCTTCTCCTTGTCTCTCGGGTCTAGAGCTACCTGCCAGTAGCCCGACTTCAAGTCCAGGGTCGAGAACCACTGTGCACCAGCTAGCGTGTCCAGGGTGTCGTCAATCCGGGGTAAGGGAAAACAGTCCTTCCGGGTGACGGCGTTCAACTTTCTGTAGTCTACGCAGAAGCGCAGCTCGCCGTTCTTCTTTGTCACCAAGACTACAGGGGAACACCAAGGGCTGTCAGACTCTTCAATCACTCCCCTGGATCTCATGTCCTCCAGCATGTCTCGCACCGCCCCTTGCTTCGCCAGCGGAATGCGTCTATGTGGTTGCCGAATAGGCCGGGCGTCTCCGGTGTCGATGCGGTGAAGCACTTTGTCCGTGCGGCCGTAGTCACTATCACCTTGGCTGAAGACGCGCTGATACCGTCTTAGCAGTTGTCGAACCTTCTCCAACTATTCTGTGGTCAGGTGGTCGGCCGCCCTCTCCACCAAGCCTTCTAGCCGGGGCCCCAGGTGTTGCTTCGGCGCCGGCTCTAGTGTCTCGTCGATAGCTGTTACGCCCACTACGGGCTCGCACATTCCCAACTCCGTCCCGGCCTGGACGTCGTGGTCGGCGTCCGTAGGATTTAGCAGTCTCACGGGCACCTCCTCTCGGCACGGCAGCAATGCCCTGGCTACACACAGTCCGTTTACAGGCGTCTTCTGGTCCAGCATCATGTTCCTGGTTCTCTGGCCCTCCAGTCGCGCCGTCACCACCACCTCGCTCCTCGCGGGAACAACCACGTCTTCGTCCAAGACGACCCTGCAAATTCCAAGGCGCTCTTCGGGTTGACGGAGTATAACCTCTTCTCCGTTAAGCCGCAGGACCTTCTTGCCGACGTCGACCGTCGCCTCATGGCTCCTGAGGGCATCCAGTCCCAGGATCACCTCCTCAGCCACCTTCGCGACGAACACCCACAGACGCACGGCACTCCGTCCCAAGTTCAGCTCCAGCAGGGCCTCCCTCTCCACAGGCAAGGTGTCGCCCGATGCCGTGACAAGCTGGTATGGCCGGCTTGGCTTCCTTGTCGGCAAACCCTTCGCCACGTCAGGTCTGATGATGGTCACGGACGCCCCGGTGTCCACCAGCACGCGGCACGGCTTTCCTCTTATCCAACCGTCCGCGATGAGGCTGTCATCCATACGCCGGCTGACGGCGCGCAGTGTCACTCGAGGGGATGGTGGTGATGGCGCCGACGTGCCCCTCTCCACGACGGCCCTTACTCGTTTTCCGGCTGCTCTTCCTGGTGTGGGCAGTCTCTCTGCAGGTGCCCGGGCTGTCCACACCCCCAACACAGGCCACTAGGTGTTCGCCGGCGTCCCTCAGCTGGTCTTCTGTCTCCGGCATAGCGGACGCTCGTTCTCGACGTCGGGAGGGATGTTATTTTGGCCGCCTCCATCCTTAATGCCGCTGTCAGCGCCTCGTGGATGGTTTTATATTCGCCGAGCATTAGGCGCTGACGAATCTCCGTGTCCCGTACCCCATCGACAAAATTGTAGGCGGCTTCCCGGGATACGAACTCCAGTGGCAGGTCAACCAAGGCCTTGCTAGCCAGCTGCTCGATGGCTATGGCGAACTCCTGCAGCGTCTCCCCCGGCTGCTGCGACCTTGCCTTTAGCTGGCTTCGGTATGCTGCGGCTAAGCGGTGGTTCCCGAAGCGATTCTCCAGGGCCTCCCAGATGTCCTTGGGCGCCGCCATCGTCTGCACCGCGTTTAGCACTTCCGCGGCCCGTTCCTGGAGGCTGGCTATTAACTGTGTAGCCTCCTCCTCCGGTGACCACCTGTTGTGCCTGGCCACTGTGTCGAACTGGCGGCGGAAGACTTCAAACGTTGACGCGCCGTCATACTTGGGAGGTTTGACGCGCGCAGATGTTGTGTCGCGTCCCGGCGCGTCGGGCTTCAAATCCTTCAACCTCCTGCCGACGACGTCCTCCACCATTGCGTTCAGGGACTTGACGCTGCTGTCAGCCTTCCCTTCCAGGTTGTTAATGCGGTTCGCAAGGTCTTCGACGTCTTCCACCACGGCGTCCAGGGTCTTGGCGTTATTGTCGGCCTTTTCCTCTAAATCATTAAGGCGGTCGTCTACTTGGCCCATCCGCTTGCCCAGCTCCGTCACGTCATCCCTCACGCCGGCCAACTGTTCTTGAAATTTGGCGGCGAGAGCCTCGTTCGCCACCTTCATTTCCGTGGTCAGTTCGGCCATCTTTGAGGTCATTGTCGTGGCCAAGTTGTTGTTAGCCGTTTCTGTTTTTGCAGCGAGGTTTTCATTTGCCGTCTTCATTTGTTTCAACTCGGCGGTGAGGTTGTCGTTGGCCGTCTTCATTTCCATCATTTTCTCCAAAATCTTTTCCAATGCCGCGTCCATGGTTGTAATGTTCGGTGATGTTTTCCCGCTTCCTGACACCAGTGTGACTTTGTGGGTTCGTGAAATGAAAAGTCCAATTTCACCACTCAAAAATATTCTTTATTTCCACCGACTTACAGTTAAATACTTGCCAATTACACAAAATTACGTAATGCACACAATTACGATTCACCAGTTCGTCCGTTACCGTTCCGATGCACGTACACACTAACACTAACTGTCTGTCTCTCTGAAACCCTTTTTATAAGCATCTCGTCGTATTCTCTGCGTCTCTGGTATCCAGGCGAATATTCCAGATGATAGAAGAAGGGGAGAGAAACGTCCAGGGACGGGTGACATTCCTTTAACCACCCTTCAGTTAGTGACAGAGACTAATGGGAGGCGTGGCTCCGCTCCCTCCGGTTTCCCCACACAGCTGTGCCGTCATACCTTCCGCTAATTGGGTGACATTATATTACCTTCAAATAATATTGCAATGAATTGAATGCATTTTGACAATGCATAAAAGTGTATCGTTCTTTAGGTTGATAATACAATGCTTAAATAAAAAATCTTTTCTCGGAGTTGCTAAGTAAAAGAACAATACTTATATAGTAATGATGGAATTCAATTTAAATGCAAACTTTATAAGCAAATGTAAGCAAAAGATATAAAATAATAAACTATATTATTTGAAGCAAAAGGTTAGAAACAGTGATGTATTTAACATTTGAAAGTATTGAGTCTGTAATTCAAACACAGACATCACTTAAATTATTCTTACTTGGACATGTTTTGGAGAACGCTTTGTCCTCATCGTCAGCAGTTATCCGACTGGTTGGGTCCGTGGTTTCCTGAAGTGAGCTGGTTGTCTGTGGCAGCATCTGTTGTCTGTGAGATGAACTTCCAAAGAGAGTTTTCAGGCGGTAATTTGAAATTTAAAGTATACTGTTTGTTTTTTATAATGAACAACTTTTCCCAAACATCGAGTTTGACTGCATTACTGGCTGGCTTTAATAGTTTTATATTTGGTACAATTTCATGATTGGCAGACCAAAAATGGTGGGATATTGCTGATTTTTCTATTTGTTTGTATTTCACACATCTTATATGTTCCTGTAATCTAATATGTAAATTTCTTTTGGTTTTTCTTATGTAGGAAAAACCAAAAAACGTTTAGAAGAAGAAGTTTACATATTACCAAAAGAAGTTTTCATATTAGATTACAGGAACATATGAGATGTGTGAAACACAAACAAATAGAAAAATCAGCAATAGCCCACCATTTTTGGTCTACCAATCATGAAATTGTACCAAATATAAAACTATTAAAGCCAGTAATGCATTCGAACTCGATGTTTGGCAAAAGTTGCTAATTATGAAAAACAAACAAGTATACTTTAAATTTCGAATTGCCGCCTGAAAACTCTCTTTGGAAGTTCATCTCACAGACAACAGGTGCCGCCACAGACAACCAGCTCACTTCAGGAAACCACAGATCCAACCAGTCGGATAACTGCTGATGATGGGGACAAACCATTCTCCGAAACATGTCCAAGTAAGGATAATTTAAGTGATGTTTGTGTTTGAATTACCGACTCATTTACTTTCAAATAATAAACCATAATTTCTGAAAATTTCTAACTTTATGTGTGTCTGATCAGTATATCCTTATAAAGGGAAAAGAAAGGGAATTTATACAGTACAAAAGTGAATTGAGAAGATATTGACACATTGCTTCACTCACACTGTTTATTCACAGGACATGTTTCAAGAGCTCTTGCTCCTTATCATCAGCTGATACTCGACTAGTGCAAGTTGTAGTGGTTTCCTCTTTCTCCGTTTTGTCAATAGATGGCGTGATGTACTTGTCAAAGATGTCCGGTGGTGGAGTTTCAAAATTCATGTCGTCATAGAGTCATGAATTTTGAAACTCCACCACCGGACATCTTTGACAAGTACATCACGCCATCTATTGACAAAACGGAGAAAGAGGAAACCACTACAACTTGCACTAGTCGAGTATCAGCTGATGATAAGGAGCAAGAGCTCTTGAAACATGTCCTGTGAATAAACAGTGTGAGTGAAGCAATGTGTCAATATCTTCTCAATTCACTTTTGTACTAATTTGTGCTTCACTGTCCCTACACTTCTTCCAAGTTTATACTTTGAATTTATACAGTGTTTAAATTAAAAAGAAAAGAAAATATAGGAATGCTTTGCATATATAAGTTAGATTCTGCAGAACAATTAAAAGCACACCTGCAAAATGTACATGATTGTTAGATTGTTTTATCCATGTTAGGGCATCTTTGTAGTTATGTAAATATTTCAGTTTTTACTAAAAGAATCTAAATCTATTAAATCAAACTTAATTACATCAGTTTTCCAGGCTTGTAGGCCGTGCTGAGTTTGTTTCCTTCTCTCGAGTTTCGCCAAAAACTGATCCATCATCTTTAGGTTGCTTGAAACCAAGAAACAAGTTCCAAAGTTCAGACAAAGACTTTGTTTCTCCTCCTTGAAGATATCAGATGCAGTTTTTGGTGAAACAGAGAAGAAAACTAGATCATGACTAAGCCTGGAAAAGTTATTTAAGTGAAAAATGTTGACCATGAAAGCCATAATATTAAACTAAACATTAATTTTGTGATATGGATTTCTCTGTTCAATAACTAAACTGTGACAAGCAATATACCACCAAAAAGTATCTGTTTTAAGTCCTCCAATAGAAATTTATGGTTATGGAAAGGATATGAATATTTCAATTTTTTGATTTGTTTTTGTTTACAGTGTTTTTCTGCAGGAGCAGAAATAGGACCACACAAAAATGATCATGCATACCAGTTTATGGTAAGTTTACCAAAGGATTAAAATTTTTAGTATCTCAGTCAACATGATTTGTTCATGGAGATTTGAGTTTCAACTGGTGAATTGCAGGATTCAGGTGCAATTGGAATGTGCATAGGACGAGGAGGGTGGTCTGCCAGAGAAGAGCTACACCTTCTTGATGCCATTGAACAATTTGGATTTGGAAACTGGGAAGATATCAGCAGACATATTGAAACTCGAACACCAGAAGGCAAGTCAGTTATTGTATTACATTATCTGTTGGTAAAATTAACTTCTGTTTTTCTTTTGATTTTCTATAAATACCCAGAAAAAAATTATATTGGGGAATAAAAATCTGATTTGTTACATGACTTTCTGAACTCCACGTTCACAAACTATTGTGATATAAGTGTATTTTATGTCTATTTTTAATCAACATAAGCATTTGCAGAAATCCTTTTATTAAACATTTTGTTGTAGGTACAAGAGGAATATTGTAAGTTGAAGTGATAAATCTTTAAATAATAGTTCACTATGTGATAGTGTGAAATTTTATTAACATGATCACGAGGGCAGGCCGTGCCATGGCCATGCAATTAGACCACTTGACTCTCACCAAGGCAACCCGGGTTTGGTTCCAGGCACCCACAAAGTGAGATTTGTAGTTGACAAAACAGCATTGGGGCAGGTTTTCACCGGGGCCTCTTTTTTCCCCTGCCATCATCCCACTGATTGCTCCATTATCATCTTTTCATTCATCCACTTCGCTCTCATTCCGTTCATCTACTTTCCTCACTCTCATTCCGTGGACTGGACTGATCACCCATCCCTTGGATTTCTCTCTCTAATCCATAGTTCTGGCTCCCCTTACCTGATGCCTCAAAAGTCATAAGGGTTAGAAGACCATAAATGAACAGAACTATGTCCTATACCAAGAGAAGAAGATCATGTGGGCAAGAGAAGAAATTAATGAGGTCAGCATTTGAAAAATATATTTAAGGATTTGAACATTTAAACCAATAACACGGCATATTTTGGAAATTTTCACAGAAAGGTCGACATAAATAATGTGTTTTAATGAAATCTACATTATGGCGTAATAAGTTTTCATTTAAGTTTTAGTTTACCAGTTATACAAAATTTTACAAATGTCATTCCAGATGAAGACTTCCTAGGCTCTTCATAGAACATTGTAAATTATGTTAAACATTATAGCTATCTTTGAGAAAGTAAAATTTGATAAATTTTCCATGTAAAGAATAGTGTGGAGTGTGGGGTATTTTTTAAAATTTTTTTGTCTCGTTCTTGGAAGATGTTGAACTTAAATACCAAGATTGGAGGATTTCCCGAGTTAAAGCTATTCTAAGACATTCTAGTTAGCTACAATATGAGTGTGTTCGGTGGGAAGAGGAACCAAACTGTTAGAGTGCAAGTGGGCAGGGCAGTGGAAGTGGAGTCAGGTAAAGAAAACATTTGCAGTTCTGAGTTCATGAGGTTGAGGTCTGCAGTTAATGTGGAACTGGTTGTATTGTGCAGCTGTATTATCCTGCTACTCAAAAGGTTACCATGGCTTTATCTTTATTAATAGAAACCTCTCAGATAATGCACTGATAATTCTCAAAAGAGAGGGAAGGGTAGTGGCGTGCTTCTCGGACATGTCCTAATCACCAATGAATGCATCACTTCAGCCAATGGAATGCGTTGGAATCACAAATGACAGATGTTATGTCCACGTGGAGTAATCAGTGCATTATCTGAGAGGTTTCTATTAACAAAGATAAAGCCAGGGTAACCATTTGAGCAATACGATAATACATTCCTGCTATTGCCTTTCCCTTTTAATCATAATGACACCTGACCTAGATGTCATTATGTATTGTTAACAAAACAGCAGCATCCTTCTCCAAATGCACTTCTATTGTAGCCGACTTAAATACACACATGTACCATTTTCAAAAATTTGTTTTGTTAATTTCTGGTGAAATTTTGATATTGAATTTTCAGGTGGAATACAACTTATTGTAAGTGTTAAAAAAATTAAAATTTCAGAAATTTGGATTTAAGTTCCACAATTTGGTAATTGTTGACATAGGCTATGTCACAAATATATAAAAGTTTTTTCATGGCTAAGATACCATAGATACTTTTGCTAATAAAAGGAGCTGTTTTGCTAAGTTATTACATGAATTATTAAATTATAGATGAATCATATTTATTACACATCAGCTTCACTTACGTACCTATAGTGAGGACATGTTTTGCGAACCATCGCTCACATCATCGGCTCTAATGCGACTAAAGCTTGATCCAGTGGTGTGGGTAGTTCTGGAGTTGATGCTGCCATCTGTTGATTTTGTGATGAATTTAAATGTGGGGTTGTTTTCTGACAGGATTTCGAAGTTCATTAGTTGGTTTTTATGTTTTTCTATATATTTTCTCCCAGATGACGAGTTCGCTATGTTTTTGTATGAATTTTAGTAATTTGGTGCTGTCTTCAATTTCATGATTTTCAGTCCAGAAATGAGCTGCTATTGCAGACTTATCAATATTTTCGTATCTTAGGTGCCTAAAATGTTCTTTCTTCCTAGTGCCTATGTTTTTTTTTGTCCTCTCTATGTAAATTTTTTCACAGTCTTTACACTTAATCTTGTAAATGCCTGATTTTTCTTCTGGTTTTATCTTATGAGTATTATTACTGTTAAGTAGGTTTTTAATGTTGCAATTGTTTTTTGTTGCCAAAGTAATATTTCTTGAATATTTTTTGGAAATTTTTTTGTGGCCCAGGGGTGCTAAGCAAATTTAGCAAATCTAATTTCTTGTTTCATTGGTAAAAGAGCTGTGATCTGTTTTAATATTTTTTGAAGTTTGAATGATTTTATTTTTTTATCTACATTTTTTTATCTATGGCTTTTTGATATTCTTGCTGACTGAGGGGTAGGTTAACTAATATGTGTGTGAGAGTTGATGTTGGCATGTTTATATGGAATTGGGTTGAAACTATTTCCTTTGATGTAATTATCTGTGTGTGTTGCTTTTCTATGAATACCAAATTCCAGTTTTTCATTGTTTTTTGATATTTTAAGGTCCAAGAAAGGTAGAGTACACTCCTCTTCAGTTTATACTGTGAATTGTATGCTGGGTTCTTGAAGGTTGAGTAGTTTCAAAGCATCTATCTGTTTGTGGTGCACTATTGCAAAGATGTCGTCTTCGTATCTGTATCATGTTTTAAAAATATGAGGAAAGGCTTTAGTTATATGTGTTTCGAAAAAGCTCATGTATAAATTGCCTAAAAATGGTGATCGCAGGCTTCCCATAACCAGTCCTGAAATTTGTTTGTAATACTTTCCATCGAAGACAAACTAATTTCGGTGTGTACGTATTTCAGTTATTGCCAAATAATATTCTTCTATTGTAATGGAATCTAGGTTAATAGAAGTTAGCTATCTCTTAAGTTGCATTAAAAGTTTGTCTATTGGGATGCTAGGGAAGAGGGAGTGGACATCAAAGGATACTTAAGTGTCTTGAGGTTTTAGTTTAAGATTTTGAGTTTTTTCTACCAGGTCTAAAGAGCTTTTTATGTTGAGAGTATTAATTGTGGAAAGGACTGAAAGTTTTTGGATAGCCATTTTGCCAGAAGGTAAGAAGGAGTGTCAACATGTTGGGTTTGTGTATTTTAGGCAATCCATATAATCTTGCAAGGGTAGGGTTGTCCGGTTTGATAGATTTTTGTTCTGCAGTTGTTAAAATTTTACTATTATTGATGGTTTTGTGTGCATCTTTTATGCATTGGTTGAGTGGATTTGAATATATTTCTTTAAAATCTTTTTGTTGTAGTACATCGTACATTTTTTCCTTGTATGTATCTCTGTCTAAAATTACTAATTTGTTCCCTTTATCAGCCCTTGAGAAGATTACATCCTTTTTTCTTAAAGATTTAATTATCTTAATTTGTTTCATATGTTTACCTAGTTTTTTTATCTGTTCCTAATATGTATGTAGATTTTTTCCTAATTATATTTTTATCCATTAGCTCCAAGCCTTCTACTGCTATTTCAATATCTGCAATGAATTCTTCAGGGTTGTTGGAGTATTATATACACGTTTTCAGGCCTTGGTTTAGCATATCTATTCCTTCAGTATTAAAAGTTTGCTTAGAGAGGTTAGTAACATTATCCTGGGGTGTGTTCTTTGCTGAAATTTTAGTATATTTTGGTTGCAAATGTTTTTGATTATGCTTTAGCTTCTCCTTTTGACGATAAACTTTTTGTTTGACTTTTGTTTTATATTAAGCTTTAGTCACATTAGAGCCGATGATGCGAACGATGGTTCGCAAAACATGTCCTCAATATAGGTATGTAAGTGAAGCTGATGTGTAATAAATACAACTCATAATTTAAAAATTGTTTAGCTTCACCGTGATGTTCCAGTACAGTTAAATTTCGATATATTACAGGAATGTTAATTCTAACCTAACTTCTTGCTACTCATTTCAGTCCTACTCCAGTTTCATTTCAAACTGAATAATATTGAACACACATTACAGCTTGAAAAAAGTTAACCTTGTAGTTATATTTTGATTTGTATCATCTTCAGCAACATATTCCAATTGTGAATCTTCTTGTATTATATTTTATGTCATATATTTTATGTCATTTTTCTCTTTCAATACAACTTTATAGAACCAAAATGTGAAAAATAAAACTGATTGACATCACATTTAGCTATCAGAAACTAAACACACCAACAACTATTCAAATGTCAGTCAAAATTTACCTTTTAATCCCTTTGTGACCATTAACCACTAACAGCTAGTCATATTTATATAAAAACAACATGAAATGGTGGACAAATCATTTTCGTTTTCGTTTTCCTTTCATTCTTTTACACACTTTTGAAATACATTCAGAGATATACCTACTCTTTATCCATTAGTTCTTCAGAAAATTCATTTATCCACAGATCTGAAGTTACCTATACAGTAGTTAATTAAGCAATATGTAAGTGATGAAGTGTCAAAAAAACCGACAACAAATAGTTTTTTCAATTAATATGTTATAGGTTTGCTCCGATAGTAGTCATTAATAGTTTGAGCATGTACATTTAAGAAGTTTTACTATGGTACATTTCAGTTGATTCTGACGTCACCCACATGCTGTATTTGGGATTTCAACAAACTTCTGAGCAGTCAGAGATTCTTGAAATCAATACTTGGCAAACAGCATGTGGATTCTGATTGGTGATTAATGCCAAACCAAGTCATGCGGCTTAGGTAATAATGAACCTCTATGTAAGCTGACCAGAGACTGGTATATTGGAATGAAATTTATTAATATTCTTTAATGCACAAGTATTTTTCTGTCAAGCATATTTGTTTGTATCCTATTCAAAGACAGCAATGAAATTTTGGGACTGTTTTACAGAAGCAAAAGAGGAGTATATTGCACGGTTCATTGAGGGCAGTATAGGTCGTCTGACATGGCCAGCAGCAGCAAGCTCAAGACCAAACCTAAGTGACCAGACAAATCCAGACAACGGACCTCTCTCACCAGCACTAACTGCAAGACTTCCACCTTTAGATGTCACTCCAGATGAGGCTGCGCTGCTAGGATACATGCCCCACAGAGATGATTTTGAAAGGGTAATATATATACACACACATTTATTGATAAAATACTTGGTAACAATACAGAGAGCAGCAAGTCCTCTGCAAATAATGTCACCTAAATACAAAAATTGGAAGAAGCGTAGAGACAGTGAAGCACAACTTAAAATAAAAGTGAATCGAGAAGATATTGACACATTGCTTCACTAACACTTTTTCACAGGACATGTTTCAAGAGCTGTTGTTTCCATCAGCTGGTTCTCGACTAGTGCAGGTTGTAGTGGTTTCCTCTGTATCCGTATCTCGATAGATGGCCTGATGTATTTGTCAAAGATGTCCGGTGGTGGAGTTTTGAAGTTCATAATATTGTGATGGTTTTTGTTAATGATGATTTTTTCCCACACAGAAAGATCTAAGGGATGATTAACATGTTTTATTAAAGTTGTCTCCAAGTTAATGTCATGTCTGGTATTCAAAAAATGAAAAGCTACTGCTGATTTTTCTGTTTCACCATTTTTAATGTTTCCTATATGTTTTTTAGTTCTGATGTCTATATTTCTTTTTGTTTTCCCTATATAAATATTAGGGCAAGTTTCACATTTTATCTCATAGATTCCTGGTTTTTATTTTGTAGTAATTGAATATTTGGGGGGACCTTTTAACAAATTTTTGATATTGAATCTATTTTGAGGAGCAAGAACTATGTTGTGTGTTGAGAAGATTTCTTGGAATTTATTATGGTCTGATGGGTGGAAGGTAAATTGTGTAAACATTTTTTTCTCTTTTACTCCTGTAGGTTCCAGGGTGGTGGTTTCAATTATTTTCTTGGCCTTGTTGAGTTTGTTAATTTTTTTGTCCACTAAATTTGGGTTGAAACAGTTGAACATAGCCACCTTTTTTATGTGTAGGTATTCTTTTTGATAATCTTCTCTGTTTAGTGGAAAGTTGATCATCCGAAAGATTAAACTGTTGAAAATGGCATGTTGGTGTTGTTTTGGGTTAAAACTGTTGTTCTTAATATAATTATTTGCTTGGGTCGGTTTTCTGTAAATACCAAAAGTGAGTTTGCTGTCCATTTTTTTAATCTTGATGTCCAAAAAGGGGAGCACCCCATCAAGATTAAAAAAATGGACAGCAAACTCACTTTTGGTATTTACAGAAAACCAACCCACATGGATAATTATATTAAGAACAACAGTTTCAACCCAAAACAACACCAACATGCCATTTTCAACAGTTTCCTTTGGATGATCAACTTTCCACTAAACAGAGAAGATTATCAAAAAGAAAACCTACACATAATAAAGGTAGCTATGTCCAATGGTTTCAACCCAAATTTAGTGGACAAAACAGTTAACAGACTCAACAAGGCTAAGAAAATAAAAGAAACCACCACCTGAAACCTACAGGAGCAAAAGAGAAAAAAAAAATTTAAAAATTTATCTTCCATCCATCAGCCCATAATAAATTCCACAAAATCTTCAACACACAACATAATTCTTGCACCTCAAAATAGATTTAATATCCCCCCCCCCCAAAAAAAAAAATTCAATTACTACCAAAGAAAAGCCAGGAATCTATGAGATCAAATGTGAAACTTGTCCTAAAATTTATATAGGAAAAACAAAAAGAAATATTGACATCAGAACTAAAGAACATATAAGAAACATTAAAAATGGTGAAACAGAAAAATCAGCAGTGGCTTTTCATTTTTTGAATACTAGACATGACATCAACTTGGAAACATCTTTAATAAAATATGTTAATCACCCCATAGACCTTTCCTTATGTGAAAAAAAATCTTCATTAACAAAAATCGTCATAGAGTCATGCATTTTGTAACTCCACCACCGGACATCTTTGACAAGTGGAGAAAGAGGAAACCACTACAACCTGCACTAGTTGAGAACCAGCTGGTGATGGGAGCAACAGCTCTTGAAACATGTCCTGTGAAAAATGGTGTTAGTGAAGCAATATGTCAATATCTTCTCAATTCACTTTTATTTTAATCTGTCACCTCTTATCAGCTCATAGTTTTCAAGCACTATAAGTGTAGCCACATTATGAAAATGTGTGATAGAATCTTTTACTTTTCTTTATATAAGGTTGATTACCCCAACTGAACCGAATCAATCTTTTAATCTTGTGGATATGATCCTCTATACATATGTACAGTGTTTCAAAATTTACCAATTAACTTTAGGAGTTATAGAGTGTAATGAAACAATTTGAGATAGGATGAGATACTTATGATCCCAAAATGTATTATTTTGTGCAGTAAGTCAAAATATATTTTAGCCAGCACACTACTGATGCCATCTTAGTGCTATATGTAAGCATTTGCTGCACTGCCAGGAGCTATACATGTGTGGCTCAGTGGTAACATAAGGAATTCTTCAGCCATTGACACCAGAGCTACATATCTTTTTCAAAAAGTCTTTTAAGAACACAACATTATTTTGGTCCGACAAAACAAATTCAGTGTACAACAACTTTTAAAATCACATAATACAAAAGAGAAACCAACAGACAAAAACTCAGGTGTGTATCAGATAAATTGCAAAGGCACCGACAACTTTTACATTGGCAAAACCAAAAGGAATTTGAACATTAGGCTTAAAGACATCAAGAACATCAGAACATCAAGAATAAAGAAATAAACAAATAGGCAGTAGATAGAGTCAACATGAAAAATTCAATGCCATGGCCGGGATTGAATTTTTCATGTTGACTCTATCAAAAACCTTAGCCTATATACAGCTAGTATTAAGAAATGATTAATTTCCACCAAAATGGGCAGTAGTTTACCATTTTTGGAATGAGAATCACGATAAGAAATCCATTTATTAAAACGTGAGGGTTCGGCTGCGTTAACCATGTGGTAAAAGATATTCATAAAGAAATGTGAAGGAAAACTGTTCAGCTTCGACACCACCTTTGAAGAGAAGCCAAACTTAAAGTTCATCAAGATACCAATAGAGATGCCCCTATTGCCTCCAAGGAGTTCACCCAATCAAAATTCAACTGTCGACATTAGCTTGAGGTTTTGTGTCCTCATGATCTGTGATGTCATTCATGCCTTTTTATTGGATCTCCAATCAACAGGCAGGTTCTGAAGGTTTATGTTTTTGAAGCATCTTGGCTTAGCAACCTTACCAATCACTTTGCATTTTTCTATTTCACCTGACAGAAAACCACATAGGAAAACAGTCAATCTTTCCTTGGATAATTTTCCCCCTGAACATTTCTCACCTTTTAAACACAATCACTTACTCGGTAAATTGCAGAAGAATAATCCTATCTCTTTGCCATTCGCTATGTTTTCAGGTTAGTATCCTTTGATTCTTGAAGTTAGTTTAGCAATCCAGTTAGTGATGGTTTCAGTGTTAACATCACTTTATTCACTACAAAGTTTTTAAAATGTATCTGATGTCTTTTGTGGAAACTCTCCAACCATGTATTAGATGCTTTGAATTCATTCCTGCCCAGTCTTTCAGCTACCTTTTTAGCATATTTCTGTAACATAGGCCCTGATATATGGTGATTTTTTGCCCTAACACTAATAAACCATTCCCACACTATTGCATTAATGTCTGGTTCTCAGTTGTCTTAAGTTATTTCTTTATTTTCCCATTAGCACAATTTTTCCACTGCATCAGAATTTTTGTTTTCTTCTTCAGAATCTCATAAACTTGAGTTTTGCCTACGTTGAGTACCTTCATGATCTGCTTTACACTCAATTTATCTCTTTCACTAGCATAAGTCACTTTCACTCTCATGTTAAGATCTAGTACAATTCTTGTTCTTGAAGCTATGGTGACAATAGGAAATAAACCACATTTGTGTAAGTTTAGCCCTTTCAGTCAGGAATTATTTTACTACTTACGCTGTTCTTCCTCTAATTGAAACCAGTTTTGATATGGCCATTCTGGGAAATCTTCAGGCAACTGACTTGAATAGCCATGATCGTTGTGGCGACACAAAGTAGACTCAAAGCCAGAGATCATGAATTCAACTCTCGGCAACCACAGTCAAATGTGCTTGTGGTAAAGGATGTTGGAAGGACCACATAAAATAATTGGTGTGATGGCACGTGTGGGTGATAGTGGGTTATGTTTTAACTGTGGTTGCATGGATTTTGCTTCTTTTGTTGTATCATAAAAATTTACAGTGTAAGTTGTAGTTGTAAATAATTTTGTACAATTCGAAACAGCTCAGATATGTATATATGTTTTTTTTTTTTTTTTTTTTTTTTTTTTTTTTTTTTGTTAAGGGCAGTATAACAAAAATACAGCAGAAAGAAAGAATAAAATCATTACAAATAGAAAAAAATGATTATGGATATGACTGAAAGAGTTAGAGGTGTATGTTATGCTGTCTGAGGTCATTAGAGTGGGAATTGGAGAGGAAAAAGAGGATCAGCCATGCTTATTGTTAACTATGCAGCGAAGGATGATTGTGGCAGATTTCTCAGTATTTGTACCATCATTTGTGCACCTCTCTACTAGATAGGTCAGGTAGCAGCAATATGACTGCATTTCAACTGAAACATCATGTACTTAGAGCAGACAATGCACATTTTCACCCTGTGCATGAACATTTTCTTAACTTTGCATTCTGGAAATGGAAATATTTAATATTTAATGTTCTTTTAATATTCATACTTTCGTTTCTGTTGCCTAATTAGACAGTTTCCATTTAATATTTAATTTTACTCTAAATTCATGGGACCATTAAATATTTCCATTTAAGACAGATTTGCGCTTAATCAGGGCTCCTTTAAAGGCAGATTTTACTGTATATGGCAATAATGTATAATTCTTAATAACATATTAAAATTAAAAAAATGCTAATACTTAAACACAAAAAGTAATTTAATAAATTATAATAATTAGTCACAAACTTTACTTATCTTTGAAAATATATATTAAAGCAGGACCTTTTTTTTTGTGGTAGTTTTACGTCCTCCAACGTTAGGTCATATCGGACGATGAATGGAATGGGTGAAATGATGCTCAAATGAGCCCAGGGTCCATAGAGCTTAGAGTTACCCGACATTCGTCTTTCAGGATAAGGGAAAACCCCGGAAAAACCTTATCCACGTAACTTTCCCTGACCGAGATTCGAACTCGGGACCTTTTAAACGTGAGGCAGACTCGCTACCACCACGCTACCAAGGCGGGCAAAGCAGGACTAGTTTTGCCAATCTATCATTTGTATCATCAGCCAAGATCTGATATTACTTCTGCTGAGATGGATTGCTATTTACAAAATAATAAACTGATGATCATTTTCCAATTGAATGCCTCAAAAAATAAATGCAGTAATAGAGTGAAGGGTTTGCTCTAGATAAATCCAGATTCCCATGTAATCACTTAGTTTTATTTTAGACTGTCCTCTCTCTCTCTCTGCAAACTATGGTTGAGTTTAGTTCTCCAAACTGTGCATACAAATTTAACCTTTGTCTTTATATTCATAAAAAACAACTCCCATAAGATGTTTGATAGATATTCCTTTCTAAAGATCCCAAAGCCTCAGACTATAAGGTTATTTAAATTTTCAAAGTTCTATTTTTGCCTGGCTGCACCATGGCTGAGTGGTTATACTGCTTGGCTGTCACCAAGGTGCCCACAAAGTGAGGTTTATGGTGGACAACATGGCACTGGGGTGGGTTTTCTCTGGTTCCTGCAGTTTCCCCCAACAGCATTCCACTGATTGCTCCATCATCATATTCCCTATCACCTCATCTCTTGTACTTTCACTTCAGGCATTGGGCTGATCACTCATCCTGGAATCTCTCTGATCAGGAAATCTCTGATCCTTAACCCGTTGCATAGGGCTTCCAGGTTGTGCAGTTCAGAAGGTCTTATGTTCCATTTAAGGAAATACAGGAATTCATTCATTTTTATTTTTGGCTATGTTTTGTTCTAAGATCTAAATCTCCCAAACTATCTTGTTTTATTCACATTTTTTCTTCAAAACAGATTAAATGTGTACTGAATACTGTGCAATGCGGGTATTTAGCAATATTGTAGTTGAACCCTGGTGGTATAATGATTGATGCCCTTCAACTAGATTGAGCTAAACAATGTGTTGAGCCTGAGGTAAAGGTTATTCAAACTTACAGAATGTAAAGGTAGTTCTAGTCTGTTTATAGGGTGCACACAACCATGGTAATGGTATGCGGATCAAAGGCATTTTGCATGAATTGAGTGAAGTTAATTAATATTTTTTATCTCATTTTTTTATTTAAGAGGGTTTATTTATTTCATGTTTATTATGAAAAGAACAGAAAGTGCCCTAGGTTTTATGTTTGAGCATAGATGTCTTAGGCCTTTGCAATTAGAAATTGTTTTATCAGATGTTAATAAACTTTGAATTTGTCCAAAAAAGAAGCAATTAAAGGAATGCATTTACAAGTGGTATTTAAACCTCTGTTGTCCTCATTACTGTGTATATTCTGAGATTATAATTATTAACCTTCCGTATACCAGGCGGGGTACAAGTGTATCCCAGTCATATTTTTTTTTTATTATTATTTTTACTTTCATTAGACTTCACCTATGTATTCATCCTTAATTACATTGTCAAACAGACTTTCCTGAATATTTTGTTGTAGACTAATATAAGTCCTAATACTCCTATTTAGCTTCTTAATATTTTATGGGGTGTAGTTATACCCCGCTTGGTAATGTACGTAAATGTTTTTCTTTCTTTGTATGCATAGCTATATGAAATTTATTTTATTAATGAATTTGTTTCATTTTAATTGAAAAAACTATTTGTAGTCAGGCTTTCTTTTTGACACTTCATCACTTAAATTTTTATATTATTGAGGGATTAGTTTCGGAAGCCATCGCCTTCATCTTCAACCTCTTTCCAACTAGATGTAGATGATGAAGATGGGAGCGATGGCCTGTGAAACTGGTCCCTCAATAACATAAAAATGTAAGTGATGAAGTGTCAAAAAACCTGACTACAAATAGTTTTTTCAGTTAAGTTTGATGTCACTGTTACTAAATTGCTCCAATCGCGCATAATTGTTTTATTTTGTCAACAATGAGAAGAAACAAAGTGTCAACAATTAAGAGTATTCCTATGAGTAAGACTATGATACAATGAAACACAAAATTAAGAATATATCTCTACCACTGCAACAATGAATAATTTTTAGTTTCACATTTGTACATAATGAAGTAAAGAATGTATTGCTACCACTACAACAATGAATAATTTTTAGTTTCAAATCGGTTTTGTAGCAATATTAAGTGAATTATAGCGAAGGAAAGAAGCATCTATTCCTCGCTGATATAAACATGTCCAAAAGGAAGTATAATCTTGAGGATGAAAACGATTTGGAAGATGCGATGGAAATGTTATATAATGATAATGTTGACGATAATGACTCCACTTCCAATGCATCTGAAGAGGACTGTGTTGAAGAAATTGATGAGTTTGATGATGTCCTGGAGTTGGAACGTGATGGAAATGGTAAAGTGTAAACCCGCCGTCAGATAATGATGACATATCAAAAAGTGCAATGACGTGGGAAACTACTTGCATGGAAACAGTATAGGCATTGCAGGGTTTAGTTCATTTGTTATCTGGAAAAATAAAAAATCCTGATTTGAATGTTAAGTCACCTGACAGATGAAGAAAGTTTCTCCTGGAATTGGGACAAGAGCTCATAATGCCATATGTCAAGGTCAGAATCATGAAGCCCAATGGTTTACCATCAAGAACTGTTGCTGCAATGAAGGACCTACTGGGGGCTGAATAAGTGGAAGAATCTGAGGAAACTGTGACAACAATTTCTAGATTTGGAAGGTGCAAAGTGTGTGCAAGAAAAAATGACAGGAAACCAAGAAAGAAATGCGATAAGTGTTTGTTTCTTTTGTAAGAAACATTCTCAAACTAAAACTGTTACTATATGCAAGTCCTACTCACATGATTCTAAATTACTTTTTGTGTGAAAATGTACTTTAAATTACGTAGAAAATGAAGCTAGCTGCAGTGAAGCAATAAATATTACACAAATATAAATATTTGATACAAAGGCTTCACTTATCTTAAGAAATTACTGTTAATTCTTCTTTCTAATGGAGATCGATCTCCTTGATGACGAAGTGTGTTGACTGACGATGCGAGCAAATGTTCGTGAATTCGATCTCCATTAGAAAGAAGAATTAGCACCAATTTCTTAAGATAAGTGAAGCCTTTGTATCAAATTTTTATATTTGTGTAATACTTTAAATTGTTTACTTTTACCTTAATTAAGTAGAAGATGTGTGAATTTCTTGTAAAAATTAAGCAAGAATACATATTTAAGTTGGGGAACAGTTGTATCCCACTTAGTAATCTGCATATTTTAAAACTTGGTATTCAGAAGGTTAAGAAGTAATTTGCCTGTTTCAGGAATATGATAATGGAGCAGAAGCTTTGGTGTCACCACTATTTGTCAACAACTTGGAGGATGAAGATTATGATATTGGTGAGTATAGCATGGTGGTTTATGGTCTTCAAATAAAATTTTGTTCCATCTAAGTAATTTGTATATTTATTTCTTTAGCTTTGAAGCTGGCTCAAGTGGACATGTATTCAAGGCGACTCAGAGAGAGGGCCAGGAGAAAGCGAGTATCAAGAGATTTCCAGCTAGTATCACAGTTCTTCTCTGCAAACCGCAAGGATAGGCCATCAATAAAGAAGAAATTGTCCAAGGAAGAAAAGTAATTTTACTCCCTTCCCCCAGTTTTTTCCTTCTTACTTTGACATATAGCCATAGGTTTTAAATATAGTATTGTTGTATGGTAATGCTTCTCGTGCCCTTCCTCTCTGCTCTTGCTCTTCCTTTGCCATCTAATGGGACTTCACATCACCAATTCCAGCTCAAAGGTGTGTTGGCACCTTGTCTTGCTGTTATTGTGTGTAATGTCCTTTGAGTCAGGTGCATCTGTCAGTACAGTAAAAAAGATGTGCATGTGTGCATGGAGTTAGTTGAAAGATTTCCAAACCTGTACCACCTGTAAGAAAAATTATCCAGATAATTTTGTAACACATTTCTCAGCCTTACAATGTTACGCCAATTTTGAAACAATATGTCTTCCTCAGTGATGATGCTGCCCCAAGTTTTGGTGATCTTGCTTCGATCTCGAGCAGAGATGTATGATCTTAGGGTATGCATGGGTGTGTAACAAAATTAAGGATGACATCGGAATCTAAGTTTGAAATCTTAAATAACTTTTAAGTATTCACTTAAATTGAGAAGTTGCCGACCAATGTAGCCTAATATATACTATATGCGCACGATAAGAAGAGTGATCGGGTTCCAAGTCTTCATTTGGTAAGTTTCGTTTAACGTAAGTTACGTTACTTTGAAATTTGAAATGCGTTATACATTGACATCTAGTGGCTAATATGCTAAGCTTTATCACGTCCGCCATATTTCGTTTTGATCAATTTCGAGGTTAATTAGCTAACTGGTTTCAACTTTGAAATTTGAAATGCGCTATACACTGACATCTAGTGGCTAATATGCTAAGCTTTATCATGTCTGCCATATTTCGTTTTGATCAATTTCGAGGTTAATTAGCTAACCGGTTTACAACAATCGTATGTTAGAATTAGAATTTTAGTTCGTCCTTGGCAACATATACATGTTATGACATGTTATGAGACACCAAAAAATGTATAAATACAGTATATACATAAAGTCAAATTGATTACATACAATATACACAGTAAGCAGCTTTTCTGTGGTTTCATGTGGTATTAGCATAGACTAATTTACTACAAGAAATGTCATAATATGAATCTTACAGGTTTGTGAATGTACTATGCTCCCAGTGCTCATTTACATGGTTATAGTTTTAAAAATTCATTAACCATATAAATACAGCGTGCATGCAAAAATTTCTTAACCTTATTCTTAAAGTGTTGTAATGATGCAACTTGTTCAAATGAATTTGGAAGTTTATTATATAACATTATTCCTTTGTAGTTAAAGCTTTCTTCATAAAGGCTCGTTTGGTGCGCTCGAATTGCCAGTTTATCCTTGTTACGAGTGTGGTTGTAATGTACATCAGCATTTACTTGAAAATGATTTACATTTGATGTGTGTTTGGAGGAATTTAGTAACAGTGACGTCAAAATTAATATAAACATTATTTGTGGTTGGTTTATTGACACTCGTCACTTACTTTTTCATATATTTATGAGAGACTAGTTTCAAAGGCCCTGGCCTCCATTTTCAATCTCTTCCCAACTGGCATCTGTTCCACCACCAGAGAGAGCAGATAACAACAGATGCCAGTTGGGAAGAGATTGAAAATGGAGGCCAGGGCCTTTGAAACTAGTCTCTCATAAATATATGAAAAAGTAAGTGACGAGTGTCAATAAACCAACCACAAATAATTTTTATATTGATTTACATTTGTATGAACATTTGTGGATGTTATGGCTCTCGAAAGGGGACACATTATTATTCGTGTACCTCCGTATAACTGTGATCTGAATGCAATTAAGCTGGCGTGGGCAAAAGTAAGGAATGTTTTCAGAGGATGCAACTGGCATGGGCAAAAGTAAGGAATGTTTTCAGAGGATGCAACTTTACTTGTGATATCTTTGCTTATCTTACACACTATTTTGATGAACTGTGTGTTTCAAGGTTGACCACGCTGCAGAAACAAAAGAACGTTAGCTCTCGCTTCTTCCCTTCTGCCCACACCACATCGTAAATCCAGCGCTCAACTTATTTTGCACGTACAGTACAATATCCAGAGTTAACGTACTATATGCACACGTTATCTTGAGTGCTAGTTTTATGGTGTGATGCGGGCAGGAGGGAAGAAATGAGAGCTAATGCTCTTTTGTTTCTGCAGTGCAGTCAACCTAGAAAATACAATTCAGCAAAATAGCGTGTAAGTTAAACGAAGATACTTGCCTCAAGTGTGAGATATGTGGACAAACAGTAAATTGAACTCGATCCAATAAGCTGAATATCTATATACCTACTGTATGTCTAACACATAAAAATGGAAAATAAATATTATGACAGATATAAATGCTCATTCACTTTGTGATTCTTTGATTCTGATGCATCACTTTCATCGCTAGTATCGTCGGATGTGTTGATGATAATTTCATAAATTGCATTTTCTATTACACCATCATTTCTTCAATATTTCACTTCAAGCTCTTGGACCTTCTTGCAATGCATTGCGGTTACAGAAGATAATGCTTCTATAGCAAGGTTCCACAGATTTGTGGCTGACATATCATCGGTAACGTTGCATCCTGTGAAAACATTCTTTATTTTTTGCCCACGCCAGTTCAATTGCATTCAGATCACAGTTATATGGAGATAGACAAATAATAGTGTATCGAGATTTAACTGTATTGGAACACCACAGTGAAGCGAAATAATTATTAATTTATAGATGAGTCGTATTTATTACACATCTGCTTCACTTACATACCTATTTTGAGGACATGTTTCGCAAATCATCGTTTGCATCTTTGGCTCTTGTGCGACTAAAGCTTGATCCAGTGGTGTGAATAATTCTGGAGTTGCTGCTGTCATCTGTTGATTTAGTGATGAACTTAAATGTGGGATTCTCTTCTGGCTGGATTTGAAAGTTCATTAGTTGGTTTTTATGTTTTTCTATGTATATTCTCTCCCATATGACGAGTTTACTATGTTTTTGTACGCATTTTAGTAATTCGGTGCTATCTTCAATTTCATGATTTTCAGACCAGAAATGAGCTGCTATTGTGGACTTATCAGTATTTTTGTATCTTAAGTGCCTGAAGTGTTCTTTCTTTCTAGTGCCTATGTTTCTTTTTGTCCTCCCTATGTAAATTTTTTCACAGTCTTTACACTGGCCCAGGGGTAAGTAAATTTAGTAAATCTAATTTATTGTTTTATTGGTGTCAGAGCTGTGATCTGTTTTAATCTCTTTTGAAGTTTGAATGATTTAGTTTGTTTATCTACAAGGTTTTTTCCATATCCATTTTTAATTGCAGTTTTTAAGATGTGATGGTATTCTTTTTGATATTCTTGCTGGCTGAGTGGTAGATTTACTAATCTGTGTGTGAGACTATTGATGGTAGCATGTTTGTGTGGAATTGGGTTGAAACTATTTGCTTTGATGTAATTATCTGTGTGTGTTGCTTTTCTATGGATATTGTTTCTACTGTGAATTGTATGCTGGGTTCTTGCAGGTTGAGTAGTTTCAAAGCATCATCTATTTCGAGATTCAACTGTATTGGAACACCACAGTGAAGCGAAAAATTATTAAATTTTAGATGAGTCGCGTTTTTTACACATCTGCTTCACTTTCGTACCTATTTTGAGGACATGTTTTGCAAATCTTCGCTTGCATCTACGGCTCTTGTGCGACTCTTGTCGCACAAGAGCCGTAGATGCAAGCGAAGATTTGCGAAACATGTCCTCAAAATAGGTACGAAAGTGAAGCAGATGTGTAAAAAACGCGACTCATCTAAAATTTAATAACATCATCTATTTGTTTGTAGGGCACTATTGCAAAGATGTCGTCTACGTATCTGTACCATGTTTTAAAAATATGAGGGAAGGCTTTAGTTATATGTGTTTCGAAAGAAACTGAGAAAGAAAGAACTGAAGAACTGAAACATAAGAAAGAAACATAAGAACTAAAGAGGACTGTCTCTACCTTTTTTGGACCTTAAAATCAAAAAAAGCAATGAAAAACTAGTATTTGGTATCTATAGAAAAGCAACACACATAGATAATTACATCAAAGCAAATAGTTTCAACCCAATTCCACACAAACATGCCACCATCAACAGTCTCACACACAGATTAGTAAATCTATCACTGAGCCAGCAAGAATATAAAAAAGAATACCATCAAATCTTAAAAACTGCAATTAAAAATGGATATGGAAAAAACCTTGTAGATGAACAAACTAAATCATTCAAACTTCAAAAGAGATTAAAACAGATCACAGCTCTGACACCAATAAAACAAGAAATTAGATTTACTAAATTTACTTACCCCTGGGCCACAAAAAAGTTTCAAAAATATTCAAGAAATACAATATAACATTGGCACCAAAAACAATTACAACATTAAAAACCTACTTAACAGTAATAATACTGATAAGATAAAACCAGAGGAAAAGTCAGGCATTTACAAGATTAAGTGTAAAGACTGTGAAAAAATTTACATAGGGAGGACAAAAAGAAGCATAGGCACTAGAAAGAAAGAACACTTCAGGCACTTAAGATACAAAAATATTGATAAGTCCACAATAGCAGCTCATTTCTGGTCTGAAAATCATGAAATTGAAGATAGCACTGAATTACTAAAATATGTTCAAAAACATGTGAACTCGTCATTTGGGAGAGAATATACATAGAAAAACATAAAAACCAACTTATGAACTTTGAAATCCCGCCAGAAGAGAATCTCACATTTAAGTTCATCACTAAATCAACAGATGGCAGCAGCAACTCCAGAATTACCCACACCACTGGATCAAGCTGTTATACTGTGCGATAACAGTAGTTCTATCATTGAGGTAAGAAATGATGCCTCATTAAGCTATGTCTTGCCCCATTGGCGACCAATCCAGAAGTGTTCAAGATTCTGCATAGAATGTTACTCAGCTACCACAAATTCTCCTAATAACCTACCTTTTTGCTAATGATCCCCACTATTAGCTTCTAATACATTGTTGCATATCATTTCCATATTACTGAAATTTTCTGCTTTCCAAACTAAAGTGTCTCTATAAATTTCTAAGAAATGGTCTCACATATTCTATGAATTTTAAGCTAGCCTGCTATACCTAACAATGTAGGACACCTTCACATATTACACTAACATAAACCACCAAACAACTTCTTTGAATTGGCCGGAGACTAGCCCTGCTAATTACTTTACTTAATGACATCTTACCCTGAGCCAAATTATACTTGTAATTATCTGCCAAACTGATGACATTCGTCCTTCAGGATAAGGAAAAACCTTATCCAGGTAACTCACCCTGACTGAGATCTGAACTCGGGACCTCTTGAACGCGAGGTAGACATGCTAAAACATTTGATGAATGCATAAAAAATTCTTATTTAATTTTATTCTAAGTATTAAATTATAGATGAGTTGTATTTATTACACATCAGCTTCACTTACGCACCATCGCGAACCATCGTTCACATCATTGGCTCTAATGCAACTCTTGAAGAGAGGTCTATATTAGTTAGTTTTCTGTAGTGGTTGTTTTTTTTGGATTTTAACATGGCTTTTTCAGCAGCTAATTGTTCTCTACTGTTATGGTTAAATTTTACTACTTTTCTTACGATTTTGGGAGAGATGTTTCGTTGTAGGCATCGGTTGATAAATTATGTCTGCTGATATTAACCTTCTTTTTTTTTTTTCTCTTTAGATTCAAATATTGTTTTATTTCTTTTCTGTTGCCGAAATGTTCATTGAAATTTTCAAATGTGAGCTTTCCTACTTCCATATTGTCTGGTGTTTAATTGGCTGGATCTAACTTTCACATGTTTCTCTTGACGTGATGGTCACTTCAATATATCAAAATTTAACTATTGGAACACCACAGTGAAGTGAAATAATTATTAAATTATAGATGAGTCGTATTTATTATACATCAGCTTCACTTACGTACCTATATTGAGGACATGTTTCGGTAACCATCGTTCGCATCATCGGCTCTAATGCGACTTGCATCATGGAGACCGAGGCATATTTTGCAGAGCTTGACAATTCTTATTTTTTTTGGAGGGGTTAAAAATGGCAGTGTTGGGAGAAGTGTGTATCCCTAAAAGAGGACTGTGTTGAGAATAATTTATGTTTGAAAACACTGGCATCTTATTCCTAATACGTGTACTTATTGAACCCCCCTTGTATAGAACAAGTGTTTAGTGAAGCAAATGTGTAATAAATACGACTCATCTAAAAATTAATAATTATTTCGCTTCACTGTGGTGTTCCAATATAGTTAAATCTCGATATATTGAAGTGACGTCAAGTCAAGAGGAACACGCGAAAGTTAGATCCAGGAAAAAAAAAAAAAAAAAAAACGAAAGTGAAGCAGATGTGTAATAAATACGACTCATCTAAAAATTAATAAGTGTTTAGTGTTTCATTATTGAGTTGAATACACACCACATACATATATATGCTTGCATGCTTTTCTCTAAATTTTATCATTATCATTTAGAGAGCCTCATGTGTACATTTTGAAAATCTCTCTATCAAAATGATGTGTAAAAGATAATACTTACTCTACTTACTGTAAGTACATAGTAGAGAAAGTAAAGGCATTTTATATGAAGTTAGTGGAGTTATTATGAAACTGAGTGTAGAAATGTGTGAAACTTAGGCATCAATATTAAGAGATCTCCGGAAAAATAATTAATAGTAAGTAAAATCATTATAGTTCTTTTGATACATACTGCATCTTTTGTGATATCTGTTGTTTCATAATAGAGAATATTTTTCATAATAGAAAAATTATTATTTTTTGGTAAAGATTCCAGAAAGACACTTAAGTTTTAAATAGCCGTTTGAAAATAAAGTGTTAAATATCATCTGGAATATTTACTGTTCATGCCTAAGTGCTAGAGCAAAATACCTTATTCCTCTGTTGATACTTGAGTTGTTTTCCAAAAAGTTATAATTCTTTATTCTATTATGAACATCATCTTTTTCTCTTCCTCCCTCACCCCTTATATATTACATTCACACATGCATGTGCTGTTGATAACAATGCACTTGCTATGCTGCTGATATATTTACTGCATTTGATGTTCTTTTAAATTACATTAAGGAGATTCATGTCTCATTTTAATATCCATATTGATTCATTTTTCATCATTCTAAATTTGTGTTGTGAAATGAAGTTTCAGGTAATTAATCACCTTTTGAATGGTGATATCAGCAGCCTGTTACTTTGGAACAAGTTGCCTATTGACAATGGTGTTAACTTGGTACACTTATCTATGGATTTTTTATTTTTCTTTGAGTTTATACACCTATGCAAACTTGTGCATACACACACACGCACACACACACACACACAGACAGACACAGACACAGACACACAGAGACACAGACACACAGACACAGACACACAGACACACAGACACAGACACACACAGACACACAGACACAGACACACAGACACAGACACACCACACGCACAGACACACAGACACACCACAGACACAGACACACAGACACACCACAGACACAGACACACCACAGACACAGACACACAGACACACCACAGACATAGACACACAGACATAGACACACAGACACAGACACACAGACACAGACACACCACAGACACAGACACACAGACACACCACAGACACACCACAGACACAGACACACCACAGACACAGACACACCACAGACACACCAAGGACACAGACACACCACAGACACAGACACACCACAGACACAGACACACAGACACACCACAGACACAGACACGTAGTATAAAACAATACAATGCAAGAAAATAGGCTAAAAAAAATAGAGAAAGGAACTACCAATATATAGGCTAGGGAAAGCTCAAAGGTGTATATATCAAAAATAAATTAGGAACAAGTCTGTTAAGCTTATACATTTAAAATTGAATCTGTAAATTATAATGTATAATTATGTATTGTAATGAATGTAATATTACCATGTAATGGGGCATGCAGTTGATACCAATAAACAGAAAAGAAAAAACAGACACACCACAGACACAGACACACCACAGACACAGAGACACAGACACACAGACACAGACAGACAGACAGACACACAGACACAGACAGACAGACAGACACAGACAGACACACAGACACAGACAGACAGACACACAGACAGACAGACACAGGCACACACACACAGACACAGAGGCACAGAGACAGACACAGAGGCACAGAGACAGGCGCACACACACACAGACACAGAGGCACAGAGATAGGCGCACACAGACACAGAGGCACAGACAGGCACACACACAGACACAGAGGCACAGACAGGCACACACAGGCACAGAGGCACAGACAGGCACACACAGACAGGCACAGACACAGACAGGCACACACACACAGGCATAGACAGACACATACAGGCACAGACAGTCACAGACAGACACAGACAGGCACACACACACAGACGCACACACAGACACAGACAGGCACAAACACACAGACGCACACACAGACACAGACAGGCACACACACACAGACGCACACACAGACACAGACAGGCACACACACACATGCACACACAGACACAGACAGGCACACACACACAGACGCACACACACAGATGCACAGACAGACACAGTCTCTTTCATATTCATAGTGTCACCGAGGCATTGTTGTGCCACTGCTACAAGCTGCAGCCAGCGCATGGGCAAGTGCTGAACGCTTGCGAGCATTCAGCGCTTTGCCCACGCGCTGACTACGGTTTGTGGCAGTGGCACAACAATGCCTCAGTGACAATACTTGCACTCTGAGAAGGATATGGAATAATTTTGGTTAGAATCAAACTCGGAGGGGGTGGTAGGGGGGCTCTCGCACAGTTGGTTCCTGTATCATAACTTGGAAGCAGGGATGGTTCTAAGGTTTAGTATCTCTTGAACATACTTGAATAGTTGCATCAGCACAAAGTTAAAGGACTATTATTTTGAAATTATGTAACCAAACCTATGGTAGTGTTTTAGAAATTTTCCTCAATCATTATTCTTTTCCATACTGTATTTTAGAGTATACTAACAGTAGGTATTTAAGATCAGAGAAACAAGACCTTAATTGATCTAAAGATGGAAAACTAAATATATGTCTTGGACAGATGTGATAATTAATGTGTCTATGGTTTCAAATAGGGAGTTCCATGACAGGATGAGACCATTCACCCAGTTTCATACAGCACAGGAGCATGAACAGTTTCTTCAAAATCTTCACAAAGAAAGAGAGCTGAAGCTTCGCATAAGTGAGCTGGCAAGATATCGCCGCAATGGGCTTACACGACATGAAGAATGTCACCATTTTGAGCAGCAGCGTGTCCAGCATGAGGAATGGAAAGAAAAACGATCTGTAAGTTGCTGCCAGAGTTATAATTTTGTTCAAAACCTTTGAGTCAAAGTAGAACAACTTATAGCAGTGTTATGGAAAGCTGGTATGTGAGTTAAGATAAGCAAAGTAAAAACTATGCAGATACAAGCCTAACAATACTTGTATGAATTTTAAACTTGATTCTCAAAACTTTCATTATTGTGTAACCAAATTGCTGTTTTCTATTGTCACAACCCCGGGGAAGGAGGGTTGATGACTGGGAAGTGTAGCTTGGGAAGTAGACGGTAGAGCGAACATACCTGCTATGTTAATGTTTCCTTTTATTTTATAAATTACATAGACTAAACAATCATTCCGAGGCCCCCTGAGGGGAGGACCCCATTATACAGTTAACAGTTAGTCTATCGGCTAGATTAGTATGGATTACCCATACAGAGCTTACCTTCAGAGATATCACTATGCATTGAGGAGGCCACTAGACGAAGGCGTCGATGGTGGAATCAACGGCAAGAAAAAACCCTAAAGAAGAACAGACATTGGAGTTTGTATCCCCTTTATATAGGTTCTAATTTGCTTAGAGGGCCATGGCAACTTGCTGTAGGCATTACCAAATATGGTGTGCCACCTCCCAAGATTTGAATTAAAGTAGCCAATCATAGAACAATACATAGATGTTCTAGAACTTCCTAGTGACTCATGACGCATCCTAAGACATACATGACTTTTGCACTACCCAAGAGGAAATTGATGTCATGGTAAAATCTTTCTAGGATTGTCATAGGAAGTGGTAAGACAATCCCATCCTGTTACACAACATAATCTGCTAACTTTCAGAAACAGGCAAGAAAGCTAAAAGCATAAATCTGCCAGAAAATGTAAGATTTTTATAATTCAAAATTAATCCCCAAAATGGACCGTTGCAGTGCCCCTCAATAGCATACGTGACACTATTACTGTTGATAGAGACTACCATGTCTGCAAGTTTGTAAGCATACCTATAGTTGTGTGCTTTGACACATAAATACATTCACATACTTGCCAGCTTTTACGACTTGCCTGTAAAATGTTTTTATGACTTCATGCAAAGGAGGCATTTTTCTGGCTTTGTAGCAGATCTAAAATGTTACAGAATTTCACCAAGGGCATAAGAAAACATTAAATTCTATTGCATTATATTATAACTGAAGATAACGCCCTGAATGCAGGTGGTGTGCTAGTCGTGTAAAGTGCTATATAGGCTAGCTCTTATCTGTGTACCTATCTTTTATTACAGTCATGTCTCTGTTTCACTCAACACTAATAAAATGCATAACATGCAGACTTTATTTTATAGATTTAAAATTCGATTGCACCACTAGTGAGCTGTAATGATAATAGTAGTAACTTAGCAGTAAATGGATGCAAATATTCAGTAATGGGTGTTGTGATTGGAATAATCACCTCCCTCAAGTAAATTACTTTCTCATGTTGTGGGCCAGTTTTCCATTTTTTCTATGACTGTTTTTAGTTCATCTAATGAAGCATTAAAATATGGATTAGAAATTTGTTAATAGCATAGGAAAGAATGTGTGTTGCTAAATTACATATTTGGTACCAGGAAGAATTTCAATATGTGTGACATAGAGGGCAGTACTTCCAGGTCTTAAAGGATTCTTGTGAAATGAAATGCCCATTTATTTTACATGTAATTTTTGTATATTTACTGTGCTGAGCATTTTGCATGTTTTAGATTTCATGTCATCACAAAATTATTATGCTTTGCAACACAAGGGAAAGTTTTACTGGTTTCAGTTCCAGGAAGTTGGCAAGTACATATTAGCAGTATTATGTGTTAATTTTAAATTTTTTGGTGCTTCTAGACAGGTAAATAGATGGTTTCTCTGCTAGAAGCCCAACCAAGAAACTTTAATTGTTATGCCATCAACACTTATTTGAGCTGGAAATTAATTGTTCTTTCACACTGGCCGTGTGTAGGCTAAATTGTGGAAACATAGATTCAGAATGAAAAATTCAATGCCATAGCCGGGATTTGAACCACGGATCTTCTGGTTTCCGTCCAGCCGCTCTACCATTAATTGACCTAATAGTGGTTAACTATAAAGCCCGGGCCTTAAAGTTTTTACATGTTGTAAGTCGCCATTAAGGTAGTTGTTTCAAGTGTTTATGAGAACCCCTAAGTGGTTTACCGGGAAAATACGAGTTAGTTGGAGAATTTAATGTCATATCGGCACGTTGGCCATCGTAGCCCAGTGGTAGAGCGGCTAGACGGAAACCAGAAGATCTGTGGCTCAAATCCCGGCTATGGCATTGAATTTTTCATTCTGACTCTGCATTTCCACAATTTAGCCTACACACGGCCAGTGTGAAAGAACAATTTATTTCCATTATATGACCTAATAGTGGTTAACTATAAAGCCCGGGCCTTAAAGTACTTAATTGTTGTAAGTCACCATTAAGGTAGTTGTCTCATTTGTTTTTGAGAACTCCTAAGTGGTTTACCAGGAAAATACGAGTCAGTTGGAGAATTTAATGTCATATCGGCACGTTGGCCATAGTAGCTCAGTGGTAGAGCGGCTGGACGGAAACCAGAAGATCCGTGGTTCAAATCCTGGCTATGGCATTGAATTTTTCATTCTGACTCTACGTTTCCACTTATTTGAGTTGATTATGTTTTTGTACATCCTCAGAGTGTTTTTTATAATCAGATTGTATCAGTTTGACTTTTACTTAGGGCAGCAGTGGCTCCATCCCCTCACCTCTCTCAATGGTTCCAAGAAAAAAGTAAGTACCTTTGAACTGTTTACATTTTCACAATTTTTTATTGTTGAATTGTTTATGTTAATTTAATATCAGCTAGCAGAACCTGTAGCTCTAATTGCATATTATGTTAACTATATGGTTTCTTTTATCTTTCTACAATGTATGTTTTTATGTTTCCAAAATAGTGAATTAAACTGCTTTTACTGGGATATTATGTTAAATTTACATATTGGTAGTTTAAAAAAAAAAAGAAAAGAGGAGCGAGAGGTTGGAGTTCTTGAGAAGAAAGTTCTCTCTTCATGTATAGATGTTTAGTTATGCCTTGACCATTGCACAGAAGGTTGCTTGCAAAGAAGATCTGAGAGGATGCAGAAGTTATGCTTGCAGCCCTAAATGTTGAATACTTCACGTCTGTTTTACTCCTGTACTTTTTCTTTACTCGTGTACTTATGCTATCAAATTAATATATTTTTAAATGGTTGAGTGGAAGAACTTATATGCACTTTAAACTTTCCAAAGTGAAATATATTGTATTATAGAAGCTAAAAATAATTAGGTACCGGAGAAGAATGGGCTATTGTCTGAGTAGAGCTGACAAAACCTTTCATTGGCAACTGAGGGGTATTCTTTTGGTATAACCTTTTATATTGTTTCATTTTAATCATGATTATTAATAATTCCAAATTCCTTTTCATGGGTAGAGTCAGCCTGAAAAATTCAGCGAGGATTTGAACAACGGATTTCCCGGTTTCTGTCTGGTTGTTCTTAACATTGAGCTACCATGGTAGCATATTAGCATGACACTAAATTTTCCTGTTGATTTGTATTTTTCCACTAGACAATCCACTAGATCTTATAATGATGTGGCGACTTAAAGTACTTACGTCCCAGACTTGATACTTTAGACCACTATTAGGTTAGTTTATGTGAATAAGTTCTTCCATACTAACCATGTGTGGAACAGGGTTTTCTTAGGGGCGAGTCAGACTGAAAATGTGATGCCTTAGCTGGGACTTGAACCACAGATCTCTTGGTCTCCGTCCGGTTATTCTTAATCATGAGCTATCATGGCAACATGCCAGCATGACCATAAATTCTCCAACTGATTTGCATTTTCCTGATAAATTTAAACACATTACACAAGTGCAAGTAGTCCACTTCTGTAGTGGCATTTTGATGTGGTATCTTTACTCTGAGATGCAGTACCTTAAATCAGATACTGTGGATCCTAATGGGCCATTTGTTTTCCAAGTTTGAACCTGAAATTTAGTGGTGCAAGAAAAAATATCTGATCTAATATGTCCAGATAATATACATTTATTTGGTAAAAATATCTGTTTCCTGTATCTTGGATTGCTTTTGTTTGTTCACATAACATGCATAATTTTAGGAGTACTTTGAAATGAATCCATGCTATTATTTTTCTTGTGTAACTGATGGATCTATAAAATCACCCCATCTTTTATTTAATCGTTTTTATTTAAGCCAAATTCTCCCAATGTATTTTTTTATTATAGTAAAATATAATTTCTTAAAAATTTTACTTATATTTTTAAGAAAATTAGTAAATTCTTCACAGATCTCAGGAGACTAGTGTATTGATTCACTGGTATTATCTTCAATTTTTTTTATGTAATATTTGTTTTAAATTGTCATAGTCAGAACTATTAAAATAAACCCTTGTCTAATAGCACTAACACATGATTTTTGCAGCAAAGCATCTGATAAGTGATTTTGACTAAAGAGTTTGCTGAATCCAGAAATGTCACTGGTTTTCCTATATTACATCTAATTTTCATGCTAATCATGATTTAATGTCTTAAAATGTGACATTACAGCTTAGTGTTGCTTCATAATATCAGCGAATCGGCTGTTAGTGTGGCCATGCTTTGCTTTGTAATTCTTGTGCATATTTGTCAATCCAACATTACTCTGCTCTCTGAAAGCAGTCTACTTTTAGAATTGTTATCTAATGGAATCCATTATTGCAGTTCAGTGCTGCTTTGCAATAAATGAATTTGTTGTCATCAATGTGTCCAGGTTTACTTTATCCTTGTGTGTGTTTGTCACTTCAACACCACTCCATTGAACTCTCCAATTTAGAATTGTTACCGATGAAATGCATTGTCGAAATGCAGAGTTGTATTTTTAAAAGGGGTAGGGCAAAATTTTTAATGCTGCCTGGTCCAGTGATATTGTCAGTTAGATCATGAGTTTGACCTGTTGTTTATATTTTGTTTTGCTGTGAAAATGGTATGTCAGGAATTAGACAATGTATGAATAAGCCAGTCTCTTCTGTTATGTATGTGGATGCTACATAATAAAGTGGCAGAGTAGCTATTAACTCACTTGTGAAACATTTATTTTCTTCTTCTACCTAACAAGGATTAGACCATTTGTCCTGTTCCAGTCTCAGTCCATCTTTGCATGGACCTTCCCAGATCTCTTCATTCTGTGAGTTTATAATTTAAAATCTTACTTGATGTTCTTCCTGGTTTTTCTATGTTCTTTAATTTTATCATGTATATTAAAAATGTTCAGCTTTTCCCTTATGTGAAACATTTATATTATACAAATTTTAAAGTAAAATTAAGATAGCAGGATAAGGAATGAACTCCCCATGTAATTTGTAAAACATGCCTTAAAAACCTATGATAATGCAGCCAAGGGAGATGTGATGCCCTTCCATTTGGCATAGTGATGGTTTGTTGTAAGGCTCAGGACCATAGCAGTGACTACTATTTTTGCATATATAAAGTGGGTGGATGTAATAAGAAAAACAAGTTTGGTATTGAATACCTGAATTTAAGTAAGTGATGAGACCAATTCCTCATGGACCATAATTCCAAAACTTTCATCTCGTAGCAATGTACCGATCCTGAAAACTTCCTTAGATTCTGTTGATGAGCAAGTTGATATAGACTTTTTACCAGCAAGAGAAGCAGCAGAATTGTTTTAACTAATCAGAGTTAAGCAATCTCAAACAAGATCTGAGTCTCACGAAAGGAAATATTAACTGCTAGGTTTATGATTGAAAGAAAAAAATCTTGCCTCTGGAACTACCATTTCTTGGTACAGGCATAGAGATAAAGCATTTAGGAAATATTTCAAGATGGAAGATGATCTGACCTGCTGATGTGACCTTCCATGATTGATAGAACAGCTGGTCAGAGATTACCAGTCAGAAGATTAGAGACTCCTCTAAAAGAAGTTTGAAGGCTGTACTACTTCATATTGGAAACCTTCTAGTTTAAATACTGTTAAACATCCCACTTCACAAAAAGAAAATTATATCAAAACGCAAACTATTTTGGCAAAATCCAGTATTATGAACACAGGTGAGAGGTGTGTAGTGACTTGAAGTGTAGTACTTTATTTTGACATTAAGCAGGCCATACTAAATTCATTTATGTGAATGTGACAGCAAAGCTAGGAACAAGAACTGGTCTACACCTACCTGGCTCAAGAGACAAGTTTTGACTCCGGGGTAAAAAATGTTGCAAATGTGCTCATGAAGCAGTTTGTTAAGGCCTTCGACAGAAGTGGCCCTTGTTTTCAGTATATTGCAAGTAAGTTTACACATTTATCAGATGCAGAAGTCAAGGAAGGCACTTTTGATGGTACACAAATTAGAAAGCCACTAAAAGATCAAAACCTTGAACAGACAATGAACGTTAAGGAACTTGCAATTCCTTTCTTGAAGTGTTGAAAACAGTGTTATGATAAATTAAATTTAAAGGGAGTCGATTAATGACACTAAACAACACTTACTTTTAAATTTTTCCGGAACATGTTTCAGAGACTTGCCTCTATCCTCAGCCGGCCATCGACTGGTTCTCATTGGTGTAGTTAACGATATTTTGTCACAGGTCTCCTCTGGTGGCAGTTCAAGGAACTTGCTGAACAAATCTTTCTGGGGGATGTCGAAATTGAATACTTTGTTCCTATTTTTTGAAATAAAGATTTGCTAATTTGCTCAAACATCAAAAGAAGCCATTCCATCTAACAAAAAATCTGGTATATATCAAATTGAATGCAGTGACTGTAGTCAAATTTGTATTGGAAAAACCAAAAGAAATTTAGAAACAAGAGCAAAGGAACACTTTAGAAACATAAAATATAAACAATTAGAAAAATCAGCAGTTGCCACACATTTTTGGGAAAAAAACCACAACATAAATCCAGAACCCAAACTACTAAAACATACATCAGGAAAACAAGAACTATCCACATGGGAACAAATCTTCATTTCAAAAAATAGGAACAAAGTATTCAATTTTGACATCCCCCAGAAAGATTTGTTCAGCAAGTTCCTTGAACCGCCACCAGAGGAGACCTGTGACAAAATATTGTCAACTACATCAATGAGAATCAGTCGATGGCCGGCTGAGGATAGAGGCAAAGTCTCTGAAACATGTTCTGGAAAAATTTAAAAGTAAGTGTTGTTTAGTGTCATTAATCGACTCCCTTTAAATTTAAGTTAAGGAACTTGCTACATTGGTTTCATTGAGAGACATCATGACAAAGTTTGTAGGAAATATAAAGATTAAACTGAAACAATTGTTTTAATTTCAAACCTGAAAATACTGTTATTATTTTTATAGTTATTTTAAATTTATTTTAAAAATATTAAAGAAGAAATCCTTATGAATTGTTGTAAGTGCTTGTAAAAGTGAACGAGATTAAATGAATAGAAAAGGAAGACATGTGATAAAGTGAGTTAGGAATAGAAAAGAATCAGTAATGTTAATTTGTTTTAACAGTGAGAAGTTTAAAATTATTTGAAATAATATCTGAGTATTGGATTGTTTAAGTTTTAAAAGAAAGAACATAAAAATAACCAAATATGGTATGATTGTATTGGTCGTAAGGAATGACATGGCCAATAAGAAAATGTTTAATTGCCATGGTGGAGGTAAAAATCAATAAACTTTGTTTAGTAAGAAGAAAGCGTCACTCGTGTCAAGAGGTGATAGAGAACAGATGTGAGTCAATATAATGCAAAATTTTTACAATCTGAATGAATTGTAAGATATATTTCATACAATATTGTGTAATCCAAGAATGGGGATAAAGTTATTTGTTAACCTACGTTATAACGTGTATTGTAACTTTTAATACAGATTAAAAGATTGGATTATTTTAATTTAAGATAAATTAAATTTTGTCTCAATTAATAAAAAAGTTAGATCCTTCAGACCTCTGCCCGAGACCACACCTGAGATGAATTATTTCCCTGTATTGATTGTAGCAGCTACGGGGAACATCGGGAGAAATGGTTATATCATAAAACATTGGATCTGGAAAATTTGGATTGGGATGTCTTCTCAACCCGGGGTTTAAACTCCATCCCAGTCTACGAGGAGGAAGATTCATTGCATAGCCATTAGATTTTTATTACAAATGTTGCCGTAATGTGGGGAAGATTAATACATATAAAATCAATATTGATATTTTGCTACAAAACAATATGAAACAGTAGTGAAAACGATTTTTGGTCATATGAAAGAGTTGGAGCATAGAATGAGTCTGAAATTGCACTTCCTTTATTCACATCTCAGTCACTTTCCTGCAAACCTTGGTACTGACAATGAAGAGATGGGAGAAATATTTTATCTGGTGGTGTGTACATTGCCTTCTTTGTGAATTCATTGCTCACACTTAGTTGCTAGAGCACAGAAATCAGCAACCATATTTCAGCATTATATATACCAAAAAATTATAGTTAAACCCTAGCTATTGCCACTTATATAGATGAAACTTCTGTTTATTTGACCCTTTTACAAAAAAATGATGGAATAAGATATGTTGTGGACTGCTTATAGAATATCACTATTTTATTTCTGTATTTCCAGTCTTATTTAATTTGTTGAGTGCTTTTTATTCCTGCACATTTTATTTTGGAGTAGTTTTTGCAAGAAAACATGACTTTATATTTAGAAAGAAATAACAGTGACTCAAAATTTGTTAAGATCATCCGTCACATCTTTTGCTGCAAGAAAAAAGTTCCAGAATGCTGGGTAGTGTGAATTGGATAGTTAAAGCTGAGAAACTAGTACACCTAACATATTATTTCATAAATGATATTTATTTTGTAGCAAAGAAAAAGGCGAAACAAGCTTAAGCTCTTCCACCGACGGAAAGTCCACCTTCAGAAGCAGCAAGCAATCTCCCAACCGCGATAACAGTGGGGATGGGCTGGATTCTGGAGGGGAGACAACGGACATCTCTGCCCTTCCAGGATATCATTTGCTTTCAGCCGCAGAAATCAAGGCAAGTTCTGAGAGACTCTCATGGATGTTTATGTTTATGGATCCCATTTTATGGCAGATAATGTTATCTTTAAGATTTAGAATGTTATTTTGCAAAATACTTTATAAATTTGATATTAGTTGTATTTGTAATATTCATATTGTATTTATATTGTATTTATATTGTATTTGTACAAACAGAACAGATTTTTGAAATAAAATTTGTAAGGTATAATTTCAAAAGTGCACATATTAAGACTTGATTATAATTGTTTTTGAACATATTTGCAGGAAAAAGAATAATGTTGTGACTTAATATCTAAACAAAAAATTGAAATAAGATTTAGGTACAAATAAATTATATTGACAAAAAACCATGTATCAGCAAAGTGAATCTTAGTACTGTAACTAAATTTAGTTCCCAGATGGACGCATTGTCATTACCCTGTACCCTCACATGTCTATGCGCACTGCTTGAACTCAAATTATAAGACAGGGTTCTATGTACTATTGTCACAGTTACACAATACAGAACAAACCTTTTAACTTGACTGTGAAAAACCAAACATTCAAACCTTGATCTGTAAAGAAGAAAAAAGAGAATTTTGCATTAAAATATAAATATTCCATAAAAAACAAAACTTTTGTGAGAACAAAACTAACATTTCTGCCTTGGACAGTTTGAAACAGGAGATATGCTGTATGTGCAATGTAAGCATACTTTATGAATCTGTTGTCTGCAAAACTTATCCTTGCTGGTATTACCTGAGCTTGAGGAGATATACTACTGGCTAACATGTGCTGGTATTCTTTTACTTTTTCAGTTATGCTCTTCGCTAAACCTGAAACCTACACAGTACACTACTTTGAAAACCATTCTTTTGCGGGTAAGCAGGTCTCCTTTATGAGTATATTGCACAGTCATTGCTTTCTCAGAAAGTATTATTTGATGCTAGTTCTAATGTGCCATGGTTTATTTTAAAGGATTACCTTCAGAAGGGCCCTAAGAAAGAGGATCTCCTTGCCACACCCATGTCTGGACCAGAGACCCACATACTGAACTACTTGGTCAGTACAGGATGGATTCCTACAGCTAGTTAACAAAACGCTGCTTTTAGTTACATTGTTGGACTATAGAGTGAAGGAACTGAAATTGGACACATTTTTTGAGAGCTATTTTCACTAAAATAGTCAAGATTTTTTAAGAATATATGCATATATTAGGCTAAAAAGAGATTATGTATGCTGTTTTTGTCAAAAAGCAATATTTGAACCGTGTGGATTTTAAGTTCAAGGTTAATTTCGTGGAAACCTAGTTATTTTAGGAGAGGCAAAGCCCAGCAAGGATGACTAGTTATTTGTAATGTAAATTTGAATACTAAAGGACAAATGTAATAAAATTGCTAAACTGTGAAAAGTTACAAGTAACTGTTTTTGCAAGAGTTATGTTTCTTAGTTAAAAATGATCTCATAGGGTAAAACACAGTGCTTGCTTCATGTATTTTTCAAAGTTTAGAACTTTATCTGTGCCATCTGCTTCAGTATAGTTGAAGCAGTAGTGATCACTGAAAGATTTATATACAGTTGTTAGCTTTGTTTTCCATGTTCCATTCTGTATTTATTTAGTTATTTGATAAATTTTGTCCAGCATGGAAAGCAAAACCCAGTGCAAGAGCATTTATCAGCTTTTATGACTTGAAATCAAATGACGTTTGCTTCAGTAAATTTGCATTAACACATTTGTTGTCAAACATTTGGCATTAGTTAAGTTCTATAATCTGGAAGATTACATGCTAATGTAACTGTTTTTTCCTAGTATATATTATAAAACAAATACCTAACAATTATGAGGGTCAAAGTAGTTAGTTCTGTAGTTATGGTCAGTAGCTACACACATTAACAGTGTATGTCTAATCTGTAGAGGAAATCATCTTCTTTGGCCAAGGGGTAAAATGCTAGCCTCTGGTTCGCAAGGTTGCCGGTTCAAGAGGTTAATAGATTTTTTTCTGGCATAAAGATCTTAGCATAACTTCCTTTGGAAGGGAAGTAAAGCTGGTGGTCATGTGTTGTGGATCTAAGGCATGTAAAAGAACCTCTGAGGTTTCTGAGCAAAATGAAGCAGTTATTTATGCTGATAGGATGCTGAGAACCACAGCAGTTAAAGAGTATCCATAAATAAAAACTCAGATTTTAATTTCTATAAGGAAAAAAGCAGGTACTTAATATGCAAAGTGTGACTTAATGGTTGCCATGCTCTTTCAGGACAGATATTAGATAATATACAAATTGCAAGCTAATATGTATAGATTTTAGATATTGAAAAGTTAACTAAACGATTGCTGCATAATGCTGCAGATAAAAGTAACTAAAACAGTGTTGCAGCTATGGATGACAGGAAAATAGTTAAGGTTTTGGCCAATTTGGTCAACAACTTGTGAAAGCATAAACCATGTGTTTTGAACTGTAGGTAATCTATCCCAGTTATTTGTTACTTCTCCCTTACTTTCTGCATCTAGTGATTGCTGTTGTGAATACTAACAAACTAACTAATCTTTTTTTTTTTTTAGTTAAAATTTAAATCTTGGGATATTTAATATCAGAACAGTTTTGTACCTGTTAATTTGTAGCACATTTCGTGTTTCAACCAAGTTTATTAATAGTTTTGTTACACTGAAAAAATTGAGTTTTTCTTCAGAAAGTTTTGGCCAAAGCAGGGCCCATAAGTAATGGGTAACACTACCATCATTACAGTATTCTTAATAGTGGGACAACATACTCAATCCACTCATCAGCATCATCATCCTAAATTTAGAATCATTGGAACTTTTACTCAATGAATAGATAATTAAGTTATGGAAAAGGAATCGAGATAAGTATCCATATTGCTCTACCTCCCAAATTACTGGGATAACAAGTTTTGAGGATCTATTGCCTTGCAAGTGAATTGTTAAATGGAGCAATATGAGTGCATAGCATAGTCATTTTCTGTTATTTGTCTTACTACTTATTCTTCTTCTGCTTGTGATTGTCCGCTTATAATTTCTTCATATCCATATCCATTGAATTTTGGTGATCTCTAGTTCAGAACATGAAATGTAGACCCATGATCTTTTCATTAATAGTATTAGTAAATACCTACTACAAAACTAATAATATAGTATATTTATTTGTTGTACAATACAGTTGCAGAGCACAAAAGTGTGTCCAATTGCTATAATACATACATGTTCATACACGTTCACACATAAGAATACACACATTCACCCATAAGTATGCACACAATCACATCCACAGATATACATTAATTTGCTATTTACAAATTCTTTTATTCTATAATATGCTTTTTCTATTAAAAACCTTTTTAACAGCACGTTAAATTTATTATTTTTACACACTGTCATGTTAGGTAGCTCATTGTAAAATTTTATTCCCATATAAGTAGGCAACCTTTCAAAAAGCTGTAGCTGATGACTAGGAATTGCTAAGTCGTCTTTATGTCTTACGTTGTAGTTGTGCCTATCAGAATTAGTTTAAGGAAGAGAGTTGAATTTTCTTAAGTGTAATATAGTGTGATAGATATATGGATTGGGTAGGGTTAGAATTTTTAACTGTTTAAATGTTTCACAACAGGAATCATTGTATTTGAGACTACCAAGATGTCTGATCACTTTTTTTTTTGTAGTATAAATATTTTATTAAAATTTGTAGTTGTGGTATTTCCCCATAGTTCTATTCCATATGACAGATGTGAATGGGTTAAAGAGTAATATATCATTTTGGCCATGGTTTTCGGTACATATTTAATTAAAATTATATCTTATAGTATTTATATAAAAAGCTGTTAAGGTAGTGATCTCGTTCAACTGTTTTTGTTTACTGAATCTTTTTATTTTCGTGTTCTTTAATTTCTTCAGTCGATTCATAGTATAATTTTAATTATTACATTATTTCACAGTGTTAATTCCAATTTACCTTTTCAAATTACTCAAAATGAATTAACTTTAAAGAGAGTCGATTAAAGACACTAGACAACACTTACTTTTAAATTTTTCCGGAACTAGTTTCAGAGGCTTTGCCTCTATCATCGGCCGGCTCTCGACTGGTTCTCATTGGTGTAGCTGACGATACCTTGTCACAGGTCTCCTCTGGTGGCGGCTCAAGGAACTTGCTGAACAAATCCTTCTGGGGGATGTCGAAATTGAATACTTTGTTCCTATTTTTTGAAATGAAGATTTGTTCCCATGTGGATAGTTCTTGTTTTCCTGATGTATGTTTCAGTAGTTTTGGTTCTGGATTTATGTTGTGGTTTTTTTCCCAAAAATGTGTGGCAACTGCTGATTTTTCTAATTGTTTATATTTTATGTTTCTAAAGTGTTCCTTTGCTCTTGTTTCTAAATTTCTTTTTGCTTTTCCAATATAAATTTGACTACAGTCATTGCATTCAATTTGATATATACCAGATTTTTTGTTTGATGGAATGGCATCTTTGATGTTTGAGCAAATTAGGTTTTTTAAGGAGAAATGGTTGACTGGTGCTAGTTGAATATTTTGTTTTTTGAAGACTTTTTTGAATTTATCATAGGCCCATGGATGGTAAGTGAATTTTTTGAAAATCATATTAGTTTCTGTAGATGAGAGAGTTGTGGTTTCCTTTAGTAGCTTCTTCTTTTTTGCTAAGCTCACTTTTTTGTCCACTAATGATTTGGGAAAGTTATTTTTTTGTGCTATTTCAATTATTTTGTTGTATTCTGTTTTGTATTCTTCTGCTGTGAGAGGGATGTTTACCAGTCTGTGTGCTAAACTATTGAAGATTGCCTGTTTGTGGGATCTTGGGTTGTAGCCATTAGCTTTTATGTAGTTGTCTGTCTGTGTTGGTTTTCTGTAAATGCCAAAGTTTAGTCTGTTTTTATTCCTCATTATTTTTAGATCCAAAAATGGTAAATGCTCGTCTTTTTCTATTTCTACAGTGAATTTACCATTTTTGGATCTAAAAATAATGAGGAATAAAAACAGACTAAACTTTGGCATTTACAGAAAACCAACACAGACAGACAACTACATAAAAGCTAATGGCTACAACCCAAGATCCCACAAACAGGCAATCTTCAATAGTTTAGCACACAGACTGGTAAACATCCCTCTCACAGCAGAAGAATACAAAACAGAATACAACAAAATAATTGAAATAGCACAAAAAAATAACTTTCCCAAATCATTAGTGGACAAAAAAGTGAGCTTAGCAAAAAAGAAGAAGCTACTAAAGGAAACCACAACTCTCTCATCTACAGAAACTAATATGATTTTCAAAAAATTCACTTACCATCCATGGGCCTATGATAAATTCAAAAAAGTCTTCAAAAAACAAAATATTCAACTAGCACCAGTCAACCATTTCTCCTTAAAAAACCTAATTTGCTCAAACATCAAAGATGCCATTCCATCAAACAAAAAATCTGGTATATATCAAATTGAATGCAATGACTGTAGTCAAATTTATATTGGAAAAGCAAAAAGAAATTTAGAAACAAGAGCAAAGGAACACTTTAGAAACATAAAATATAAACAATTAGAAAAATCAGCAGTTGCCACACATTTTTGGGAAAAAAACCACAACATAAATCCAGAACCAAAACTACTGAAACATACATCAGGAAAACAAGAACTATCCACATGGGAACAAATCTTCATTTCAAAAAATAGGAACAAAGTATTCAATTTCGACATCCCCCAGAAGGATTTGTTCAGCAAGTTCCTTGAGCCGCCACCAGAGGAGACCTGTGACAAGGTATCGTCAGCTACACCAATGAGAACCAGTCGAGAGCCGGCCGATGATAGAGGCAAAGCCTCTGAAACTAGTTCCGGAAAAATTTAAAAGTAAGTGTTGTCTAGTGTCTTTAATCGACTCTCTTTAAAGTTAATTTATCATAACAACACTGTTTTCAACACTTCCAAGAAAGTAATTGTACTCAAAATGAAGTTTATCTACCTAACAGTCTTAGCAAATGTAGGGTGTCTACTGCTATCATAAAGGAGGGTCCCATGAAGTGTCATAGTTATGGTAGTGTAGACAATATAAACTTGTAATTGAAGCCCAACAAAATTACCTTGTGTATACCAGTCAGAAAAAAAAAGTCCTGATGTGTTATATTCACATGACCTCTGCTACACATTCTTTAACAAATTCTTGTTACAAAGGTATATTTTTTTATTTACTTTGTGTTAACTGAGATAAACATTTGCACAAATGACTTTATTGCATGAAGGGATTAAGAGAGTGCAATAGGCATAAATGATCATCAAATCTTTAAAGAGAGAGTTGCTATGTGATGACTTGAAATTCTGTTCATTTTGCATGAGCAGGCAGAAAAGGTCAAATGACTTCCTTTTGGAGAAAAATATAAGCATTAGAAAATTCAAAGCAATTACAAGGAATACCTTGATAAATACAAAAGTGAATCAAGAAGATATTGACACATTGCTTCACTCACACTGTTTATTCACAGGACATGTTTCAAGAGCTCTTGATCCTATCATCAGCTGATACTCGATTAGTGTAAGTTGTAGTGGTTTCCTCTTACACTAATCGAGTATCAGCTGATGATAGGAGCAAGAGCTCTTGAAACATGTCCTGTGAATAAACAGTGTGAGTGAAGCAATGTGTCAATATCTTCTTGATTCACTTTTGTATTAATTTGTGCTTCACTGTCCCTATGATTATTTCATGTTTATACTTTGAATACCTTGATAAGTCGCTAAATTATTTCACTGACTTTTCATTTTTGCATTATGCATTCACATAATTATTTTTCTTAAAATGGCTTCCTGAGTCTCAAGTGGGTTTTTCCAGTGAAATCTTAATATCAAATTTTTGGGTGGAATATAGTACTTTCTCACTTACTGTAGGTAAAAGAGAAAGTAAAAATTAATCCAAGTATATCTAGGTTAGAGAATGAAGAACAACATGAATACATACATCTCTTATTGGCTATTGCATAATATGAAGTATCTATAAATATGGTAGCAAATCTTGAAGAGCTTAATAACAAATAGGTGGTCTAATCTTAACAAGTGACTTGCAAATCAAAATGATTAATGTATAAAATACAGATTTGTATAGTGACTGGATGAGCTTTGACAACAAATGTGTTATGAATATGTTCATTCACATTAGCTATGGGCCTATGGGCCCTTCTTTTCAAGTGTTTCAATGTCCCACATGCTTTATACTACAACATACAGTGAGAGGCTGAAAGCCTAAACACCATGATAAAGTAGTGTTGCTGCCATTTTAATAATTATTGTCTGATCACTTCCGGTCTTCCCAAATATGATCCTCATTTGACAGCCCTGTTAAAAAGGCATTGTTTTTATACTAAAAGACAATGAGTTATATTTTATTAAAACTTAAAACTTAATATCAGATCAGCTTCACTTTAAACAACTCTTTTAATCAATTGTTTTTATGTGATTTAATCATTTCCATATTTATGTTTGTGTTTCTCCAGAACACAACTCGGGTTTTCATAAAGAGTCCTATTTGGAGAAACACTTAAGCAGAATAAATTTTTCAGTGATCAATGTGAGAGAACAGTAATAAAAAGAACTGTTCTTTGCCCTGATGCAAGAAATGTTAAGCACCAGAAATTATGGTTGTTTCTAAATAAGATTAGATTTAGTCTCAAGGGAAATAGAAGGTATGAGAGGCTATTGAGAGAGGCAAATATGTATTTCATTGCAATAATTGACAAAGGAGAAACTTACCAGCATAAATGCAGCTCATATGAAAATTGAATGTCAGTATCTCTTGCAGGAAAAAAAGAAAAACAAATCTAAAAATTACAAAAATATGAGCAGAGATTGGCATTTATACTACATACTCATACTACATACTTCATGCCATTTAACCAGAGGAACAGAAATGGCAGCAGTATTGGTGATTTTAACTTTTACAAGAAAAGAGTTGTCATGTCACCAAAACATTTTCTATGTTGGAAAACCCTTTGCAATCATAAGTGTAGTACTAGTTCAGGGTATTTATCCCAGATAAGTGGAAAAATTGTAACTCTTTAGGTTGCATTATCTGTAGGAAAAAATATAATTCAAGAAAATTTCAAGTGAAAATCTAAAGTATGAACCATTTACTGAATACTGAAAAGTACACATTAGCTGGATTTTCTATTGCATCAGACCAGAAGAATAAAGAAACAACTCAACAAGGGGATGTGACAAACTAAACCAAACTTAAGACATTACATTCTATTTAAATGTCTTTATAAAATGGTACACTCTTAAGGTATATATATTCTGGATCACAATGAATCACATTTGCATTAAAAATGGTAATTTTATACTTGTTTCCCATAAGAAAATTTGCTGTTTTTTTTTCCATTAGCATTGGTCATGTAACTTCTGTGTGGAAGGCTTACACAATATTTATAAACATAGTTCTATAATTGTAAATATTATTTAACTTATACACTTGTACATTGCCTTATGAAAAAAATTAATGCTATTAGCAGTATAATTGATTGTATTTCACACACACTGAAACAGATTTACTAAAACAACTGTTGCTTTATCATTATTATAAAAATTGGCTGTCATTAAATATTATTACTGATAATAAAGATTCACACTTTATGAATACAAAATACTCAAAAGATTCATAATATTCTGTTAATTATTTGAAAATTTGATTAATGATCAATATTATATATGAGTCGACTGAGACACTCTGTACTTCACATACCACAAATTTTCTTTCAATGCATTTCACCTCCACTTGAAGGTATTATCAAGAAATTGTCAACTGGCTAGAACTTTGGTGTTCCAGCTGATCATAATTCTCTGGAAACAAGTTGGAAAAAAAAAATTATGGTATGTGAAGTACAGTGTGTCTCAGTGGACTCAGCATAATTTTAATTATTACATTACTTCAGTGTTAATTCCAATTTACCATTTCATATTTGATTAATGAATTGAAAATTTCATATGAAATAAACAAAGATCTTGTATTTTCTCTATTTCTTATTGGTGAAAATTAAGTACTTTGATACTAAATTGTTCTGTTGCCTGTGAACCTGGTATACCACAGCTCTGAAATAATAATTATTTTTCCTAATTTACAATGCTGTAAAGTTAGATTTTAAAATCTAAAACTACATAATCTCTAAAATTAAATCATTTGTATTATCCTGTTTACTGAACTCGCTATTTTAAGTCTTTAATGAATGCAAGCTTTAATTTTAATAAAATGATGTCATGCTTTGTTGTAAACTTCATGATATAGCTGGAACAAATCGCTAATGCTATACTAATAGGACATTGCATTAGTCACTCTTTCATGCATTTTTTTCTGATCAGTGTTATGAAAATGTAATTGTAATTTAATTGCTGTATTGGTATAAAGGTTTTTCTATTTTGCCATTTCAGATAGTATGTATGTCCAACTATAGTAGGTATGAAATAAGAAGCACATGAATTCTTCTAATCCATAATTGCTGTGGTGCTCTATTGTCTGCACAAATCGCTCTGCAAAAGAGAGGGATATATGTATGGGCACAATAAAGATAAATAGCAGGGAAGATGGTGAATGATACAAGATGCATAATTAAAACCAGTTCTCTTTAGAATGATCTGACAGGCATTCTAATTTTAAAATTTACTTCAAATAGCAATTCCTCATTTAAACAAGCATATTTTATTTGCAGTCTAATGTTTCAAGGAAGTTTATGAACATTGGACCAAGATAATAAAAATATTAAATTCAGGCATTTTAATTTTTATTATAGCTGATTCTCTAGGAACATTTTTAAGTAAATGATTTTGCTATGAGAATTAAAATGTGAGTTACTTGACAATTTCAATAAAGCAAAACAATGGACCTGGTTGCACATTTATGGCTTTTGCAGACATCTGTCGGCTTTTCTAAAAACACTAAAAGTGTTTTATGCGAAATTTGTTGCACACTTGTTAATCCATTTTTCAATTATATAAATTAATAGCTTACACTAATAAATACAAAAGCAGTATTTCAAATCAATTTTTACAAGTAAGTTATCAATCGCTTTTTTTTTTTCTTTTTTTTTCGGTTCTAATATTTTATGGCACTTAAAATTCTCTTTATGATACAGTTTTGAAATTAGCAGAGTGAAAGTTTGGAAAAAATTTTCTTTAATATAACAATTTTCTCAAAACTTACTATGCAGACATTAATGTAAAGCAAATATGTTGAACAACTAATCTCATACAAGTTTGATAGGCATGCATTTTTTTTTTTTTTTTTTGCAAAAGTAAAACTATTAAATAAAGATGTAAATATAATTCCTCAAACTTTACAACCTCACTTCCATATACATACAAATGCAATACAATTTCAAAACACATGACAAAATGCTTTGGTTTTACAGCTCTTCTGCGATTAGAAATAGCACTGTAAAATGTAAAATGCAGTAAACTTACAGTAGCATGGTTTACTGCAGCCATTTTCAAATACTAACGTATGTTACACAGCTCAACACCAGGATATGGGAACGTTAATACAGTTTAAATTCTATGTTAAAGATAACAATAAATGATGGAACTGAATTTGTGATAACTTCAAAATTAAATCTGTTTAAAATGGTAAAATTTAGTATCATTTGATGAAATTGGCCCTTATAAGTTTAAACTAAACTCTTTCTAGAGGTCTCTGTACATCCTTGAGGACAACATAACTTTGAGATAAGAATAAGCAAAATATGTGGCAGTTGCAATTTCTGACAGCAGTGTTTATTTAATGAGTCATATCTTGAGCTACAAGCCACATAAAATACTGCTACTTTGATAGTCGATTTAAGCATTTTCAGCTCTTTACAATGGAATTGTTTGATAATCACATGTTTCTGGATTTGTTGAGAGCAAAGAGAAAAGTGAAAGGCAACTATTGCGATAGCACATTACTGAACAGTGCAAAATCATTTCTCCAGAATAGGCTACTCACATGTGCTCAGCTTCTATCTCTAACTCATGTGCTTTCTTATTTCTTAGTTTATAATATTTAAAATTTTTTAGTTTCAAAAGCTATCTTGGATGGTGGTTGTAACCAAAATCAAGAAATGTAGAGACAGTAGAAGCAAAGTTGTTTTAGAAAACTTTTATGAAGTGACTATGTCATTATTGGATCACATTGAGCTTAAATTCTTCACTTCAAAAATGTATAACAAATTAATTGTTTTATAATAATTGGTGATACATTTTGATGTTTATGGGTTTCACCACAGGGGGCTGAGTCCTATTGTATATTTGAGTTAGTACAAAGAATGCATGTCACAGAAACATTTTGTTCATATATTAATATAATGTGTGATTGGATTCTATTTTTGTTGCATTATTGTTCCTGAAGTACTATTGACATATAAATCCATAATGATCAATATTTTTTTTATCAATACTTGGAACTTCTCCTTTTTCCTTCTCTCACGTAAGAACTATTTCATAAAGCTTATAAGCTACATATTACAAACTTGTGATTTGTAACTTGTAATTTGTTGATTATGGAATTCAAAATTGTTAAAAGTGTAATCTACAAAGGAGTTTGTGATTTAATTTCATAATGCTTACTTCACAAGCACAATTCTTTACAAAAGGAATAAAAGTTTTACAAGTGTTCTTGGTATTATAAAAATATTACAAATACATTGCAAGAATTTAAGGAATATACAAGGTTAGATTATATGACAGACTATGTGATAATATTTGAGTCTTAAAGTGATTAAATTAATTCTACATGATTTGTCAGATGAAGAGATTAATGAGAGAAGACAAAACTTCAAAAAGCGAATAAGTATGTACTTTGATACATACAAGGACATCTAAAAATGATCTACAATTGCATTGTGGTAAAAATACTGCTCAGTCTACAGTGAGTGAGTGTGTGTTGTTTAAGGGCCCGTCGACAACAAGGTCATTTGGGCCCCAAGTCAATTCTAAAAACTAAAGGTTACACAAAGTTAAAAAGTAAGATAAAATATAAACACTGCTCAGTCTACAGGTATGTCCTCTTATTTAATGATGATTTGATGCTAGCTGCACAAGCTAAACAGTAATTATGAAAACATAATGTGCACTGAAGAAACTGCTTGTTTCTTAAGTAGAGAAACTCGTGGACAATATGGGAACAACTATTGGGGGGGGGACCTACACAATTTTTGTGAGAGGAACAAGTCAAAACAGCAGATATTAATAACTGTTTAACTGCAATATGTGGTAAAGAATATCCTTCACAAGACTCCAACTGGATTGCTGTGTTCACCAGTGGAAGCGAATCTATACTTGGAATAGGAGTACTAGTTGTCCATCAACATTGTGGTTTCTGAGAAAAATCGAGGTTGTATATGTATTGATTTTGTCTGATAGGCACATCAACTTTATTGAACTGGAATGGCAAACAGGTCTCCGCCACATACTGCATCCATTATTCATAAGAATTTGGGTAAGAAAAGGATATGTGCATGGGGGGTTCCAGGGAGTTGACACACCTCAGAAGGAGAACAGTTGAAGTCTGTCATTGAAAAATGAAGACCCAGATTTTTTGGAGAAACTAGTTGAATCATGGTGTCACTAGCATACACTAGACAAAAAGTCCAACCTATGCAATGGAAACATCCTGAGAGTCCCATGCTCAAGAAATTTCTTGCTTTTTTATATGCAGGTAAGCAGATTTGCAGATTTGCTTTTACAAAGAACAAATGTCAACAACAGGATTTGCTCTGACACCCTTACTTGACTTAGATGCAGCATTCAGTAATGGTGACCGGCAAAGTGATTGAAAGGAATGCTCCCTCAGCATAATAATGTGGAACTCCACACCAGCAACACTGCAAGTGCAAAATTGACATTGTTGTGCAACATCTGCCATATGCACTGGAACCTTATTCCATCCATTTTATTCGTTATTTACAATTGAAAGATGTGCTGCAAGGTATCTGCTGCCTCTGTGTACATAGTCATGTCCATCTCTAATTAGTTAATATATTATTTAGACTTAAACATAAATTTTATTTTGTGTAATTGGAGGAATTTAGTAATAGTGATGTCAAAATTAATTGAAAAAACTATTTGTAGTCAATTTTTTGACACTTCATCACTTACATGTTTATATATTATAGTAGATAATCCAACACTACCAAGAATGTATGGGCTACCATAAATTCATAAAAAAGGAAAAGCCATGAGATCCATTACTAGTAGCATAAATGTTCCCTGATATTTTTTAACGATGACTGACAGGTTGGCGGGGATCAAGCCAATGTCTCAAGTCAGGGTTTCGGTAATATACCCATTTTTCATCACAAGTGACAATTCTGACAAATCTATCATCCATGGGATTACGGATAACCTGACGTCAGATATCCACTCTATGTTCAGCCTTTTAAGGTATCAGTTCATGAGGTACAGATCTACAGCTTCTTTATGATTTTCCAAGTGTCTCAATGTGGCAATGTGTGGTACCTTTTGATGCATCAAGTTCTTCTGAAAGCCTACGGGTAGCTTTTTGCGGATTTTCTCACAAAACTTGGCGTGTATCCTCAATATTGCATACTTTGGTGCCCGATTTCACCAACAGATGTTAAGACTTAACACTACAAAAATTGCATTTCACCAACAAGTGTTAGCTTAACAATCGTGTTAAATCTCTTGTTAAACTAACAAGCCAAATTTCTATTGTAAAGTCCTTAACAATTGCAAGTAGTCAAGATTGCGGTCGTGAACGCAGCTGTCGATTTTCTATTTTTAAGACCGTCTAAATGGTATTCGTAATAGAGTACGGCCTATAAGGAGAAATTACTTTGAGGATCTATCAGAAGAAAATTTTCTACAAAGGTACAGACTGTCAAAACAAGTTGCTATGAAGGTTACTGCAGAAGTACAAGAGAGGTTAGAACATGCATCGAAAGGAATATGCCGATCTAACCTTTGCTTAAAGTATTAAAACTTTGCTATTTTATAATTCACTGTCCATCTCCAGTCTTGAAGCGTTCAAGTTACTCATCACTTGTCCTTATTCACTCCTCGTTTTAAATTTACGTAATACTGAGTTAGAACATGCATAGAAAGGAATACACCGATCTCACCTTTGCTTCAAGTATTAATAACTTAGCTATTTTATAATTCACTGCCCACCTCCCGTCTTGAAACGTTCAAGTCACTCATCACTTGTCCTTCGCTCCTCGTTTTAAATTTACGCAATACTGACTTTAGAGCATGCATTGAAAAGAATATGCCGATCTCGTCTTTGCTTCAAGTATTAATAACTGTGCGAATTTATAATTCATTGCATTATGTGGATCCACCCGTCTTGAAACGTTTGTCACTCGTCCTTCGCTCCTCGTGTTAAATTTACGTAATACTGAGTTAGAACATGCATCGAAAGGAATATGCCGATCTCGCCTTTTCTTCAAGTATTAATAACTTTGCAATTTTATAAATTACTGAATTATGTGGCTAATACACTGTCCACCTCCCGTCTTGAAACGTTCAAGTTACTCGTCACTTGTCCTTTGCTCCTCGTTTTAGATTTACGTAATACTGTTTCGTGCTTCTAGTAGTGACACATGCATTTGAATTAAATTTGTTTCCAATTTTTCCCACGTGATATCTTTCTCTTTTACATTCACCGCATCCGCCCTCTTGTTTTCCACGATATCCTTACACTTTGTCACCAATTTAATTAACAATTCTTTCTCCATGGATGAGAAACTTATCTCACGGCTTTTGTTTACGATTTTGTTTACCCGCCATTTTTTCAGCTGTGTGCAGACGAAAATGAAAAAAAGCGCATGGCAGTACGTTTAGAAAATAATACGACTCATCATAGCCTTCTATAGCTGTAATATTTATAATTAACATGTGCTTGTTAACATTTTCGGACAACGGGTTCGTGAAATGCAAGACATTTGACAGCTTTGTTAGCGCTGTGACAATTGTTACGTTACATTTGTTAACGCCGATTTTAACATCTGTTGGTGAAATCGGGCATAGGTCTTCCAGAATGTGGTAAATCTTGAGTGTTATCGTCTCCATTGTTGAAACGTTGGAACCATCTCCATGGCTCATTAACGACACCTTTTCCTTCTACTTCACATATTCTTCGAGCTGCGGCAGCGACTTTATAATCTTGTTTCCAATAGTATTTTAGAAGGACTAAAACGCAACACCAACCATGGATTCCTTAAACAGCATTGCCAAACCAAAGAAAGCCAATAAATTCTCCAAAACGCTTAAATAAAAAAACCAACTTTACTTATGAGACCACTTTACAATACAGCGGGCCTGCATGTGTAAAACTTTACACATAATAAAGATATGTACGAAACAAATATTGTTTAGAAATTGGTCCGGCTTTAAAGTGTTCAGTTAATTTGGATTGTTTCACATTTCTTGCATTACCTGCATACAACTAATTTTGAAAAATGTGTTAATGAACTTACAGCTTTTTCATTTCAATTTTTCCCATTGTTGTAATGTCTGCACAGCCAGCGCTTAAGAGGTCCAGAGTTTGAATATTGGTCGGGGTGAGTTACCTAGATAAGGGGTTTTCCGCCGTCACTGATGACAGGTTCCGGGAAAAAAATATAATCTACAAACACGTTTTCCGTCACTGATGCCTGCACAGAGCGTGTATAAGCAATTCTAAGTCGGAAGCAATTTCGGATTGCGTTTTGTGTCGCTTAAGTGCCACCTCTCGTATGTCGTACTTTATGATGTAGCGTTAGCTTTTTCTTTTTCTTTTCTCCATGGCTGATTAAAAGGAACTGAAAAACAAAACTGTTCTACAGTAAACAGATACGAAAATTATCTTTACTTATCGATTGTTGCTACAACACTGTTGCGCCGAAAAGCGTATCCGAGCGTTTGTCTTTTGTTTCCGTGGCCGAAAGCCACCCGTTCAGCTTGCGTCTTTGTAGGCAGCGTTAAGGAAAATGCGTTTCGAGTTTAACATAGCCTAAGCCGTATGTTCATTTATTACGTAAAACGCAGTTACATTTCTTTGAAATTGAATACGTAAAACAACGAATTGCGTATAAATAAGGTTCTATTAACATGTTTCTTCCTGTTCAGTACTCAACCTACATATTATTAGGTACATACCAGAGGCGGCACTTAGGAGAGACACAACCCGAACCGAAATTGCTTCCGATTTAGAAATTGCGTATACACGCTCTGTACAGTCATCAGTGACGGAAAACGTATTTGTAGATTATATTTTTTCCGGGACCTGCAAATATTTAGTATAAATATTTACGTAGAATTACGTACAGCTGCGTTACGTATAAAGGTCAACTATTACCATAAGCAAAAATGGGTGCAAACAGAAGGATGCAAGCACAGTAATGAACTCAATAGACCTCAAATAAACTGATAACATGCATATTGACAGGATATTGGAGAGAACGAAGGCTTTCACGGCCGGAGTCAATAGAGCTGGTATTATTTTCCGGGCTGTTATGCCGTGGTCTGCTGGAGAATAAAGTTCCAGACGTTTCGTCAATGACTGCGATGGACATCTTCAGTGGTATCGCGGTCGAAGTCTTCTGGGTGAAGGTATCGCTGCGTTTGATCCGATGACTTTTTTTTTAGGTGTGACCCCGCCTCCGCCACACCTGGTGACGATCATCCGAAAGGGATCTACGTCGCCTCCCCTACCATGCACTAAGCTACACTAAAGTGATGGGTAGGACAAGTGGTAGGTGGTGTCCGGTACCGCCGAAGCAACCCGGATGTTAGTGGGTGATTACTAAAAAGACGCCCGCATGCAAGAGAGCATACGAGCAGAGTGGGGAAATAGGTACTGGGCATGACCCAGGCCCTGGCCAGGGACCTGTGGTTAGTGGTGGTTAGTCATGCTCATGCAGAGGAGCAGGGTTTTGGTGTCATGCTTAGAGAAATCTGTGGTACCGTACCTTAATTGAGGCTTCAGCTGGAGAGGGCGCTGAGTCTTATATTCTCTTCGACATCTGCCGATGGTCCTGAAAAATAAACCTAGGAGTGGAGGGGAGAGGAATGTACATGGGGGGATGCTATACACCTTATTTACATTTATTTTACATACATAATCTTTTATATTTACACTGATTTAACTAGAGTATTTTTTTTTACATATTATTACTTTTTTGTTTCATTTTATTTTCCTTATTTTGAATACATAGAAACAATAGTTTCCCTTAACTCTACACTACTATACTACTGCTGCCGGTCTGGTCCTTTGTCGTTGGCTGAGTCGTCATTGCTTGGGGTTGTCCATCACCCCGGGCCGCCCAGGGCAGGGAGTTAGCATCCGCCCCGGGTCTTGCGGACAGCTGCATGTGTCTATGGTGGGACTAGGTAGTGGAGGTAGTTGATAATGTCTTGCGTATCATCTGTGCTGTGGCGATTTAGGGGTATCTTCCTGTCGAACAGCGATAGTGGTCTCTTATGTTTGCGGTAGTGTCGTATTTCCCAAGATTTCTAATGATTGGGTTATGGTGGTTTTGTGCAGTTTTGTACATGTTGTCTGCTAATCTTTTGATGAATTGCTCTATCGAGTGCATCCTAAGATCCTCATGCAGTAAGTCCAATGGGACTGTCTTAGGAACCTTTGCAGCTAGTCTCAGGCATTTGTTTTGTACAAGTTGTAATTTTGCTATATGCGTCTTGGCGCAGTGTCCCCATGCTGGGGCCGCATATGTCATTATTGGCCTAATTAGGCTTTTGTATAGGGTCAGGCTCATTTGTTTACCTAATGCACTTCGGCGGTTTAGAAGTGGGTAGATCGCGCCTAGTTGTTGTATTGCCCGACGTTTAACAACCGTGGTGTGTTCCGCAAATGTTAATTTGGAGTCTAGAATTACTCCCAGGTACTTTGCTTTGTTTTGCCATGATATTAAATCCCCGTACAGTGTGAGCGGTGTAGGCTTGTTGATGTGCTTCGTTTTCTTCGTATATAGGACTGCCTGGGCTTGGCAGTGTTAACCTTAATCCTCCACATTTCTAGCCAAGGCTCTAGTTGTGTGAGTGCAGATTGCAGCCTACGGCAGATGGCCGCTGGCTGCCAGGATTGTGCCGAGATGGCAGTGTCATCTGCATAGATAGAAAGTTGGGTGTCGTTACATTTTGGCATATCGTTTATATATAAATTGAACAGTATTGGACCTAGCAGGCTGCCTTGGGGAACCTCTGCTTCTATCCTTCGTGGTTCCGTTCGTTGGTCTCTTATACTAACCTTAAATGTTCTGCCTGTGAGATAATGCGCAATTAGTTTAATCATAGCGTCGTTAAATTTTAGAATTTTAAGTTTGTGGATTAGTCCTGCGTGATACACTGTATCGAAGGCCCTTTCTACATTTAGAAATATGATTCCGGTCGATTTTTTCTCGTTAAACCCGCATGTTATATGTTCCACTGTCCTTGTTAGTTGTAGTGTGGTTGAATGTCTCGCGCGAAATCCGAACTGTTCGTCTATTAGTATGGTGTTTTTTTTATGTGAGTGATCATTCTTTTCAATATGACTTTTTCGGCAACTTTGCTAATAGTTTTGAGTAAGCTAATGGGTCTGTAGTTCTTGGGGTTTGCGCGATTTTTACCTGGCTTGGGGAACATCAGTACATTTGCCAGTTTCCATTGCATGGGGTAATAACCGAACGCAAGACAGTAGTTACAGATCTCACTGAGGAGTTGTAGTGCTTTATTGGTGAGATGCTTAATAGCCAAGTTAGGGATCTGGTCTAGCCCTGGGGCTTTGTGTTCCTTTAGGTGCTTGATTATCCATTTTATTTCCGCTGGGTTGGTCTTCCTACATTTGTTATGTGCCGGATTTTCATGACTTGACGCATGTCCAGCTGCAGTTGGTCATAGAAATGTCTGTCTGCATGGCCCTGATTGGGTGTGTATACCCTCATGAGTGTGTCTGCTAGTAGCTCAGCTTTATCTTTATTACTCTCGGCGTATGAGTTGCTATTTTCGTCAATCTGTAGCGGTGGTATGCTAATGGGCTCGCGCTTTAGGGCTCTAACCATGTGCCAAACTCTGGCATTCCCCGGCTGCAGTCTAGAGAGGGTTTGGTCCCACTGCTGCTGTGCTTGTGCATTTAGTTTGGTCTTTATGGCGCTGTTTAATGTTGCCATGTTGACCTTGTGGACTAGGTTTCGCGTCCGCTGCCATCGTCGCCTTTCGTGGTCCCGTTCATGAATTAATGACAATACTTCTGGTGGATAGGTTAGGGCGTGCTTAGCGGGCGGCTTGATGGGTACAGCTTCATGGATAGCTGTTTGAATGGCTTTCTCAAGTAGGGCTGCGGCTTTATCGGCGTCTTGGTCATTAGTTATTTCCACTGTTCGTGTCAGCTCTCAGTCTAGTGTGCTTGCAAATAGGTTCCAATTTGCTCGATTAAAGTTCAGCCGTACTGGTGGCGGTGTGAATTTAGGTGGTGCCTCGATGTCAATTTGTACTGCATGATGATCAGATGCCAGAGCATCTATTACTCTTATCCGGTAGTTGAAGGTTATGTTTCTGAACAAGGCAATGTCTATAGTGGATGGTGTGTGGTGTGCTTGTTGTACTATGTAGGTAGGATCTTCCGGGTGGTCTACTATGTAGCTGTTGTTTATCATGTGTGCATATAGGGCATTGCCTTCTGCGTTAGCTTTTGGGCATCCCCAAGATGGGTGTTTTGTGTTTAGGTCTCCAGCGGCTATTACTACGTTATTTAAGTTTAGAAGTATGTCAATGTAGGATTTTCTGAGCGTATTAGGGGGAGAGTATATACTTGCGAGGGTTAGTTTGCCGTTGATGATGGTGACTGATATTGCAGTCGATTGCATCACGTTTAGGGGTGGCACGCGTATATGGACGTGTTCAAAGTTTTCCTGGACCACTATCGCTGTTCCCCCGTGAGGTGTCCCGTCTGGTCTATCCGTTCTATAGATGATGTACCCTGGGATGTTAAAGCGCGCTTTTGGTGTTAGGAATGTTTCGTTCAGGAGTGCTGCTGTTATGTTGTGCTGGTAAAGGTAATGTTTTAATTCCTGTAGATGCCTTCTGGTCCCCCTTGTGTTCCAGTAGAGTATTTTATGTGTGTGTGGAGTCTGCATGTGTTGTGTTATGGGTGCTGTGTTGTGTTGCGTATTAGCCATGGTACTGAGGATGTGTGGGGGTGGATCTTCTCTATATCGTGTATTATCTATGGCGGTTTATAAGCCTTCCTTCTAGTTCCAAGGCATCTGTTAGCTTGGCGAACTCGTTTAGGAAGAGCATCTGGTGCATTTGGGCATCATGTTCGTTCAGTCGCTGATTGCCGTATAGGTTGCTCCACATTTCCATTAGCAGCTCATAGCCCTTCATATAGCATTGGCTGCCAACCAGAAACAGCATCAGCTTTGTTTGCCCCTCAACTTTTAGGGTCTTTTTCCTTGCTTGACTTCGCTGAAGTGCAGGGGCCTGTTGACGCAGTGCTTCTGGATGAGTTGATCGTTGCGTTTTGTAATGCCATCATCTCTTGCTGGCGCTGGAGCATTGTCTGGAGCAGGAGCATTTGTCTCATCAGCAATTCTATTCTCCTGTGTTTGTGTTCTGGGAGAGGTGTCGCTGGGGTTTGTTGTTGCGTTGTGCCGTTCTTGGGGCAGTTGCGGCTCCCTTCGTTGTATGTCCCTTTGTGGGCATGGGATCCTTCCTTGATTTGGTTGTGCATCGTAGTTGTGGTGATATATGGATTCCCTTTGTTCTTGGCGTTTAGGGTGATTTATGGGTACTGAGCCCCTTACTACCTGGGCGTAGTTCCCTCGTTGCTCCGAGACTGTCCCCCAAATTGAAGCTGGTTGCCGTCTGGGTGCTGCCCTATTGTTTGGGAATGCCACTCTCTGATAGACCGGGCAGCCCCTCCAGCGGGCCCGTGCTCTGAAGAGTTGCACAGGGCGCATCTTCTATATGAGTCTGGGCAGAGACATTCTGTGTTGTGATACGGCCCAGCACAGCGCGAGCAGACTTGTGGTGCCTGGCAGTTTCTAGTTAGGTGGCGAAACCTCAGGCATTTCCCACATTGGCGGGGACCGTTAGGTGCCCTGTAATTCTCAATTGTTATGCGGCAGTGGAACAGGTCTTTTAACTGCCTTATAGCCTGTGAGCACTCTATGTTTGGTTGCTCCACCAGAAACATTGGAATGTGTCTCCTGTGCCTTAATGAGAACAGCTTGTTCACGCTCAGTGGTTCCAGTCCCAAAGCCTCCAATTCCCGCTTCAGTTCTTCAGGCTGCACGTTCGGGTATAATCCTTTAATGACCACCTTGTACGTTTTGTCATCTATCGGCTCAGTGATGTGGAATGGTACCTTATTTTGCTTGCAGTACCTTATAAAGTGATTATAATCGTCAAGTGTCGTAAGTTCAAAGCAGTGGTAGTGCTCCCTATATGTTGCTTTGTAGTTTTGTGGCCTATATATTTGGTCGAACTCCTTAGTGATAGAGGACATGCTTCTAGTACAGTAATCTGCGACGTACACCTTTGGTATGTTCCGCCGTTCCTGGTTCATGTAGGTGGTCACGGTTGCTTGGGGGTTTACATCTGGGTTGATGAGCCCTGCGGGTCGGTCATCATTGCTCCTGTTTGCGGCCGCCTGCTGGCCCTTTTCTTTTAGGTTGGTGTTTTGTGCGGCTTTCTCCTGCCGCGGCTCTGTGCTGTACGTGCCTGGTAGGCAGGTCTCGTTAGTGCCTTCAGTTGTACGCTTGGGGTGCTCTGTGTCAGTTTGCGGGTTTTCTCTTATGCTGGCCCTCGTGTCATAGTTGCTCTCTATTTGGCCCTCAGCCCTATAGTTGCGGTGTTCAGTGACAAGTTGTCCTTCTGTTTCAGCATTCCGGGGAGCAGTAGCATCGCCACAGCATTCTTTTGCAGCATCGCTTGTGAATACGCAGCTATCTTGATCCTGGATGGCTTCATCTTCCGGTGGGGGAGTGGACCCCTTCCCCTTCCGTGCTCTTGATCGTCCTCGCGTTTCGTGCACATCGGAGTTGTAGCCTGCGCTGGGTGGTGCTGTTGAGCTGCGTAGGGTACCTCGCGTTTGGCCTACCATTTTTTTTAAGTGGATATGTATCTCTGTTGTCCTAATTTGGTACTACGGGGCTGTGTCGCTGATCTGCCTTAAGAAAGGCGATGATATGTGACTTGTCCTGTCTCTCTCCTTAAAAAAAGCGGGAGACAGGATGGGCTTTGCTGTTTGGCTCTTTAAGAATACCTGCTTGCAGGTAGTAGTCTTAGGTACTAAGTTCCTATCATGAAGAAGAAGTAAGAAGAGAAGAAGCTAAGGGGGCCTAACAGGGGGACTTAAAAAACTAGATAGTAAAGAGGAAAGATAGCGTATTGAAAGATGCAGCTAGCGAGCGCTAAACAGCACGGGTAATAGCGGACCGGACCCTTGACAGGCGCCTTGGTTCCAGCCTAGAGGCTATTGGCTGTGGTCTTATTACCCTACTCGTCTATCCTGCGATTGGAGATACTTACCAGAAGCCCGCTTACTCCGCTGTCCGACGTATACTGCTCGCCAGTCTCCGCTGAACTCCCCGTCGATGCTTCGTAAGTCGGCTTGCTCCGCTGTCCGAAGTGTACTACTCCCCCCCCGATGACTGTAGTTACTGCGGTATTTATGCTATGATCACTCCTCTCTGATTGGGTCGGTGGGTGCGTGGCTAGCGGTGGACTGAGTGTGGCTAATGTGCTACTCTCTTCTGATTGGCCCGCTCTGTCTTTTGTAGTTAGATGACTATTTCTGTCCAGGATTACTGAATGCCAGTTGCTAGGCTCTGTATTATCTCCCACACTATTTAGTGTATACATGGCAGACTTCCCAACCGAGCCGCGCGTCGAAATGGCACAATATGCTGACGACGTGCTGCTCTTCTGCAAAGACAGACATATTCGCAGAGCCTTCAACCCAATACAAAGACACCTCCGTCTCACACAAGAGTGGTGCAGGCGTTGGCGGATGTCCGTTAACCCGGACAAAAGCTACGCTATTCTATTCACCAAGCGCCACACCCCCGCAGACTGCCCGGATTTCCATTTTAGAGGCCGAAGGATAGAATGGGTACCCTCTATCAGATACCTGGGAGTAGAGCTAGACAAGGGTCTGACTTTCCGTCTACACATCAGGGAACTCTCGGCGAGGGTTCAGGGAGCTATTGCATCCCTGTATCCTATGCTCGGTTCTCGAACGATGCCAGTCCGCGTAAAGCTATACCTTTTTCGAGCTGTTATAGTCCCGTTGATGCTATATGCCTGCGACGTCTGGGGCATGGCCGCAGATTCCTGGCTGGCATATCTTCAACGCGCTCAGAATAGAGGACTTAGGTCCATCTATTCAGTAGGCCGATTCTTCCCAGTAAGGTTCCTCCACGAAGCCTCGGGTCTTCCATACGTGGAAGATGAAATTAGACGCCGGGCTACCAAATTATACGCACAGTTACCCTTGCACAGAAGTGCCCTGGTTCGGTCTCTTGGTGATTATGATCCCACAAGACGTCGTCGCCGACTATTCCGGGTCCCCCGCATGGCTTGCGGGCATCCGAGGTAACCACGGAGCATTTCCAGCAGCAGCAAAAGCTGAGCTCCCATAATCTACCAAGAGTTGTTGGTCTCAAAATTCAGTCAAAATTCATTTCAAATTAAAATAAAATAAAATAATTCTTTCTACGCCAGGGTGCTAGTGATAGCATTCTATCCTTTTAGAGGAGTCATTAGACTACCTTATATGCATTCCACCATCCTCAAAATAAAAACAGTCATCCTAACACATCCCAAAAAGAAAATCCTATCTGTGGTTAAACCCTATCCTGGGTGGGCACACAGCAACAATCTTCAGGCTAACACAAGCCTACCAGTATCTGCGAGCGAGCGAGCGATGCCAGTTGCTTTTCCGAACGCGTTCGTCGGGAGGTGCGTCGTTTCCTACGTCGCCCTCCTGAGGACGCGGTTCGTCTCCCCACCATTCGTCCCAGCGAAGTCCAGGGCGCACTTCAGCGTCTCAAAGCAAAAAAGGCGGCGGGGCCGGACGGGCTGACCCCCCTAATGCTCCGCCATCTCCCCTTCAACGCGGTTCTATTCCTCACTAGGATTTTCAACATGTGCCTCACCCTTGGGTACTTTCCACGAGAGTGGAGAGAGGCCCGGGTGATTTGCATATTGAAACCTGGGAAAGATCCGGTTCACCCCTCCAGCTACCGATCCATCAGCCTCCTTTCCACCCTCTCGAAAGTTCTCGAGAGGTTGATTCTCATCCGCTTGTCCCCAATATTGGGAGACCTTCAAGCCATTCCCGCACATCAGTTTGGTTTTCGTCCTGGGCACTCGACAATCCAACAGTTGCTGCGGGTGGTGGAGGCTGCTGCCCTGGGGTTCCAGGAAGGCGCCTTCACTGCTGCAGTTTCTTTGGATGTCGAGAAGGCCTTCTCCACGACATGGCACGCCGGACTCCTCTACAAATTGATCCACCTGGGGCTACCAACACAATTAGTCAACATAATACACAGCTTCTTGCGACACCGCACATTCAAAGTCACAGTCGCGGGGAAAACATCTACACTCAGACCAGTGAGAGGCGGAGTCCCCGAAGTATCTGTACTATCCCCCACCCTATTCAACGTCTTTATGGCAGACTTCCCAACAGAGTTTCGAGTCGAAATGGCACAATACGCTGACGACGTGCTTCTGTTCTGCAAAGACAAACACATCCTTAGAGCCTTCAACCCCTTACAAAGACATCTCCGTCTCACACAGCAGTGGTGTAGGCGTTGGCGGATGTCCGTTAATCCGGAAAAAGCCACGCCATACTTTTCACAAAGCGCCACACCCCCGCAGACTGCCCCAATTTCAGCTACCGAGGTCGAAGGATAGAGTGGACTAACTCTGTCCAGTACCTAGGTGTTAACTTGGACAAGGGTCTAACCTTTCGCCAACACATCAGGGACCGTGCGGCTAAGGTACAGGGAGCAATTGCTTCACTGTATCCAATGCTGGGGTCAACCTCGATGCCAGTTGGCATGAAGTTATACCTTTTCCGAGCGCTGGTAATCCCGGTTATGCTGTATGCCTGCGAGATCTGGGGCATGGCCGCAGACAGCGTGCTAGCATGGCTCCAATGTGCACAGAATAGAGGACTCAGGTCTATATATTCTGTGGGTCCTTATTTTCCTACCAGGTTGCTACACGAGGCCTCGAGTCTCCCATACGTGGAGGATGAAATCAGGCGCCGGGCATCAAAATTGTACGCAAGTTTACCATCTCAAAGAAGCGCCCTTGTCAGATCCCTGGGAGATTATGACCCCACTAGACGTCGCTCTAGTCAGCACCGGTTACCCCGCATGGCTTGCGGGCATCCGAGATAACCTAGGAGCTAATCCGAACAGTAGCTAAAGCTGAGCTCCACATAATTCTTCCAAGCTGCTTGGCATCAAAATTATATACCCAAAATTTAAATAAATAAAACACCAGGGTGTAAGGTGTTGCATCCTGTCCTTCAACCCCCAGGTACATACTAGTAACCTCATAAAAATTCATCATCCTAAAAATCAACATTTCACCCTACAATATCCCGATATTTACCTTACCTGCGGTAAAACCCTTAACGGGTGGGCACGCAGCAAAAACCCTCTGGCTTTATACAGCCAGTCAGCACCACATGGCATGGCATGGCATGGCATGCCAGTTGCTGTTGAGTTTAAGTTCTTCTTTCTTGTTGAAGTTGTTGGGATGTTTGAAAATTTCTATAGTTTCCCGCTGAAGGCGGGCATAGTAATGTGTTGTCGTGGAAATGATGTTAGTGTCATTAAAATTAATTCTATGTTCTCCTTCCTCTTCTATGGCGTGCCCTCTTCTATGGCGTGCTGAGCAACGGCGGATTTATCTGTCTGCCCAAGACGGCAGCTTCTGATGTGCTCTTTGAGTCTAGTCTTGACACTGCCTTTTGCAGTTCCGATATATCTAACTGAGTGAGTGTCAAGCTGAGTGGCTGAGGATAAAGCAGATGTTTGCTTTGAAACCGGTCCCAGGATTTAAATAAGATAAGTGAAGTTGAGTTACTAGTGTTTAGTTATTATTGGTATCTGACATTTTTAAATATTACTGGTTATTATCACATGTTTAATGGTGCTTGTGGGAACTGCATGTACATTCAAGTGGTTTTGAGAAAGGGTAACAGATGGCAGAGCAGTATTTTTCAATTATATGGAGGATATTTTTCACGTGTTACCCGGAACAAATAGCTTGAGCCATGTTTATCTGTAGCGGTAGTAGGAACTAAGCGTGCTGTGATTTTTTTTTTTTTTTTTTTTTGCTAGCTATTTACGTCCTCCAACGTTAAGTCATATCGGACGATGAATGAAATTGGTGAAATGATGCTCAAATTAGTCCGGGGTCCATGGAGCTTAGAGCTACCCGACATTTGTCTATCAGGATAAGGGTAAACCCCGGGAAAACCTTATCCAGGTAAATCACCCTAACCGAGATTCGAACTCGGGATCTCTTGAACGTGAGGCGCGTGCCGTGATGACTGGCTATAGGCTGCGTATGAATTTGTTGATCTAGTCAATTGTCGTGTGACGCATGAGTACCGCAGCATAGTGTAGTGTCGTATCACAAAGTAGCTGTCTCTAATAATAATTTTGAAACATGGAAACTAAGAAAATTCACCTCGAAGGGTTGTAAACTTCCAAACGAGAAGGATTATTCAGCATGTTTTCCAGTTCTGCGCAAAAAGGGCAAAACGGTCTGTATCTTCCTTTGCAAAGGACAGTGCTAGAACGCCTAAGGCAGTAGGAAAAAGTGAAGCCACAATAAAAATAATCATTAAAGAATTTGAAAAAGATAGTGTTTCAGATACACCAGTTACTAGTCCTATCGGAAAAAGAAGTTTCAAATGACGATGTCGATAATTGCGTCGTTCGCAGAACTTTTTTAGATCATTATGAAGTGCGCAAGGAAATTCCAACAGTGAAGAAATTATTCTTTACAGTAAATGAGAAAATTACTTTCGGTGGTGGATAGAAAACATTCTGGCGAATATTAAAGGAAAGGGGATTTAGTTAAAAAATATAGGAATATGCGGCACACTTAAGTGGAACGACAAGATACAGATTGCCTCCATATCACTGAGATTTAAACATTGAACTGATATGGAATATCATGATGCAAAAATAGCAGAAAGACTTGAGTTCTATGACTTTAAGTACAATTAAAGGACGAATCAGACAGCGTTTAAACGACAACACTGAAGAGGAAAAATGCGTACATCAAATTTAAGCCCATATAACGAGAATACTGGCATCGAGATGGAAGAAGAAATAGAATAGTAATCAATGTTTGTTTGGAGAGCAGTGATGAAGAAGAGAAAGCAAATACCTTAGTCTGTTTTATGGATTCCAAAGATGACAGCGGCAGTTCTGCAGGCCTAACAGCTGATATCTATCCTTTAGACGACATCGCCACAGATGGAACCTGCAGATACATTAAGTGAAACGGATATACATGAATCGGAATTTTCACATAAAATTAAATAAACACGTTTTTGTTCCAATCCTTAGCGTCTGCCTTCAATAGTGTAGTTATTTTTGTGACATGCTGTTTACCTCTTCTGCCCTCTGATAGCCGAGCGGTGTAAACAGGTAACAGCGCCTCCAAGGCCAAGTATCTTCTTCTTGAATTTCCCGGGTAATACATAATGTTATCTGCAACAAGATGGCTGCCTGAAGAAAGTTACCGTTTTCAGATGTGGCGAAAAACAAAGCGGAAATATTAGAACAGTGGCTTTGTCACACTGACTGGAAGTTTTAATGACTCAGACAAGGATCCGGACTATCTACCAGATCTGGAAAATAATGATTCTGATGCATCAAATAGCGAATGCGAGGTTAGAAATAAACTTAACCTCTTGCACAATCTATGCAAGTATGTAAAAATGGCTTCTGCTGTAGATGCCACTTTCTACAACAAACACGAAGTACTTACCATAATATAAGGTTATTTATTTTTTAATTACATTGATCAATTATTATCACCCATGAACATATGTGACCAACGCTGTCTTATACAGCTATGGACATATAGTTGTATTGTTTCCAATTAACGTAAATTTGTTGCACCTGAAGCATAATTTCAGTTACATGAACAGCCACATTTTATCAATGATCATCGTTTAGTGACTAGTGTGTGAGACTTCCTCTGATCCAGAGGTGCTGGGTTCGATTTCTAGCATGGCAAGGATCCCCCCTCCAGGGGAATAGATGTTAATCGGAGTCCGGTAGTCGATTGATTCTAGCTTCACTAAAGATAATTTAAATTGTTTATTTTGTTACAGGCTACTGTGGTAAATGAAATGAATACACCATAATCATTAAGTGTTTCTACAGAGTGATTTATATAGAACTAACACAATACTTTCACTAATTGTTTCAAAACAAATTGTGCTACATACCTAAAATGTAGATACATTTTGGGAGATTATTTACTTCTATAGCAAATGTTGAAAATGTTCCCCATCCTGCATAAAGCACGACTCAACATGTCATTCCATGTTACTGGCCACTCGTTGGAGGACTATTGTCAAATTGAATCTCCTGCGTGATGATGTGCTTCAGATCGTCCAATGTCTGGGGACGTGTGACGTAAACTGTTCCTGTCTTTTGAGTAACTCTGTGTAACTTCATAGAAAAAAGTCTGGTGATATCATATCCAGAGATCTCAATGGTCACAGGTTTTTGGAAATTATCCTGTCGTCAAAGAAACTTATAGTTAGTTCCATGGATTCATTTGATGTATAACATGTAGCACCATCTTGCTGAAAATATCCTTGACTTAGCTCTACATCATCCAGTTGCTCAACAAAACTCCATGAAAATCAATTGGTACTCTGAGGTGTTCAGTCTGTAAAAAAAAAAAAAAAAAAAAAAAAAAAAAAAAAAAAAACCACTATTTTCTGTGTGGATATTGCGCACTAAACTCTGATTTTAACAGGGTGTATAGGTGCTTCTGGATGGCATGTGGATTTTCGATGGCCCAATGATGTGAGTTCTGTGAGTTCGCATAGTTAACTGGGTAAATGGAACCATGCTTCATCTGTGAACCATATGATGGACAATATGGCAGGAGTTTGCACAATGCACGTCTGAAACCAACGGCAATAATTCAGTCTTTTATCCTTATCTGGTTCCTGTAGCTGATGAACATCCGTAATCCCATATGGCTTTAGGCCTGCACTTTTCGCAGCTCTCAGGTACATTGAGGCATGTCTTACACAAACAGGAGGAGAAAGGGCAGGTAAGTTGAAGCTCTGAAAGGAGGCGCCGATTGCAAATGTAAATTTAATTGCTTTGGTCGTATAAAAATAGAGGATAGAGAAAAAATTATGGACGAATTTTGGAAATTGTGTAACCTTAACATGGAGAATGCTTATATTTTTGGTTGTTTTGAAATAGAAGAAACAAAACGTAAAGCAAAGAAAACAAATACACCATCCAAACGCCAATGCCTTAAAGGTTGCTTACCATGTCGATACATTAAAGAGGCTCTGTAGTTCTCCATTATTGAGAAAAATTAAACCAACTTTATACATTAGAAGTGCTAACTGCCACTGATATTACCATTTTGTGTTCAGAATGTTGTTACTTGTGCGGGTAAGTAATGTTACCTACAAACATGTGGCGCAGTTTTAAAAAGGGTTCTAGTTTTGTAGTTAAAAAAATGGTTATATTTTCAAACTATGTATCTTCAGTTTGTTCTATTCCAATTTCAAGTAAATTTAGAAGCGAAAATAATAATAATAATAAAAAAAATACATCAGCTTCAGCATTTTTGTAAACTTTCTTTTTGCTTTTTCTCAATAAATGTCAAATACCATTATTTACTTTCGGACGTCTCATTTATGTAAACTTTAGGTCATAAATGCTTGCATACTTCGCTAATATTTAGTCCATTCAAATCTGGACCTTGTTCCTCCTCCTACTCTTCTTCTTCTTCTTCTTCTTCTTCTTCTTCTTCTTCTTCTTCTTCTTCTTCTTCTTCTTCTTCTTCTTCTTCTTCTTCTTCTTCTTCTTCTTCTTCTTCTTCTTCTTCTTCTTCTTCTTCTTCTTCTTCTTCTTCTTCTTCTTCTTCTTCTTCTTCTTCTTCTTCTTCTTCTTCTTCTTCTTCTTCTTCTTCTTCTTCTTCTTCTTCTTCTTCTTCTTCTTCTTCTTCTTCTTCTTCTTCTTCTTCTTCTTCTTCTTCTTCTTCTTCTTCTTCTTCTTCTTCTTCTTCTTCTTCTTCTTCTTCTTCTTCTCCTTCTTTTTCTCCTCCTTTCTCTTCTCAGTACAAGGTCATATTTATATAAATTTTAGGTTAAAATGTTTTGTATTTCATATATATTTAGACTGTTACATTCCGCACTCTATTGCTACACATTTATTGGGTTACACCATAATCAGGAGCATTTAAAAATGGTGAACTTATGGTACGCATCCAATCCATGATGCATCCAGCTTTATTTCAATCTGGTGTGAACAAAATAACATGACTGCAGTCCTTTGATATCGGCTGCAAGCTTAAGAGCAACTTGCAGGATATTTTATATATAACAATAAAAATCCAACGTGATTATAAAATCTACTGATATATCTGGGGAACATAACACTCACAGCTGTTTGTATTTTGTTTACTATTTTGAGTAGGGGTTGAGGGAAAAGGTGACATAGACATCAAATGTAAAAATGGCAGCATCCTTGCTGTTTGGTGTGGTGAAACTCGGAGGATATGTTTTGGCATTACAATGGTCAAGAATTCAAGTCTGGAGCTGATGAAGGTAATTTTTTTCTTGCTTAATAAGCCGAGTCCGTGCTTCTTACAAGTCATAAATACATATAACAATAATAATTATGTGAAAAACACAACACAAACTTGACTCCCATTAAGGCTATTGGGCTAATGGTAGACGTGAGAGGCATAATAGCGAGCTTCTTTGTAAAGTTCTGCAAATGTTTCAATGGAATACTGATTCCATTTATATCGCGGGAGTTGCTGCTGTCACGAGGTTCATTTGTGTTTTTTTAACTATTTATATTCACCTCTATAATTATTTAACTCTCAGTTTTAATTCTTTAATCGTTTGATGTTTGCAACTTTTACTTTACCGTTTTATCTTAACTTATATTTTCTCGTTTACTTTGTCAAGAGTTAAACAAGGTCATTTTGATTTTTCTTATGCGATAATTCCTCGAAAAGTAGAAATTACTTATTAGTAGGGGTGGTGATTTTTCGCTAATGCGATATAACAATGCAAAATTGACTCAGAACGCGTTATAAATGCGAAATCGCAGATTTTCTAAGTAATTATTTTTTCCAAATGCTTTTTCTTCTGAAAATTTTAACTGAAGAGTGTGTAGAACCTTTGCTTGTTTAGAAAGTTATAAAGTAAGTGACCGCTCATATGGAATGTGAAAAGCAGCCCTATATTTGCTTATTGTTCCACCATTGCCCAAATTAGGTATTGTGCAGTTTGGTACCTGAAGCGAGTTCAGTTGTTTCACAAAAGAAACTCCTCCTGCCACGCGTCATGACTCAAAATCTATCTTCATAACTCAGTTAACGTAAAACTTCAGTCCTTCTCTCTGAAAATCAATAGCAACCCTAAATTTAAGAATGTGATAAACACATGTTAATTTCAGTGTAAGTTCTCAGTTGCTTAAGTTCCGATTTTCATTGTTCTGTTCGGTTTCACGCGCAACTTTCATTCATTCTATGTGTAGGTCTCGTCAGTAAGTGCGAAGATGGCGAGAGCGAAAATATCAATCAAACAACGGGCAGAGAATTATAAACATGAAACTTTTTAAATTAGTGAGGGCGAAATTTTAATGTGAAAGTTCTGCAATCAGCGTCTGGATTGGCAGAAGAAGAATGTTTTAGACAAACACGTCCGAAGTCGGGGACATGTCACTGTCAAAGAAACTTTCAAGAAAAATGACAAGAGGAAAAACAAGGAGTAAAACGACAAGCCACAATTCAAATGATGCATGAAAAACTAAAGAGTGGAAAATCTGAAAAAAAAAGCTGAAACATAAAATTTCAAAATGCGCAGTGTTGTTAGACGACTACGATGTTCTAAAATGTCCACGTTGTGGCGATCATTTTGAAGCTGAATAATTTGGTGCAAAAGGCGCTAAGGACGGAAGATGGTTAATTATTCTCACCTTCTGTGTCAATCTTGAGGAAGTATGCCTCGGCGCTCTGCAGCAATGAGTCTTCTCTCTCTGGCCGTCGTATCAGAGCGAGAATAATTTGTAAAATAACAATAACAAATTTTCTCTTCTTCAACATATTCGAATTTATTCTAATAAAAACATTATTATATCATATCACTATGTTAAGATCTGTAGATTATATCCTTTTATGAAATACTCAATACTGAATCATGGAAGATTCTGCAAACTTGCAGCTCGGCACTACAGATAACACATCTTTACACTTCAATGATCTGACGAAAAGTGCAACCAAAACTATTTGCATGTTTTGTGTGATTCTGTGGTAATTAACATCACTATCCGGATTAACAAAATCACTACAATTACTTTCTACGAGGGCTCTTCAATAAAGATCACATTTTTTTTGACAATGTACCTTTACTCATCCTCATAATTTTGATGGTCCTTCCCAAAATAGTCTCCCCTGAATGCGATGCACTTTTTCCAGCGTTTCTGCCAGTCTTCAAAAACACGCTGGAAACAACTTTTTGAGAGATCCTTCAAAATCGCCTCTGCAGCCTTCACCGCTGCTTCTGATGATGGATAATGCCTCCCACAAAGGCGTTTCTTCAAGTTAGGGAATAGAAAAACGTCACATGGGGCTAAATCCGGAGTATAGGGAGGGTGAGGGATGCACTTCACGTTGATTTTTGCAAGATATTCAGCAATAACATTGGCAATATGCAGCCGCGCATTATCGTGGTGCAGCATCCAGCCTGCTTCACGGAAATGTAGTCTTTTGCACCTGATATGGACTTGCAATGTTTTCAGGACATCCCTGTAGTATTGTCCAGTTACTAATGTGTGTGTGCAGGTACAACATGCTGATAAACCATTCCATAAATATCAAAGAATGAGATGACCATAACTTTCCCAGAAGAAGCAACCACTTTTGCTTTTTTGGAGGTTGGTGATGAAGGAGATTTCCACACTGAACTTTGCTGTTTGCTCTCAGGATCAAAATGATGTAGCCAAGTTCCATCAACAGTGATTTCGTTTGAAAGAAACTACGGAACTTCGTCTAATATTAACTTTAACTGCATGTTACCTCCATTGCAGTGGTAGGCGATACTGAACATGTCTGAACTTACCTGGTTCTCACAGGCGGGAACCAGGGTTAACAACAATGAAACTACTACGGCGTGTTTGTTTCACATTAAGCTAACAGAATACAATAAGATTGAATTTCAGTGCGAAAAATTATGATCGTAAAAATTATGATAATTCTTTATTGAACAGCCCTCGTACATCACCAGGATTTTGATTATTCACATTATCAGGTAAGTTGCAATCATTAACATTTCCTATTCCAGACATGTCTCTAAAATATTAACAACTTCTTCTCATATAAGGTTGTCATGGTTAGTTACACCATTATCTACCTTACATTTTATCAATTTCGTTAAACTTTACAATTCCTTCAACTATTCCTCTCAAATAACATAAAATATCTAAAATATTTGCTTCAAAGTGCTTTTGTTGAAGACTCAGTGAAGATGTTTTTGAAGACGAACATCCCTCTTCAGAAAGTGGACCATCCAGTTTTTCGGGAGTACTTGTCAAAGTACCTTTCCTTACAGTCATATGCCACAAAATTAACGAGATCAATTCCGTATTTTAACTTCACTAAGCCAAAAGAGTTATATAGCTAAAAAGATCTAAACATTTAATTCAATTGAGGAGTGTAAAATTGCACTAAAAATATTAAGGGCAGTAATCTTAATTTTGTAGCATGGTAGAAACTAAAGGAGTCGAACTTGAGTGCTTTTAGCTAATTTAAATCAATTTTGCGTTCAGCTATGTGCCAGGCTCCTGAGATCTGTCCTAGGTAAGTACATTGCGACGTGAGTATGTACCTCGCTGTGGAGAAGCAATGAAGGTTGAAATAAAGACGTGTCTGCAAGGAAAACACATTGTTGCTGTTGCACACGAAACTTCAGACAGGCAGGGAAGATGTGCTTTCGCGGTTTTATTCCGAACAATGTGTGACCAGGCAAACCAGGGCGTATTTGTAGTAACTTTCTTGATAAAGCAAATGGTACCACTTGTAGCAGGGCAATCATTGACGTTTTGAAAGAATGACATCTCATACAAAAATGTACTGGGGATGGTATCAGATTCAGCTTGTTACATGGGGGCACACTTTGGAGCATTGCACACTATAATTGTGACCATCTCATGCATTTGCAATGTTTTGCACATAAGGTGAACATAGGTGGTGATTTGATCACAAAAGAAATGTCACAACTAAACCATTTCTTGTCAAAACTGGAAATGGCTTTCTTGCATTCAAGAAAAATGAAAAGCGATTATATGAAATTTCTTGAAGAAAGTTACCCAAATCGTCCAGCTGTAGCATTTCCTTTCCCCGTGCCTACACATTGGAATTCATGGTTTAAATCTTTAGAATATGTGAACAAGTATTTAGATGCATTAAAATATCCTTTATTTTTCAATTTTTGGATGAAAATGTTTTAAACACCAGCTCTTCATACCTACTAAACATTTTCACTGATGAATGCAATTATTTTGAAGTACAGTGTCAGGCTAAATTTGTGGCCGAGGTGTCAGTCTCAATTAGTAAATTAATTACCCAATTGAGAGCTCTTCCTACCCCTTTATACTCATTGCTGAAAATGTGTGCTGGAGAATGGTTACCTACTGATATAATAAAATTTATGGACACCTTTTCACATGAAAATGTAAAAAGAAAAATGAAAAACATATTTATGGAGTATATGCTTAAGTTGAACAGCCACATGGCGGAAAATGTGACAAATGTCTTTTTCCAAGAGATTGGCAAGCTTTCTAATCCTGTCACTGCTGGCAGAATAACTTCAATAAATTACACGATTTTAAGTGAAAGTAAAAGTAAGATATCATATTTTCGAGATGTTGAAATGGATCAGTTGAGGGATATGAATATTTTCATTCACAACTGATAGAAACCATGCAGAATAATAAAAGTGTAGACTGCCTGCAAATGCTATTAGCCGTTAAGGTCAAATACCCAGAGTTTGCCCGAGCAGCTCTGCAGTGCATTTGGTGTCTTATACCAACAGTGTAGATGCTGAAAGATATTTCAGTAAATATAATTTTATTGTGAGTGACAGGAGGACTTAAATGACAGAAGAATGTTGTTGTTTTCAAATGCTAGGCTTAGGCAATGAAGCCATTAGCTCTCTTGCTCTCCAATATTTCTGTGTAGTGGGTCCGTCAGGTAGCGCTTCACAGGCTAAAATATGTTCTTCAGTCATTTCCTCTTCTTTGTTGCACAGAGGACAATTTGGACTTGTATAAATTCCTATTCTGTGTAAGTGTTTGGCCAACTAATCATGTTCCGTAAGTAATCTAAGATTTGCTACTGTGGCTTTACGTGGGATTTCTGGAATAGTTTCTGGATTTTTAATTAAAATGTTCCATTTTTTATCTTTGGCTTTGTTAGATATTGATTGGTTTTGTTTGTTTTTATATTTGATTTTGATTAATCTTTTTATGGATGTTCTGAATTAAATTTGCACCTTTTTTCACAAGAAAATCAGCTGATTCATTTCCAGCAATTCCACAATGTGCAGGTATCCATTGTAATATAATTCTTTTCTGTAATTTTTGAAGATGTTGGATCATTTTGTGACATTCTTTAATTTGGATTGACCTCATTTTATATGAACTTATTGCACATAATGCTGCTTTAGAATCAGAAAGTATGACAGCATTTTCGAATTTATCTACTCTGTAGAGAAGGTGTTGGAGTGAAATATGAATAGTCGTTACTCCTGCATCAAAAATTGTTGTGTGGTATCCTGCTGGTTGATAGAATGAGAACAGTGCACACTTAATTCCTGCTCCTGAATTGTTGTCCAAGTTAGATCCATCTGTGTAGATATGTAACCATTCTTCAGGTGGGTATCTATTGTTCACAGTTTCTAATGCTAATGCTTTTAGTACAGGTTTGGAAGTTTCAGATTTTGTAACTATTTGTTCTAAATCTAATTGAATATTAATTGGTTCAAAAGTCAGTGGGTTTTCTTTGATTAAAATGTTTTCTTTAGAATTAGGAAGATTCAGATCTGTTTTTAATTCCATAAATTTTTTGTAGGAAACTTGTTTGTGTTTTCATCTTGATTGGTTGTAGTAATCTTTTCTCCCATTTTGTTGTTTCGTTAGATGTATTGGATAGTTCCGAGTTAAGGCTTGCATTGCAGTGATTGGAGTTGATTTTGCTGCACCGGTTATTAGTCGCAGGGCCTGATTTTGGCATACTTCTAGGTGATTTATGTTAGAACTGTTTGCTGTAATTATTACCTCTGCATTATAAAGAAGTATTGGCTTGATGAATGTTTTGTATGTGGTGTTCAGTGTTTCCCGATTACTGCCCCACTTCACTCCAGCTAATCTTTTCAAAATTGAAAAATTTTTTGTTGATAAATCAACTACTGCTTCAATATGATGTCTCCAAGATAATTTTGAATCAAAAATTGTTCCTAAATATTTTGTTTCATATGTTTGTTTCAGGTTTGTTTTCTTGAACTGCAGATTTAGTTTAGGGACTTTCTTTTTTAAGCTAAACATTTGGAATGTTGTTTTATCAGTATTTATTTTCATCAAATTGTTGTCAGTCCACTTTTCCAATAGTATCAGAGCCTTTTCCATTGAAGTTTTGAATTTCTCATGACAGAAGAATGTTGGAATATGTTAACTGCTTTCATTCAACGGCGTTCCTGAATCATAAACTTATTAAATTTGGCTATGCAAGTGGCAGGCGACCACGAGAGCTCAGTGATAAATAACCATGGAAAACCAAAAATCTGCAATCGAATACGAATTGTACATTTGTTTATCAAGACGAAAGGCTAATATGGCCGTTATGTAATTATGTTTTACACATACCTACTTAAACATAATTTAGGAGCAACAATTGCAGCAATTGTGAAGGGTTTTACTTATACTTTGAGTCTAATAATTAAAACAAGGTAATTTCTTATTGAAAACTGCTTTATTGATTTTCTAAATATTATCCTTGATGATCAATACACTTTTCCATTCCTTTAAACCATTTGCCAAAGCATTTATTACACTCTTCTTGAGAAACCTCCAAAACACGGTTTTTGAAGGTATCAGTTGCTTTTTTTGCCGACGAAAATCGTTGTCTACGTAGTTTATTCTTGATGTTCGGGAACAAAAAGAAGCCACTGGGTGTCAAATCAGGACTGCATGGCGGATGACCCATCAATTCGATTTTTTGAGCCTTCAAATACTCTGTTGCTGAGCGAGATATGTGTGCGCTCGCATTGTCTTGAAGAAGAACGATCTTGTTGGTTTTCCTTACGTCAGCAAAGACTTCCGACAAACAAATGGTTGTGTACCATTTGGAATTGGCCGTTTTACGTTCCTCTAAAGGCACTGTTGCCACATGGCCAGTTTTGCTGAAAAAGCAGGAGACCATTTGCTTCGAAGTGCTTCGAGTGCGAACCACTTTTGTTGGATTTACTTCATCTTGAAACACTCATACAGTTGACTGCTGTTTACGTTCCGGCTCATACACATAGATCCATGATTCGTCCCCTGTTACTATAGTATAAACGTCTTTTGAGACACCGCCATTGTATTTCTTGAGCATTTTTGTACACTAATCGACACTAGCGTCTTTTAGAGATTGATCAAATTATGTGTGATCCAACGAGAGCAAACCTTTTTCACGGCTAAATAGTCATGCAATATTTTTATATGCTGGTGGAACTAATGCCTACGGCTGCCTCAGTCTCACAATATGTCGCACGACGATCTCGCATTATTAGTTTTTTCACAGCATCAATGCTTCTGGCAGATTTTGAACTACCTTCACGAACTTCATCAGTGAACGAACGGCGGCCACGATTAAATTCGTTATACCAGCGTTTCACAGTGGCAAAGGATGGAGCTCTCCAAATGAGGAAGTTAGTTGATCGATGCACTCTTGTCTTGATAATCCAAGTAGAAAGTCGTAACAAATCATTGCACTAACATTTTCACGAGTTACTTCCATGTTTTTGTTGAGACATAATTTTGAAGTTAATGTAAACACAACAAATGACGCTCTATTGACAAAATGTCTGAAGTAGATTATAATCAACAATATCAAACTTTTCATTGGAAACATCAGATGGCACCTACAATATTCAGGATTGCCAAGGCTCAAAATATAAATAGTGCTCCTTGTATTATCCTTAATTAATTTAGCAAATGCATTGTCTGATATATTTAAATTACATAAATTCCCTTTGCTAAAAGTGCACAGTTCTTTCTTCTTTGATCCCCCTTCAAATTATAAAGCACAAAAGTTTTTATTTATAGAAACAACATCGTTTCTTAAATTAAGTTTCTATCAACATGGACTAGCATTCTATAGAATAATTGTATCAGTAATGTATAAAGGCTGGAAGCATGTGCGTTTTTCCATAGGTATTCTGTTATCGCTCACACATATCAACAACTTCAGGTAGGTACAAGCCTGACCACGGTAATCGTCTCACTGTAGCACGACTTATAAGCATAATAAACTATGCATTCTGGAATTGCACAAACGATTATGCATACTGCTATTTGTTAACTACAATATCGTCACAGTTGCATCACACCAGGGTTATAATGTACATTCGTAAATAATAAAATGTGAAAATTTGACGCCTATCACTGAAGGAGTTTTTAAACAGTGAAAAACTTCTTTCAACGTCACACGATGTCAGAGGTGCAGATGTAAAGAGTTAAACTCGGTCGTCTGACTAATTTTCAAACTTTCACACATAGCTTGAAAATCACTAGTTTTGTTTAGAACGTTCTGGAATTTAGATTTCATATTTGCAATACCTGGCACGAGGTATCCTATTAACTGAATTAGCTAAATCTTCTACTATGCTTATGCTGTTGTACATTTCCAAATCAGATTTTTCTTATTGTTTAATAGCTTTGGGCAATACTGCAAAATTATTGGATATAAACTGAAGATTTTCAGATAGTTCATGTGCTATCAGAGACTTCGCAGTTACAATAGCAGATGAATCTGCATCATATAGAGCGTTAATTACATTTACAGTTTCATTTTAATGAACCGCATAATTCGTGACGGTCTCTATCCTATCTTGTAAGTATTGGCTTTGTTGGCAGGGAAGTTGTTGGTGCCATATTACGAAATACTGAAAGTCTCACAGGGGCTTTGACACTTGCAAGGTAATGCTTCACTAGTACGCAGAGTATTACGTTACGGTGTATTTGACGTTTGTTGTAGTTTGCACATTTGATGGCCGTGTTGTACATCTGTAAAACGCGGAAGTCAAACACCGGTCGGTCGTCTGCTGCTTTAGGGAATAAGAGCTCAGACCCACCACAATCCAATGCTCTCGCCATTAACTAGGGATGAACAAACATCTTAAGCAACTTATTCGTTCGAACTCTGCCCCCAGATTTAATGAGAGATTGTACGATGAATGACATGGATAAAATGATTCTCAAAGAGCTCGGGATTCATAAACAAGTAAGTTACCCGATAATCATCTTTCAAAGATAAGGGAAAGCCCATTATCTAGGTAACCCTAAATGAGATTCAAATTCGGGACTTCATGAGAACAAATTACATTGCTTTCTAACCTCAGTTGTTTCATCATGACGTGTGTATATTGATTAAAAGATACACATAAAATCAGCTTTAATTTTTTATTATTATCTGCGGAGTAGCGAGCTAAAAACGACAGACCTAGCCCGCCACTGTAGCATAGATGGTAGCGTGTCTGTTTCACGTTCAAGAGGTCCTGAGTTCGAATCCCGGATAACATATTTTTCCCCTGGAGGTTTCTCTTATCCTAACAGAGGAATGCTGGGTAACTTTATGCTCTACAGAACCTGAGCTTCATTTCATTCATCGTCCGATACGACTTAACGTTGGAGTAAGTCAGACTGTGTTATCTTTTGTTTATATTCTATGTCTAGACTTGTAATAAATGATTAAAGGGTTGAAATTTGAAGCTGGCTTACTGGTTAAGTCCGCCAGAAAGAACAGGGCTTTTCAATGGGAAAAGGATTATTCAAATTGGCTAAGTGGTTATAAGGTTATATTTGAAGGATGTGTGGTTCGCATTACTTACCTGCGAAAATTCTGAAGTTGTGCCATGGTATTCTTTTGTTGCTAAACACATTTTTATTCCTCCAAAATTTATAAATAAGACAAGATATTTGATATGTTGTTTTATTTCTCTTTTATGTTCAGTTACAATAATGAAGCCTCATTAACATAGAACAATTTGACAAGTTGGCATTTAAAACTGTGACGCTATGTCACAATACTGTGTACTTATAATATCTTAATGGTTTCTTCTCTCTTCACATAAAATAATCTCACCATAAAATAACAACGTACAAATAGAAAACAACGTTATATTCTTGATTTACAACAACATTTCTCCATGACTGTAACGCACAGAATGTATAACAACACACACTGCAATCTGTGAAGTAGGGTTCGGGGCGGGGGAACTGCATCACTCTGTTACCATTGTGCAGGCCGCTGCAGCAACTCTCCCAACGCTCCCCCCCCGCTCCCATGCCGCAGTGTAAGTAACAGCTACACATTTCCAAATACTCCTAACATAATGCGTTTGTTTTGTCTTTAGCATTTGTTACACTAATCATCTAGCCATTAAATTTGAAATGCAGCCCCGCTGTTGTCCCTAACCAGATGTAGAATTTTAAACACTAAAAAGCACTTCAACAATTCTCAGTGACCTAAACTCTTATGATATTAAAATTTTGATATAGATTTATATATTTGTTTATTTATATATGGTACAAATTACGGTGGCAGTCCAATGTTATCCAGTCATATTTTAGGCTTGGAAGATCTGTTCCACTTTTATCTATTTACATAATCGATCAAATGGATTCTTTTAAAAAAATACGCTAGCAGTGAAGCGCTCAAAGTAACACATTTTTCTTCTTTTCAGAAAAATAAATATGATTAAAAGTATGCCAATAAATAAAACATCTTTACATAATAAATAGCTACAACGAACTGCAGTTTGTATAATGTTTTCTTATGTACAAAACGTACAATGATTTATTTACATTAAGACAAGACAAACACGGCATGGAATTGTGGGTCTGCGGCAGTGTTCAACATTCCAGATCTACACTACGAGTGATCTCTAGGCAAATCCTTGGATTATAGTTTTAGAGCCGCCTCTGAAATATAATTATATAACAATGGTAGAGAGTGGTGGGGGTATCCAAGCTATTTCGAACCTCTGGTGAAGTCTCCCCAATTAATGGCATTGACCACGAGCCAAACATATCTCAGGGATGTCCAGAAAGCGGCGTGGCGCCATGCCAGGCCTTGTGCACTCAGAGCATTCCATCTCATATTTGTCTTGAGATCATCCTCGACTACTTACAAGAAAATACAAAATAGGAAATAAATATGAAAGGTATTTGTTAAACACACTCTTGGTCTCACGTAGGCAGAGAAATAATTAGAGTCAAACCAGAGCCTGCCCATTCGTCAAGCATTCAGCAAAGAAGATATGGAATGATGGCCACCGTATAAGTTACGAGGTTAAGAAATAGTATTATAATAACAATTATTGTTATACATTGAGATATGTGATAGAAATGTTATGGCCAATTATTACTCAATAACTCACTTTTGAGAAGAGAAGGTAAGGTATAGCAGACACGAATAGAGCAGGATTAGTCAACAAGAGAGTCATAAAAAGGTTAAGATGGAACGATAGTGTCTCACATTACACAGCATTCAGTCTTCCCTCGCACACTTTCATTCATAAATAATTTTCGACAAGTACGCAATCTTCCTTTCCTTCCTCTCACACGATCTGGGATTGAACCCGGATTAAAAAAAAAGAACGCAACGCTAACTGGGGTAAAAACGTACAACTCCTTGCATCAGCTCTAAAACATTCGAGTTGATTCCAAAGCCTAGGTAAAGTGAAAAGCTCCGTATTGTAATAATCTCTGTTATTACGAAAATGCGATCGTGAGCTAGTAGTACTTGTAAATGAGACGGTTTCATTAAATTTCGTTACATTGGCTAAACTGGAAGGATGCACTCCTCTTTTCCTTCAAGTTGATAGAACTTGACTGAGTTATGCAGAGGAAGCATGTTTCTTCTTTGTATCTACAACATAGAGGTTTAGACTTGCCTTCTAAATTTCAGATTTTGTAGGAAATACGAAACAGAGCATAAGGCAGCCAGTATGGTCTTTCTTGCAAAATAATGCCCCATACCCAGCTTAATATAAACAAGGACGCAATACCTTCTTCTGTTTCATCTTCATCGTTGCATTAAATGGGAACTGAGATGGATGAGCACGGTATAAAAATCTTGTTGTCGACTAGACTATTTGGTAGAGGATATCAAACAATCCAGATGAAATAGCAGAGCAGAAGTTTTGGTGTTAGGTGCTATTTCTTCTCGATTGCATAACTGTCCAACACACTTCACCGAACTTTAGAAATGATGAGGCACTTTGCCGCTATTTGATCCCGCATGTGCCGCCACTGGATCTGCGGACCGTGGCCGCCCGCTAAGTTGTGGGAGGGTGCAGAAAAGTCCTCTAGAAACCCTCAATCACGCCATAGGCCTCCAAGCTCGACAGTACCACGTACGTGACCCAGAGACTGGACAGTAGGACAGTGGTGAAGTATTTGATGGGCAGAGGACCACCAAGTTCGCCGCCCACCACTTTACTCCGCCTCAACAGAAGGATCAATATGGCGACGAAGGCCTCTGTGCAGAATATTGTGACCGAGAACGCCATGCTGCAACAAGAGAACATGTGTTAGACAAGAGCAACAGGTTATTTAAGGTTCGTCTGGTTTAACTTGAAACATGACCTACTTAGCGCTACCCCTCCCTGTGACAAGGAAGGGCTGAAACGTTTTGTAAACACATTGCCACTGCTATCCACGACTGCCTAGTCTCAGTCAGACAGCGACAGTCACTGCAGCCAGTTTAGGGCTTGTTTATTTACAAACAGTGCTTTATATTAACAGTGAAATATGGTAATAATGGAAATAAGGTATCAAAACCGCTGCTGTACGAGATACGTGCAAAAGATGTACTGGCGAAAATACGGATTAATTGATATGTTGGACGACTTCATCATAAATTTAGAAGAAAGTGACTCTCCAAAAATTCCTTAATGGACGGTATGTATGTACTACCGCCATCTACCAGAAGTCTTTCAAGCGCTGCGCTTGAAAATAGTACGGGGATAGCTACAATATAATCACGCGGAATCAATCAGAATGCATAGAAGTAACGCGAAGTGGGGTTAATCTACGTAGGCAACTATGCGTTCTCTTTCTTTCCCCTCCCCCTCTCTCTGATTCCCGTGTTTCAAGATGAATCAGACGAACTTTAATTTCAATAGGGATAAATTTAAATATATTTTGTTTTGTTTATATTGATGCAATAATCTGAAAAATGTGAGAGGGATAGGTAATATATTGCCTTTAGGATAATAACTAAGCCATAAAGAAAATATAGTAAGATATCATTTTTGTTCTTAATTCCTTCCAGAGAAACTAAATTTCAAACAACACTTTTAAATATATTAATAATATTAATTTTATTTTTTATTTAATAATAGTTATTGCAGCCCAATAGCCATAATGTAGTACACACATACACACAGACATCCTTCTTTCAATACACCCCATTACAGGCTATCTGTCACATTGTTTTGCACATAATCTGCATTGGCAGACCGTGTCGGGTTTATGGAGCTTCTCTGTCTTGCACTCTCGATGGTGGAATCCCTGGACCGCTAGTCTTGTCATCATATGGCGAAGGTCATATTCTGCTCTCATCCATTCTTTGTTGATCATGGCATCTGTGTTATAAAGATCTTGCCATACGTCATATCGTTTGCCTTCGAGCTCCTTCAGTAGATCGTAGTATGCTGCGGTGCAGGGCAAAGGCATGTCGAGTCGAAGTTCTTCAATGAGGAACGGTCCACTTGCCAGGATATAGACCAGTAGAGTTGGAGTATATTTGACAGGCATAATGCCTATTTTTTTTTTTTTTTTTTTTTTTGAAAAGTTCCTTTGATATTTTCTGTCTTTCAGATTCGATTTGCCGAGATGTTTCCATATAATCTCTATATCATACACGAGTATGGGCAATATTTTTAAGCGGAAGAGAGTCAAAGCTGCAGTCAATGATCATCGTCTTAAATTTCTTATGCCGGCAATTGCCTTCGTTGCTGCTGCTGTCCGCTCTTTGATGTACATTGTATATACAAATACTTTGGTTAATTTTATTTAAATAACTATATTATTTAAGTAATGGAACGTAATCAGTTCTATTGTTTACTTAGGGGCCGTCTTTCTGTGATACTCGATGATCATTCAACAAAAAAATGTTCACGTGTTGGATCGGTTCCTATATTACTTTTTATTCAAGTAATTACTGATGGTTTGCAAATCATTAGAATATATAGTTGACAGTTGCACTTGATAAATCATGAGGATGCTTTACAAGGACACTCATCACGAACAGATCTTAAGTATGATGACAACATGCAGGTCTTAGCAAGCTCCTTCTCGTGCCTCACGTATCCTTGAAGCAGTGCTTTGTTCAATGCTTAGCGTCAGAAGAGAGAACGACAATAATCACTCGTAGCCTAAGCCACGTTTTAACCAGTGGTTAATAGCCATCTCAAGAAGCTGCCAAATTATTTTACAATTATAGGAACAACAATCTATTGTAGTATCGTAATTGTGTTATGACTTTTTCAATGATAACTGCTGACCACATCATGCACCTGAGGAGTATTGATTCTTCGGTCTCCTATCCATTTGCGCCCTATCTTACTGGAGCTATGTAAAGAGCAAACGGAGATACAAAATCTATTAAATAGCATAGCCAGGTGTTTTTATTCAAATAACTTAAGTGAATAGACTGCTTACTTGCCAAAAAAAGAGTTATTCACTACCGTGGTGGGCAACTTCATAGTATTATGGCTGCTGGGATGCAGAAATTGTATTTTGATCAGCTAAGAAGGATTTGCGAACCACTGATTTGTTTATTTACGTCATCCTTCTCGCTCTCTTTTTCTTACTTTGGTGATGTTTCGTTTTATAGTTGTATTAAGAAAACACCATTCATTGTATTGTTTTGTTGCGAATAAAGAAACATCATATCCTATGCATTTTGTTTCGCCATTGATGTAAAATAAATTATCAAGATCCAAATACGTTGCATGGTCCTTATAGTTTCACAGTGATTTCGTTATATGCGTCTATATAGTTTTATTTATTTACTTTAGTTCCAAGCTATTATATAAATTGCATATACTGGAATTGACTCTAGTTACTTATCCATTAGATGTCTAAAATGCTGCCAATCCTTCAAAACCTTTTTCCTAATACATCTTATGATCAAAAATTTACATTGTAGACGTTTACTCATAACATCTGTCAATTAGAAGTATAATTTCCATCTGGATCTCAGCTTCCATAGAAATTCTCCTAATTGTCTAATCTGGCTCTGATAGGGAATCATTTCCTTTATGGTTACCATACTTTTATTTCTCAGCCACTTCTCACTAGTCAATTTTTTCCTCCATTAATCTGTCCCTCTATATTCCTATATAATATGCTCTCCATCCTCTTTGTTCCCACATATCTGACAGTAATCTTGCGATACACTACCCCTAATCTGTACCATGCTATCGCTTCTCTTTCCCTTTTATTACAGATTTTTAAATAATTTCCTCACCTTGAGTCTGTTTCAAACACCCTTAAAAGAACCAGTGACTTATTCTCTTCCATTTCAGCCCACATAGTTTGACGATCCATACACTCAAATCTAGATCTAATTGCATTCCATACTCCCCATGCTAATATCTATGCAGTCATATATCATTTAATCCACCCTTTTCGAGCTGTTCTTTTACTTTTTTCGACCATGTTCCCCGACTGGGATGCTTTTCTTGAAAACTGAGACAGCAAACACGTAAAATATGAAGCTATTAACAATGAAACAAACATATATATATATATATATATATATATATATACAAATAAGATATTCACGAAATCGCGATCCTAGTCAATTTGTAAGAAAACGATCATTTCTTATAAGTGACGTTTTTTAAGTTACAAATTATTATATTTGTATATACTGAGATAGCACTAAATCAAGCTATCTTCTGGAAACTCTACCAGTACTAAACCAATCCTTGCATCACCACTCCTTTTGCATTACTTTTTCTCATTTCTGAAAGCACTCCTACATTTGCTGAATTCTGGGGTACGCCCAGCATAAATTTACAGTATGCTCTTAATATAATTTTCACTCATCCATTTTCAACCCTCCATAATTCCACCCCACATCCCTCCCTAAACTCTACTAAGGCCGAGTATAGTCTCCGTCTATATAATTTCTGAATTCCAACCCGGTATTCTCATCCATAATTACAGGGATGTTTGATTTTTCTACATGTGGTTCGATACAATGTGTAAACACATAAGAGGGTTTCTTTCAACACCTTTTGACTTACTCGTAAAAACAGGGAATCCACTAATTTACCATCTAATATTCTCTGAACTAACAACATTCCTTTACTGGATTGCACATAAGTATGTTGAAAAGAAAGAAGACGAATTTATGGATGTGTATAATCTCTAAATATAAATGAGTTTGTTATTTTGAACGTGGATAATTTTAATACACAGAACAAAGCGGTGAATAAAATGACATTTAAATAACAACCTTGGAGAAATTACACGACAGAAAGAGCCCAAACTTGTGCATCACCAAACACTGCACCAATTCTTATACTTACTTTCCCGGCTTCACTTCGAATTGACGGCCGTGGTAGGTGTGGTACACGGCCGCAATGGACCAGGCGACTCCGATGCCCAGGAATACATTGACGGCGTTGCTACCCGTCACGTTTCCCACTGAAGCATCGGCGTATTTGTCTTGTATGGCCGCCACTTTGCTCGCAAATGTGTCTGCAGACATTCCCCAAAAACAGTAGCACTCCATCAGGTACACACATTATTATATCATACTTCAAGCAGAATATACAACTTATATAACTATACAATTAAAGCTTCATGAAACTCATAATCTTTTGACACTTAATGAGAAAATATACATTTTAAACAGTGTTTATCCAGGTGTTAAATAGTTCATAGGCATAACAAAGGTCTATATTGACTTTTCATGAATAATTTACAATGTACTGTTTCAGCAAATTGCAAAAATTGTGAAATAATTAGTTTTATACAGTAAACTGTTATTGTTAAGGACATTAAAAAGTGATATCCCCTAATCAAAGTATATGCTTTCATTGATACACTTTCTACTTATAAAACAATTAATTGTAAACTGGAAGATTTTACTGCGAAATATAAACTTCATCTTCAAAAGAAAATCTCTTTTAATCATGCTATGATCTTTTACCATGGTAAACAGTTTCTTAAGGAAGCTACTACTAGAGATTGGATTCTCTGGTGGACAGTGTTTCATTATTACATTTGGTAGAGATCATTCAGTTCCTATTTCATAGAAGTATTTCATTATGAAGTTACCAAAAGAGGAGTTAAGAATTACAAAAGAAAAGCATCATCGTGAGTTACTAGCATATAGAACGTCAGCTTGCCAACTCTCCAGCCTAATGGCCAAAAGTTAAAGTTCAGGTGTCAATGAAACCTTTCCAGGGAATTCACGACTTTCTTAATATTAAGAGAAATACAACATGATTTAAAAATACAAAAGTGGAAACATGGAAATCTTAGAGTTAAGATTTAATTATATACACTTATATATTTGGGCATATTATGGTTGCTTCACTAGTGTGAAAAAATGTTTCTATTTATGAATATACATTTTAGTTTAGAAATAACTTATTTTGTTTTTAAAACAGTTTATAATTCTGAATAGATACGGAAAATTTGAAATACAGACCTCAAATGGCAAAATTTGGGCAAATTATCTTAACTTTGTGTGTATATGTGATGTCTAAATAAAACATACGCAAATAAATAAAGAGTAGAGAAACATGAAGTTTTTGTTAACAGAGGATTCTGAGGAATAATGCACATCTTGCAAACCTCCAGATCTACGCACACTAAATGGGGGAAAGCATAATAGCAATTCGCTTCATGAGAAATAAACATCCTCTCTGCATTTCAGCCAAAGTGATTTTCACAACATTGGCATCTCGAAAATATTCGACAGAAACAGTTTGTGAATTTGTTAGAAACCGTAAGAATTCTACCAGAATAAATTTGAATATACTTTTGACCATTAGGCTGGAGAGTTGACAAGCTAACGTTCTATATGCTAGTAACTCACGATGACGCTTGGATAAATATATCACTATCATTTTGAAAGTAAATTCTGGGATAATAAATATTCATGGGTAATTTTTGAAAAATGTGTGTAAATGTGTAGTAGTGTTTATCGCCCGCTTTTACTACATACGGCACCGCAGGCGGTGACACTGATGATACATGGAGCATCGGTGGAATGAGATGGCGGGGGAAACCGGAGGTCCCGGAGAAAACCCGCCCCAGCGCCGTGTTATCCACCACAAATGATCTTTCTAATTTTACCGATCGTTCACTAGGTGGTTTTAGAATATGACGTACAAACTATAATCATTTGACTCAATTACCATTCAACATAAATATGTATATCATTGAGTTAATGCTCCAGAGAACTAGAGTAATCTTTTAGAATGCGCGTTACATACAGAGCTAGCAGGATTGCTTTACTTGATTTTGCTTCGCAGCAGTATGAAAAGTATGTAGTTTACATTCTCAAATTATATATTGATGAAAAGAAAGGTTGACCAAGCTTTGAACCTACAACTGTTACAAGTGCCCCATGTGCTCTCCAATGATAAGGTAACAAATATCCATTTGGTAGTCAAACTCCATCTATACTTGCTCGAGCATATCGTAGTCAGCTGTAGCTAAAGCCGCACGGATTCGATACTCCAATTCATGAAGATCAACCGGTAAGTACAATGGTTTGCTACATATTCGACAAACCCTCATAAAAATGACGTATAGAGAGAGGATTATTGGGGAGGCCAATGGCGAAGACGTTGACCGTTGTCCAGTCCAATGTTGAGGGAGTTCCTCATTAAGGTATTGGTGCACTGCAAAATGGAAATGTGGTGGAGACTCATATTGTTGAAATAAAAGTGCTGGTTTATCTTAGAGCAACTACGTTTTAGATAGGATAGTGACAGTGTTTTCAGCAATCTTCTAACAATTTCTGGAACTCATGATGTGAATTGTTGTCACCTTTCGGATTCATTTGTAAAAGGTACAGTTCCTTTTCCGACGTTTGCGCAGCACTTTGCGTACATCCGCTATAGAAAGGAAGATTTCTACTTGGCTCAACTGTCGATTTCCTCGGATTTAGCACATGACTTCCGTTATGCGCAGAACTGTTTCGTTGGATAGAGATGGCTGTTCGAATACAAATCACGTATTTTCTTTTTATTTCCTAGATAATTACCGCGGAGACTTTTTAAACCTAGCCGCCTAGAGATCACACAGGTATATTAGACATTCTCACGGAATGATTCACGAAATTTGGTGAGTTTCCTTTTATTTGATATACAATTAAATATTGTAAGCGTCATATTTACACATATATGGCAACGAAATCGGAGTCCTTTATCAATGAACTGTACATAATAATCATAAACCATGAACGGGCTTTTTACAGTCGGATAAACCCTGGCTCACATTGACTTGGCTCATATTTCACGTTAACCTGGCTTATATTTTTAGGTTTATTTCTTTTTAAAATTGTTTTCTTTCAAATAAATTCTGCTAAAACTCCAGGAAACCAAAAAAGGAAAAAAAAGTAATAGAATCTGAATATATATTTGGTGTGATACAGTTTTTTGCTGTGCTATTTGCTTACTGAAACTTTGATCACAGTAAAAATAATGTGATAGTAGGAACGATGTGAATACAAATTAAACATGTCGGTACTAAGTATAATGTTGTTTACAAGAGCTCACATGTCTAGTGTGGCCTTTCTTAACTGGGAATATTAGAAAGTGCCAAATCACTAAGAGCTGTGCACAGCCAAAGAATCATTCACCCCCTTTACCTTGCACGCGAGTCTGTGTGTTTGCCATCCATAGCAGACAATAGTCTCAGATTATAGAAATTGACATAGGATGGGATTTAAATTCCTCCTATTTAAGGGCAAACACATCAATATCGATACAATCTCTTCAGGTTTCGTAAACTAGAGGCTAGCTTATTACCCCTAGACTATGGTGGACATGCTTATTAACGCTGTACATTGCTAACGGCAGAGTTGCAGGAATTATTAGGGAAAACATGTTCTACTATGGCAATTTTTATATGAATCTGTTCGCCCCTCGATTCTTTTTCTATCTTGACTGATTTGTAGGTCAGTCGATGGAGCACCTGCTTCTTTGCGAAGAGTTTCGGGTTCTATTATTGGCCTGGGAATGGCCATTTTTTATAGCCAAGATTATTCTTCTGTATCCTTCCCAGAGTCTGGAAGTTTCTCTACAGTGTGAATGTGTGTGTCTGTGTGTGTGCCTGTGTGTGTGTGTGAGTGAGAGAGAGAGAGAGAGGGAGGGAGAGAGATCTAATGTATATCCGTCTTTATGGCCACTGTAGTTAAAGATGGAGTATAGATAGAACAATAAAAGGAATTCTTTAATAGTTTGAAGTAAGATACTGGTTGAACCATAAAATACTTCGTTCTCAGACAGTAAACAGGTGGACGGTACTATTTATTGATCAGATGTAACAGTCGTCTATGGTTTATGTAGTAGAGTGTATTTGGTATCTTATTTCACCCAATTAGAAAGAAAATCAAAACTGTCCTTTTCCTTTAGTAAAATGGTATTACAAGTCAAAATAAAATTAGGGTTTCAGTTTCCTTTACTTTAAGCGTCATATCAATCTAATTTTAAACACGTAATGCACATTAAGTAGCTGTTTATATAACAAATTCTAAAATTAAACCTGAAGCTTTTCTGGCAACGAATATGTTCAATATCTTCTCGCTAAACAAGCCAAGTGAAAAGACGATTAGAAATCGATGTTTCGAGATCGTACATCGCTTCCATTATCTATGTACGAGGGCTGTTCAATAAACAATGATCACACTTCTTTTTGACAACGTACCTTTACTCATAATTTTGATGGTCCTTCTCAAAATAGTTTCCCCAGAATGCGATGCACTTGTCCCACTGTTTCTGCCAGTCTTCAAAGACATGCTGGAAACCATTTTTGAGAGATCCTTCAAAATCGCCTCCGCAGCCTTTGTCACTACTTCTGATGATGGATAATGCCTCCCACGAAGGCATTTCTTCAAGTTATGGAATAGAAAAAAGTCACTTGAGGCTAAATCCGGACTATAGGGAGGGTGAGGGGTGGCATTCCGGTTGATTTTTGCAAGATAGTCAGAAACAACATTGGCAATATGCGGCCGCGCATTAACCTGGTGCAGCATCCAGCCTGCTTCACGGAAATGTGGTCTTTTGCGCCTGATATGGACTTGCAATGTTTTCAGGACATCCCTGTAGTATTGCCCAGTTACTAATGTGTGTGCAGGTACAACATGCTGATAAACCATTCCATGAATTTTAAAGAATGAGATGGCCATAACTTTCCCAGCAGAAGCAAACACTTTTGCATTTTTGGGGGTTGTTGAAGAAGGAGATTTCCACACTGAGCTTTGCTGTTTGCTCTCAGGATCAAAATAATGTAGCCAAGTCTCATCAGCAGTGATTACGTTTGAAAGAAGCTCCGGATCTTCCTCTAACATCAACTTAAAGTGCATGTTACCTCCATTACAGCGGTAGGCGATACTGAACATGTCTGAACTTGCCTGGTTCTCACAAGCGGGAACCAAGAGTACCAACAATGAAACTACTACCGCGCGTTTGTTTCACATTAAGCTAACAGAATATAATAAGATTGAATGTTGGTGCGAAATATTATAACCGTAAAATATTGTGATCATTCTTTATTGAACAGCCCTCGCATATAACAAATATATATATTTGCGTTATATCTATTTTAGATGTGTATAACACAATATAATTGTGATATATCTATTTAGTGATTATAACATTTCTTAAATATCCTGATAATGGGAGCGATGTACGCTCCCGAAACGTCGATTTATAATCGTCTTTTCACCTGGCTTGTTTCCCGAGAAGATCTTGAACATAATAAATTCTTGCTAACGTTAACATTGATAGCTCTAACGCTAGTTATTACTTGCCGCCTACATTTATTAGTCGCAATGAGGAATTAGTCGTTTCTACGTTTCATTCTACTCTTAGAAAAAAGAAACACTTCTGGGCTATTAAAAGGTGAGGGGGATAATAGATTTTTAAACAGGGTACTCCCATCCACGCGGAAGTAAAATGTAACCGTCAATAAACACGAGGAACCACTGACTAAAAATTAATTCTTTGGACTAAGGGGTGCTGGACAAGGTTTTTTTTCGATATGTTACTTCTACTAACAACTACATCGGCAAACCTCGAGAACCTATTACTGCTGCTTCGGTCGGTATGATAGAGATATTACGAGGGCTGTTCAATAAGGAATGATCATAATATTTTACGGTCATAATTTTTCGCACTAAAATTCAATCTTATTCATTCTATTAGCTTAATATGAAACAAACACCGTAGTAGTTTCATTGTTGGTACTCCTGTTTCCCGCCTGTGAGAACCAGGTAAGTTCAGACATGTTCAGTATCGCCTACCGCTGCAATGGAGGTAACATGCCGTTAAAGTTGATGTTAGAGGAAGATCCAGAGTTTCTTTCAAACGTAATCACTGCTGATGAAATTTGGCTACATCATTTTGATCCTGAGAGCAAACAGTAATGCTCAGTGTGGAAATCTCCTTCATCACCAATCCCCAAAATAAGCAAAAGTGGTTGCTTCTGCTGGGAAAGTTATGGTCATCTCATTCTTTGATATTTATGGAATGGTTCAGTAACTGGACGATGCTACAGGAATGCCCTGAAAACATTGCAAGTCAATATCAGGCGCAAAAGACTACATTTCCGCGAAGCAGGCTGGATGCTGTACCACGATAATGCGCGGCCGCATATTGCCAAAATTGTTGCTGAATATCTTGCAAAAATCAAGTGAAGTGCATCCCTCACCCTCCCTATAGTCTGGATTTAGCCCCATGTGACTTTTTCTATTCCCTAACTTGAAGAAACGCCTTCGTGGGAGGCATTATCCATCATCAGAAGCATTGGTGAAGGCTGCGGAGGCGATTTTGAAGGATCTCTCAAAACATGGTTTGCAGAATGTCTTTGAAGACCGGCAGAAACGCTGGGATAAGTACATCGCATTCAGGGGAGACTATTTTGAGAAGGACCATCAAAATTATGAGGATCTGACTTTATACAGAAAACTTGCGGATTTCTTATGGGTTTCAGCCATTATTTTATGCGTCAATACTTTGGAAATTATGTTGTGTTCTCCACTTTCTCCCTCTCTCGCACACGCACGCGTACGTACAAATCCAATTTAAATTTTAGCACAGAATCGCTGTGTAAACTCGATTCATATTAGTCCTTCGATAAAAGCCAATGTTTTAGTGAACTGGCACAAACAACACACAAAGACCCGTGAAATGTAATCCTGGATTAAAACTTCTGCAAAAATCAAAGCAGTCGCACTATTCAATGCGCTATACATGGCAGGGTTTTAAGCTTTTGAAATGACTCTCTCGAAATGAATGATCCCTTGTTATATATTTTATATTCTATTCTATGTATGTCCTCTAACAATTTTACATATTTTTTGAATACAATTATCTGAATATTGCCTTGAAGACAATCCACTCTCTAGTTACAGCTATAGGGGCTTGACAACTTGAACATGCTACAGCTCTATTTTTAGGGACAGTTACTGTTGAAACCAATTTGTTCCTTTATGTTTATATAAACACTAAATTCAACACATAACATTGATAGACATGCAGAAAGAAAGCATGCGAGTTAACAGCTTTACATAGAATTTAACTGTTGTTGACAATGGTAACTTTAGTGTAGAGTTCTGGCATATCTAATTTTACTTTAGGCTACGAGAAGAATGCTCAAGTTTAATGATAATTTAGAGTGAGAAATTGTCCCAGGTGGTGCATTTTGATGGAGATATTGCGAGGATGTGGCGCATTTTTCACTCACAGTTCTAATGCCTAACGTAGTGCCAAACTCTAAAAAAAGAAACGTAATATGTAGATTATTTAATTACGGATTAGAAAGCAAGATATTCACACAAAACAGGATTTCACTTAGAAGAGTATATGTTTTTTCAGTTTCTGTGTTTGCACAGTACCTTTTAAATGAATGAGGTATTAGTTTATTTTAAGGAAATATTAATTACGTTTTGTATTATATGGTGTGTAACAGGACAAACCATGAAGAACAATAGATCACAAAGAGAGAATGCCTTTTTGCCGCTGAATAGAGCGTTTTTAAAAACCCATACAAATTAGGCATCCCAAAAATCAGATCAACACTTATTTTTAAGTTCGTAATTAGTTTTCTTTTAGAATTTGCTATTGCACTTACGTAATAATATGTACTCGATATGTAATAATACATATATTATTACATATTTGATATAGTAGAGCATTGAACTTTAATTTTTGTGGAGCATAAATAGCTCTATTTGATTGACTGATACATAATATTTAATTGAGCTATCATCCTCACCCTGTTGTAGGTGGTATACATAATACTTTTAAAATATCTAAAAAAGAAAGAAACTATTTAAATCGAAATGATGTTTTGACTAACAAGAGATCCCTCGTTCCCTATCCAGTATTCCCCGAACTCGACAGTGTGGTTTCATACAACAATATTTGTTTTTCCATTGTATTTGTTATCGACGCCATCAATTGCTAGGATAATACCAGTCACCGTGTGTCGGAATTTCGTCCCGCAAAAGATCTTTTACATGCTAATAAATCTACTGACATTGTGCTGTCACTTTAAGCATACTTAAACACAGTCGGTGTTATCCGGGTTTGAACCCGCGACTTTGTTATCAGTAAGTCAACGCCTAACCATGGAGCCACCCAGAGCAATGTTAAAGTGAGACAGGATTCTACCAGTACATTATCTATCACTGGAATTGATTCTGCAATAAATATACATAGTGAGATCCATCTCTGTATTCGTTGCTAAGGGCAAGTGAACGTGCAGGTGGCACAATAAACCAAGTCGGAACTGCGTCCAAAGTAATGACGGAAATCTGTAACGAGTAGGACAAGTCAAAGACTGATTCATATGGTAGCACATTTACAGATTCTAGCAAATGGTTACACCTTTCATGACGGTTGATGAGGTAGAAACAGGTTTGGGTATTCAATAATATGACATGAAAGTGATCTTAAGTAAATCTCACCTCCAAATGATAGAAATCTTACTTTTAGGATGGGCAGCTCATGTCAGAAAACATATTTATCTCAATAGGAAAATGATCCTTCTGTGTGATCTGTCATTCCCCAAATATTATCGGCGAGGTCCTGTTATACCATGTAGAAGGTTCCAATTTATATTAAGAGATCATTTAACAGACATTTTATAACATTTAATACAGTAGATTTATGTGATTGCTAAGTCACTTTAAGTAAGCACATTAGATAGACTTTTAATTTATCATTACATTTTATAGAAAATGTGTTATTTTAACAGAACAATTTGTTAACAGGATACAATTCAAATAATTTCAGCATTCGAAGTGTTAGTCACAAAAATTCATTCTCAGACAAAAAAATACGAAACGTGATATCATGCACAATCGCTGTAACACAGGAATTAAGGTCCACGATTTTAACTTGAGTGAAAAATGATCCAAATCTTTCACATTTCCTTATAAATGTCCGAAATGTTTGCAGCTAATGTCAGGCTGTTAGTGTACGACTGTGGTCATGTGAATAAGATTTGGCCTCCTTGACCTGGAGGTTACAAATCGTGGTCCTTGAAGAGGGGCAGAGGTTTGCACCATAAAAAAGCTACGCACCTGGGACACTAGTTCCCATCGCCACGAAAGCTATGGCAGTGATTGAATCCTTGAGGAGCACGGAGCATCCGAAGTGGGACGCAACGTCTCCGATTATGGCCGTCAGCACTCCAATCAAGACAATGGATGTGATCAAGCACACCCAACCCCTATAGATGTCTGAGCAAGAATGTGTGATGTTAGCATCATGCAATAGGCCCCTTACCTGGCACACTAGTACCGAGAGCCACGAAGGCCACGGCCGTCACGGTGTCCTTGAGGCCCACCGTGCACCCAAAGTGGGACGCTACGTCCCCAATGACGGCCGTCAGGCAGCCAATCCCCATTATCGACACAACGAAACATAAATAACCATCAAACAAATCTGGGGAGCAAAGGCGAAAGAAAAAAAAAAAACAAGTGTGAAAATGCGAGAACACTGTACATAGTAGGATAGTGCTGAGAATGCCTGGCATGCAGAAGAGAGAAGATCCAGAGCAGTGAAAGAAGGTGGTAAGCTGAAAGATTACAGACAATTAATATATATCTATTAGTAAGTAAAGCTTGAGATCCCTTGGCCCGCCACCTCAAGTTGGTACTCCTCCTTCGTCGGCACCTCTTACATAACTAATATAAATAGGTGGAGTTTGTGCGAGGTGCCGACAGGGAATCCTTGACCGTGTAGGTACCTGGAATGCTGGTGCCCAGAGCTACGAACACGATAGCCGTGACAGTGTCCTTCACCCCCAAGGTGCACCCGAAGTGCGAAGCGACGTCGCCGATGATGGCCGTCACCACGCCGATGCACAGGATCGACACAAAGAATGCCACATATCCCTTGCCAAATGCTGCACACCACAACAAAAAGGTTACACAGGGAGGTGTTAGTCGCATTCTGCATGCTAAATGCAGGCATCTCAGCAACAACAGCTTGCAATGTGTAACCCTAGTTCGAAATTAGAGCAATGTTTTGCAAATTTTGTCTAATACAGGATGCATTGAAATTCATATAGTGACACAGTGCAAGCTGTTTGGGACTGGGGGAATGCTGACAGATCTTCTGGTATCGCCATCTGCCGGTCTCAGCCGCTCCGTTTACTGAAAAATATAAGCAGGTTATAAAACAATACATTTATGGATCACTTATAACAACATAACTCGTTCTTGTGCGAATGATAAATACAAATCTCACACACTTATTATTTTATTTCAATATTTCCTTTTTATTCCAAACATAGTCCCATCAGTTCAAAGTTATTTCAAACAAATAATAATATCCACTTTATCAAAAGTTCACTTCAAAACTTTAAAGTGACATACATTTTGCTAACTTTTAGGTTAGGACCACAATTAAAGCATCACTTTGTTGGTAAAACAATGCAATTTATATTTCGTACGACATTGAGAAAGTCAAAATTGCGTTTTCAATAATATGTTATACTCGTACCTTCTGGGACAGTAAGCACATAAATTTTCAGCTAGTAATTTTGAATTGTTGCAGTTTCATATTACAGGTAATATAATCGATTACTGTAGTATCTTCGGAGATGATGGGTTCTTTCAGGTAATTGAAAACGGGATGCATTGGGAGTATTGGATAGTGAAGGTAGATTAAAGGAATGTGCCTGTTGACAAAATGCTTAACAATACTTGCCCAATATTGAAGTTTACAAATGCAATAGGAGCAATCTTTTAAACGATTAAACATTTTTTTTTTTTTTGTGTTCTAAAACACTGAGTAAGTTTTATTTTGTTCTTTAACAATACTATGTTTCCCTAACACTTAATATTGAAAGCACGATTTAAGATTTCCAAACGCTCCTTTCATGTCTCCAGTCTCATGGGAAAATTCGGGTAGAAAGGCCCTTGCCAGAAAAGAAACAGTTTTTAAAGGATATCCACTGCAGATACCATACATAACCGTGAAGGTCGTAACTTTATGTAACCTTGAAGGACGTAAGATTACGAAACGAGAGAAATGAGGGATGCAAAATTCATGGTAACATATAACCGCATACTGACCAGGAAGGCCACGAAAGAATCATAGATCAGGGTGGCCGGTCCAATGGGACTCGAATCCAGAACCTCCAAAATGCGAGGTTATGGCGCTATCGCCTAGCCATCCCGATCGATTAAAATTATGGCGTGTTATGTTAACTGTTAGATTTTAATTGAAAGGGTATTCACGTATGTATGTACGAGCATCAACTGTTGACTCGAAAAACATTTGGCTTATAACTCTTTCTGCACTAACGGAGAAATGCCAGCATTTTTCAATGTGAACTGCGGCGAGTGACTGATACTTTCCTAAAGAGGTGCCACACATTTATGGTCAACGACGGTGGCCAGTTTCAGCATCTCCTTTAATAACATGGGTAAGTAAACCCTTTGAAAGTAGTTCTAAAAATATTACATGGTTTAATCTGCGCCTTTCTATGATAGAGACAGACGGCAACGAGTGCCAAGGGCGCGGACAGGCACGGTGTGCGCTGCCGGTTCGGATGTTTTTGGGTCTCTCCGTATAATTGTACATAATTACCAGATATATTGTGCTTTAATGTTTTAACGTTTGAAGTGACTTTTAAAGAGGTTACAGCACAGTAGTTATACTTCTATAGGGATAAAATTGGCATTAATGTTGGTCAGATTGAGGATGAGTATGTTTGAAGAGCAAAGATACAAAGTCCTACTATATAAGAACATTATCTATATTAAACATTACTTGATTCTGCTCTTCCTGATAAACGTTCCAAAAGCTATTAAATGTAAGAAGCAGCACCTGTAACTCCTGTCTTAGAAGTCAGTCATATTTTGGACCAATTTGTGGGCTATTCAGTCTTACTGGTATCTTTGACGACTATACATATATCTCTAATGTTTTCATGTAATTATTCACCAATCTGCAAACTCTTCTGAAGTCACAGGTGGGCCTCTTTATGAGTTGTGGGCTCTATCTCGGATTTCTGGAACGATAATGTCAGTTTTATGCTTCCTTAAGTGAAAATGAAAATCGAATTAAAATTTGACCATCATTGACGTTATAAACACTTCTCTTTTTCTGCTGATATGATGATCATCGATCGTCGCATCTGGAAACACCATTATAGTATATGAGTGTAACAGTTGTTTTAACTTGGTTAAGAAAAATCAATATTATTGGGAGCTTTAAGTATTAATATTCAAGTGAAAGTGGAAAGTGAACGAGATTAAGAAACAACTGAAGTTAAATGTGTGATTGAATAGGTAGAAACGAAGGAAAAATAATAATATTAATATGTTTTAAATTATAAAAAAATCATTTTAATGCTAAATTATTTAAATATGATTTAAACAAAATGTTATGTAAATTACCTATATGGTAATGAAAAGTGGTACACCGAAGAAAACGTGATTCAATGAGAAATTATTGAATTACCATAGAAACGGCAAATTCAATAATTTTCGATTAGCCAGACTCATTCTGTGTATGGAGGTTAAGAAACAAAACCTTATCAGTGTGAGGGAACTCTATTTCAAGTTAATATGATGAAGGAAACCGACGTTTATAATGTTACAACGCGTTTTTGTTAACTTAATATTGAATTAAACTTGGAATATTTAAAAGAAGATGAACGATTATTTTATTTAATTTAGTAAATTAGTTACGAGGGTGGGTCAAAAAGTAATGCCTCCTATTTTTTACCCATTTTAATTGCCAAGAAAATTGAATTCAATTTACATAGTTTGAAAACTACAACATTGACGATTAATTTGTCACTATTCAATATAATCTCCGTCTTCTTCCACAGTTTTGGTCCACCTTTTAACCAGGGCATGTATTCCAGTGTGGTAAAACACACGGTCTTGTTTCCTAAGCCATTGACGCACGGACGTTTTCACAGCCTCCTCATCTTCAAAATAAATCCCACGATGAGCTTCGTTTAGTGGCTCGAACAGATGGAAGTCTGATGGTGCCAGGTCAGGACTGTATGGGGGGCGAGATAAGACTTGCCATCCCAATTTCTCAATTTCTGCAGTGATGTAACGGCTAGTGTGTGGTCTGGCATTGTCATGCAAAAGAAGAACATCCGCCATAGTTTTTGTTGGGCGAACTCGGCGAAGACGTGCTTTCAGCTTTTTGAGAGATCTGACGTATTGGACAGAATTTATTGTGCATCCCTGCTCCAAAAAATCAATCATAAGCACACCTTCTGCATCCCAAAACACTGTCGCCATAACTTTCCCTGCCGACCGCTGAGTTTTGAATTATTTTTCTTCGGTGACGTTGTGTGATGCCATTCCATTGACTGCCTCTTTGATTCAGGTTCAGAAAAATGAATCCACGTTTCGTCTCCAGTAACAATTCTTTTTTCCAGAAACTCCTCTCCCTCCAATTTGATTCCCTGCAAGTGTTCGGAGGCTATTGTTTCTTTGTTTTGGGCGGTTAACATTCTTGGTACCCAACGTGAACAAACTTTTCAGTAACCCAGTTGTTGAATAATCGTCATCACATTGCCTTTACTGAGGGAGGTAATGCGACACAATTCACCTGTCGTTACCCGGCGATCACCACGAATGATGTCATCGATTCACTGAATGTTGCATGGAGTCATTGCAGTCACAGGCCTGCCGCTTCGCTTTTCACCTGCCAATGGTGTTTGCTCTTAAGCTTCGTTACAGCGACGAACCCATCGTCTAACAGTGCTGACATCCACCGTTGCATCACCATACACATTTTTTAGCCTTTCGTGAATGCGAATTGGCGTTTCACCTTCCGCAGTCAAAAATTAAATCACACAACGCTGTCTAATACGAATGTCGATGTCAGCCATTTTGCAAGAGGATGCAGTGCTGCCACCTGTTAACTTAGGAAGTTACTACTGCAGGGGATTGGAGAAGAAGGTTTGAGGAATTGCGCCAAATTCAAAGTTTTCTCATAACTTACTTATTTAAGGAAAAAAGAAGTAGGAGACATTACTTTTGACCCACCCTCGTACAATTGCCGTCTGAGACCAAACCCTAGGTAAAGGATGTTAATGCTTCGGTTGCAGCAGCAGTGGTCAACATCTAAAGGAATTGCTCGTCCTGAGACTTCGAATTTGAGCAAAAGCTCAGATTGAGACATTGCACCACGCGAAACATCGGCAGGAACCACGAGGACAGGACGCATCCACATCTGCTGGAGGACAGGAGCATCCCAACCCAGAGATGCTGTCACAAAAGTCGCTTCAACAGGGGGCAGAATAACATCAATCCATTCCGTTTGAAATACTGCCGCATGTATATGTTTCTTTATAAATAAAAGTAGTTCTAATACAGTTTTCTATTACGCTATGGGCGCAAACATTACAGTATTTCTTTCGTAACATCGATCACTATAATGGTAGGTTTTAAACTTCACCATCGCATATAATAAAAGTACGTAAAAGTATAAACATACAAATTTATGTTTCCTTCCTTTTATAATTGCATTATATGTACTGGTTTGAGAATCAATTGCAAATGAGTTGTTATGTGACCCATTACTATGTTGCTAGTGAAATAAATTAAGTTATTATTAAAATAAGATTTAGGTATTGCATAAGTTAACTTCTTATTACAATGATTTTTAACATTCGAACTGACAGCTAAATGTTATCATATTTTCAAGTGAGCACATTTGTAATGCGGGAACGGTTGTTAATGCGTCTTTTGTTAATTTAGAAAAATAAAAATTCCTTTTTTTGTGGAAACGTAGAATCAGACTGAAAAATTCAATGCCATAGCCGGGATTTGAACCACGGACCTTCTGGTCTCCATCCAGCCGCTCTAACCATTGAGCTACTATGGCCAACGTGCCGATATGACATTAAATTCTCCAACTGACTCGTATTTTCCCGGTAAACCACTTAGAAGTTCTCAAACACATGAGACAACTACCTTAATGGCAACTTACTATGCTATAAGTACTTTAAGTCCCGGGCTTTATAGTTAACCACTATTAGGTCAATTAATGGCAAAGAGTCAGTTGGAGAATTTAATGTTTCCATTAATTGACCTAATAGTGGTCCGAACTATAAAGCCCGGGCCTGTGCTTACATGTTGTAAGTCGCCATTGAGGTAGTTGTCTCATGTGTTTATGAGAACTCCTACGTGGTTTACCGGGAAAATACGAGTCAGTTGGAGAATTTAATGTCATATCGGCACGTTGGCCATAATAGCTCAATGGTTAGAGCGGCTGCACCGAGACCAGAATGTCCGTGGTTCAAATCCCGGCTATGACATTGAATATTTCAGTCTGACTCTACGTTTCCACAATTTAGCCTACACACGGCCAGTGTGAAAGAACAATTAATGTCCATTCCTTTTTTTGTTTTTACAATTTCATGTGAAAATAAAGCAGTAATGTTGTATTTTTAGAAGTTAATAGGATGGGAGCACGTCACAAGTTACACAATTTCCATCCCACAATTCGCTTTTTCATCACATATTATGATATATTGGTTTCCATATTCCTAGCAAATATTTAATTTAATAAATTAATTTGCCCGTATTATTGTTCATGTACGAAACGTATATACGTTTCTAACTTACTTTACTTTAAGTAGGTAACATAAATACGGTGACAGGCAACTGCAGTTTGCAGCAATAGCAACGAATTGTGGGTAATAAAACTGTCATTTAGGCACACCATTGCACGCTTCCAGGCTTTAACAAAACGCTCTCTCCTTCTGTTATTCTGCCTCTAGCCGCAGAAAGGGAACAATCCATAAATTTCAGTTGAACAGAAGGACTCAAAACGGATCCTCAATGTCCTATATTCTAAAATCCTGCAACACTTTTCACAGATACTGTATTACACACTGGCTGTAGCTGTGCCTATTGTGCATCAAGTTATTTAAATTAACTATGAGAATGGAAGGTGTGTAATGTTTGGAATCATCATTAAGGAAAATGAAAATTTAACGACAACCATTTCCCATCGATCGCGAAATGAAGTCGCTGTATTATTTTCATCTTACGCGAACTATAATAAGCATTACTTTGTTTTTCAAAATTTAGCTTGATATTTCACTAAGACGAGAATATCCTCTTAAAATAACGTCTAAGAAACGAAAAATAATAGTTTATTATTGTTATTATTATTATTATTATTATTATTATTATTATTATTATTATTATTATTATTATTATTATTATTATTATTATTATTATTATTATTATTATTATTATTATTATTATTATTATTATTATTATTATTATTATTATTATTATTATTATTATTATTATTATTATTATTATTATTATTATTATTATTATTATTATTATTATTATTATTATTATTATTATTATTATTATTACTATTAATTATGTGTCATAGTATACTAGTATATTTCTAATTGAAACACAAAAACCTGGGAGCTTCGGAGATAGTTCAGAATTAAAAACAAATATTTTGGCCTTGAGCCGTCCAGAATAAAAGCAAAACAATTAAAAATAATGAGCATGTTGTATGCTATTGCTCTACTGCCCCTTGAAAAGTCATCAATGACTCATACTTTTCCAGTTGAACATGGCTTGAATTTAACAATTAGGTAAACTATCCAAATAATGAGTGATATATGTCTTTGAATTGAACGTGGATTTTGTTTATTTCTTACGCAGAACTTAAAAACAAAAGAATGCACAGCGAACACTTGATTTTTGTATTTGACCGCGAATAAAATGTTTATTTTCTGAGACAATTTCTTTCGAGAAAGAAATGACAGGAAAAATACTTAAAACAATATTGGAAGTTTTGTGAAAGAAAGAACTACTTTTAAGATAATGCATCCGTGCAAATGTAAAACTTAAAGCTTTCAATGGATTAGTTGGGAAAGTTCATATGCTCCTTTTTAATAATTCTTGCGACACACACTTTGAGAACTAACTGTTAAACATCTCGGTTTTATATTAATAATAATAGTAATAAGACATAATAATGATATTATTATTATTATTATTATTATTATTATTATTATTATTATTATTATTATTATTATTATTATTATTATTATTATTATTATTATTATTATTATTATTATTATTATTATTATTATTATTATTATTATTATTATTATTATTATTATTATTATTATTATTATTATTATTATTATTATTATTATTATTATTATTATTATTATTATTATTATTATTATTATTATTATTATTATTATTATTTAAAGGTAAGTAGTCCGTTACCATTTAAAAGATACAGCAATATGCTGGGAAAAGTTTTTATGTACGCATTCTTTTGTACTTCATTTTATAGAGTTTACTTTTTAAGTTCATATTTTGGGGCTTTAACTTGAGAGCAACCGTAAGTTTATGACCTTGCGAACCCGAATTGGGTTTCATTCCTTCTTTCTAAACAGTAATACTTGAATAAAACTTTCCATAATTCAGTCTGCGTGGAATCCGGGACTTCTGAGTTAGATGTTAGATAGCTGCTAACAACCTCAGAAGTAACGGATTTATCTTTCTTTTTTAACATCTTGCTTGCTTACTGTTTGTCTCCACAGTCCACAAAGAAAAAAAAAGGCGTAATAATTGTGTATCATTTTCTCTGCAGTAAAAACTACTCTAACAATAAGATTTTACAGTACTATGATTCTTTATTCCTATAATTTATTGCCGAATTTACACTCTTAACATCCTCCGCCTGGTTGCATACATGGTAGTGTGTCTGTTTCACGTTTAAGAGGTCCCGAGTTCTAAACTCGATCAGGTTTTTTTCGTAGGTTTCCCTTATCCTGAAATATGAATGTCTGGTAACTCTCATTACACCCATTTCATTCCTCGTCCGTTACGACAATGTTGGAGGACGTAAACTTAAAAAAAAAAAAAACACTATAAAATATTGTTTAGTATAAGATGACAGTTCTTTATGTTACAAGATTTTTAAATTATCTATATAATTAAATGGAATTTGTATTTTAGCTATAGAGTACTTGGACTCTTCTTTTTAAAACTTGATGTTTCTGAATAATTATTTTATTACTCATTAAGATCTTTAAAACTGAACGTAGTACCTATATGAAATGTATGTTTTTAAATGTTTGAGTTAAATTTATTTTGCTTAGTTTTAAACATTAAAAATATTTATAATAAGAAAGTTAAGATTCATATTAATTACTTCTTTTAGTGGAGTATTTGTATTGATTCTTTACACATAATTGAAACTTAAAGTTTTAAAAATAGTCTAAAACCAAAATAATCCAAACAATTAAAATTTACATTGTTTGGCCTAACATGCGTATGATCTTAAGTGACAAAAATTAAACTATAAGCTAATCATTTTCTTTTCGGATCAATACTAAAGATGTATATACAATTTCATAGCGATTGATATAAAAATGTTGTGAAATGTAGTTAAGGAAACAGAGGGAGGAAAATGTTAGGTTATAAATAAGTGATGTTAATTTCAAAGGTACTAGAATCAAATGACTGCCCCTTTTTAAGTACATATATATATATATATATATATATATGAAAAATAGACATAATGTTTAACAATTTTGGCCAAACCTCACAAAGGCATTATATTAAATATAAGGCAACCTGCCTCTCTTCAAGCAAGGGCATGTTTGAGGGTTTTTACTTTGAAGGTGAGTTTTTACCAATTGTATAATCCATTACAAATGCTAAATGATACACTTGTTCTTGTAACACGGAAGGTATATCTATGACACTGATTATATTTGTAGACCCAGTGTTTTGGAGAAAGTAATAATTGGAAAGGGCTCACCTGTGGGCGGTACAAAAGCGAAGATCAGTTTCCAGAAGAGAGTAAGGAAGTGCATGACGTAATCTCCACACGAGGGCAACTTTTCCTCGTCATCGTCATCCCCTTCTCCGCCGCCGTCGTCGCCTGTAACACATCACAATTACTGGAGCATCACACGAGATACTGGGAACAACCTGGGGGTACAAAGTGGAATGTGGGATGAAGATGGTGGATTAAAGGGACGTAGAGTGGGTTCTAGGCGCCGCGACGCCTGGAGCCGTCCGTTCCCAATACTTCCCGTTATTGATCCTAAACAATCCACTATCATAACGAAATTAATGTATCGCTTTGTACCGATAACTTTTGTTTTGTTTCTTTCAGTTCACCACACGACGTCAATTCAATAATTGGCATTACACTTTCATTACCGATTTGTATTTTAGTTTGTGTCCGAATTTATGGTAACTAACAAAACTCACAGTTATATTCATGTTATCCGGCAGAGTGATGAGGCTCTCTCTCTCATAATGGTTTAATGTTTTATGTTGTTGCCCTGCTCCTTTGGGTAATGGATTGGGCGTGATGTTTCGATTCCCAGCCACGGAATTCGAGTCCACTTGTAGGGGTGCGATTTTTCAACTGATGAAACGCTGATTATCATAATGTACCTGCATATTTGAGTAGGTACGGTAGGTAGCGTCCATTAAGCCACAAGAAGCAACATTTGACTGGGAAAAACAAGAATATTTAAAAGGCTATCCTAATATTTATTATTCGTATGAATATCAATTATCTATGCATTTTGAATCCTTCTGATTACCGGAGTAGTAAATATTACAGTTTCGGAAACATAAGACATATAAGCATTTAATTTATGTTTAAAATGTTAAAATTTAACCATATGTTGGGTTTTAAATAAACTATTTGATAACAATTCAAAAGTTTTAAAACGAGACTCATGTTCATGCTAATGGTAAAGATCTGTTATTTGCGAGTAACTTTAAGCAATAACATATCTACAAATTTAGAGCAAGCAGCATGTTTCCTTTTCTGGTCAGATATACAAGTAAATTGTAATTATTTGTAATCATCCTTCAAGATGTTTAGCCTCTTTATGACACACACACCTTCCAGCGATGCAGGGCCCAGATTCCTAGTGATGTCCTCTTGTATAACATAGAAAGACACCTTACTCAGAGGCCTCAACCCTAATCAGACACCCCTCCACTTCGAGACGGTGGCGAACAATCATGAATCTGGAAAAATATTATGGCGTCCTGGCGAAATCCTCTTACCCACGCTCATTGGGCAGAGTGACGGATTCTATTCCTATCTAGGTGTCACTCTTTATAACTTCGTAGAACACACAAGGCTAAGGAGATGACAGCCGCCTTATACCTGATTCTAACTTCCATATGTTGGGCCACCAAACATTTCAGACGCTTACTTCCCATGCAAGGTTTAAGGCATAATGAAGACGCCTGGCTTTTCTGTTACCACCATATGTGTCTCCGAACCATCTCTTTTGGAGGAAGTGACTAGGTGCGTAGGTTAAAATGTGTATAAAATTAGAATTTACACAAGAACGTTCTTGCGAGACTCTTTGGGGACCATCTGCGCACAGAACTCACTTCAAGAGTTACCGGACTCGCCATGTCCTCTCCATTAGAAGTGGTCAAATAAAATACAAACCAGCCCGCCTCTAGAGAATGGGAGTAGCAGCTTCACGTTCAAGAGGTCCTAAGTTCGAATCTCAGTCAGGATGAGTTATCTGGATAAGGATTTTCCGGAGTTTTCCCTTATCCTGAAAGATAAATTTTGGGTAAGTTTTAAGTTCTATGGTCCCTTTTAATTCATATTTCGCCATGGCTTTTGGACACACGTAGACTCAGAGCAGTAGCAAGCTTTCTCCCAAAAAAGCATTTTGGGACTATAATGTACAGCCTCCTTAATGCCATACACCCAGAAACCTCACCAGCCTCACAGCAATAGTGCTTCCCATTTCTGTGGTGCCTAGGGCAGACACATAGCAAGTTCACCACGACCTATCAGCGAGCGAGAGAGCACACGGCTATTGCAGTCGGTATACAAGCCTATGGTGCTCTTGTAACAGCATTGGGCTATAGATGCGTGCATTCAGCCAAAGCAGTAATTAACCTGGGTTCATTTCTCTATCGGCTCATAAAATTACAACGTTGAGGCCTATACAATGTTACAGGAAGCCTATGGAGAGTCTGTTCTTCCCGACAGCACAGCTCGAAGGTGGCTTAAAATGTTTAAAGAGGGGAGACAATCAATTTCAAAGGAAGGTGGACACGATCCTCCAGTTACTGCTCTTACGGAAAAAACTTCAACACTGCTACTGCCATTGTGAAAGAGGATTGACGAGTTACCTTAAGATCACTTTCTGAAATACTGAACATTTCAATGGGTGTCACCCACACGTTGGTGACAGACGTGTTTGTGCGCGATGGGTTCCAAGACTGTTGATTCCCAAACAAAAGGATATTCGCATGCAGGTCTGCATGCAGTTAAAGTTGATGTTAGAGGAAGATCCGGAGTTTCTTTCAAACGTAATCACTGCTAATGAAACTTGGCTACATCATTTTGATCCTGAGTGCTAACAGCAAAGCTTAGTGTAGAAATCTCCTTCATCACCAACCCCCCAAAAAGCAAAAGTAGTTGCTTCTGCTGGGAAAGTTATGGCCATCTCATTCTTTGATATTCATGGAATGGTTTATCAGCATGTTGTACCTGCACAATACTACAGAGATGTCCTGAAAACATTGCAAATCCACATCAGGCGCAAAAGACCACATTTTCGTGAAGTAGGCTGGATGCTGCACCACGATAATGCGCGGCCACATATTGCCAATGCTGTTGCTGAATATCTTGCAAAAATCAAAGTGAAGTGCATCCCTCACCCTTCCTATAGTCCGGATTTAGCCTCCATGTGACTTTTTTCTATTCCCTAACATGAAAAAACGTCTTCGTGGGAGGCATTATCCACCATCAGAAGCAGTGGTGAAGATTGCGGAGGCGATTTTGAAGGATATGTCAAAAATGGTTTCCAGCATCTCTTTGAAGACTGGCAGAAACGCTGGGACAAGTGCATCGCATTCAGGTATTTAGTAAAAATAACACCTAATAATAACAACAGTAATAATAATGCAAGATGCTTCAGTTTCTTAACATCAAATCGTTCTATAACGCTAACTTCGAAGAAAGCAATCAAAATGTAATGCAATTTCTCCTCCAAGTGAAATCTAATGTATATTTTCTTGGATACTTGAATCAAATGATATTTAATACGAGTAAGTTAATTACCATAGATGGAAAAGCAAGAAGGGCAATCCGATGGCTGGTATTCCAACCAGAATTTTCAACGCTCCTTGTCGACATTGTACCCGTAGTATCAAACAGCGACTAGGACGCGGCGAATTAATCGAAATCAGATACTTTAAAAAAAGAAGATAAATTAATAAAATCCTTTACTAAACTAATATAAAAATCTTGTTATAATAATATGAAATTAGAATGGATAGAGTAATGATTAAAATAGCGGTTGTCTTAAAGAATAAGAAGGGAAGAATATAATTTAATATAGCATACATACTAGCATCCAGGCAAGGAAAAGAAAACATTCTTGTAAAAATCTGTACATTTAGGAGAGACAGGAAGGGAGGACCGTTACCTTCTTTGTGCTAGCAAAAGTTCAATGTCTGATAACTATAGTATACATACAGCCAGGAATGTGTTGGGACAAAGCGGCTTTCAAAATGCAGTTGAGCATGAACGCTAAAGAGATTTCCTTCGCTGATTTGATAACGATGTATACCGTTACAAACAACTCAGGGTAGGCGTTCCCCAACTCAGGGTGGGCTGAACGTCAATGAGTTAGATGAGTTTTGCAAACCAATGCGAAAATTCGAAATAAATGAGAAACCTATAATAATGTAACATTTGAGAAGGGTGAGCTTGTTTGGTCATGTGATAAAGTTAGAGAGGGGGGTCAGAATAGGGTTCGAACTGAATCGTGAAGTAAGAAACATTAACTTAAAAGGTGATACTTCGACAGGAAGGACGTGTTCATGCACGTTAAGAAGAGAAGCGAAGATTTATAAGTCCGAAATGTAGGGAAGTTAAGAATAGCCAGCGTAAGTGGAAGCAGCATTAGAAGTTTATTAGAGCAAAGTAGTCGCCGTATAAAGAAGAAATAGAAACCGCGCGGAGGTAACTTTAAACAAGTAATCCAGGTTTTCAAGTAAAATTGAATTTATGGTAGGAATTTTACTAACAGGTGGTCACTGATACAAGTCAATCAGGATCAAATAAACTTAGTAAGAATTAAACTAAAAATTTTGCAACGAACCAAAGTGTTATTAATACAAATGAGTAGCCAACAACCACCAAAATCCATTTCCTACAACCATTCACCTGAGGATAAGAGAACTCATAGCTCCAATTAGAACCCAATCAATTTAACAATGACATGCGGGTTTGCCGCAAAATATATACTTGTTTCATATTTTTGGAAGATACTGCACTTAAATACCAAATTAGTATTTCACCCTCTTTTAGTTTATGAGTTATGCTGTTCACACACACACGTGCTCGCGTGGACTGAAGTCCGGTAAACCATAAACTGTAATCCGAGGAAAAGGGAAAGAAAACCATTAGTTCTCTCAACTCTCTTCCAACACACATGGTAAGGGTACAACTGTTTTGTTATGTGTTCATTCTGAATTTGTTACAAGTGATCAAGTACGAGTGGAAGAAAACTGTGAACAATGGTGACTTTTAAACTCATAGTTTGTGTGTACACAAATTATGTAACATGAGTTTTAAACATAAGACATCACTAGAGGAAACAATTAAGATTATTGAAGAATACGAAAAGAACAAAGTCCCTCTAAGAATTAACTGTGTTGTTTAAAGTGGGGAAAACTCAGATTTATGAGATTTTGAAAAAATAAGAATTAAAGACGACTGGTTAAAGCAAGCAGCAAGGCATGTGAAAGGCATCACAAAATCTACAGAGTATGACGAGCTAAATCGTGCTGTGTTCGAGTGATTTGTTAGTGTACCCGCTACAGGAATTCCCATTTCTAGACCATTGCTTCAGACTAGAGCTTTAGAGACAGCAAGAAAATTAGGCAAAGACCATTTCAGAGCTTCCAATGGACACCTTGAGGTTCAGACATCGAGATAACATTGTTGTGAATGCTGTGTGTGGCGAAGCAAGTTGAAATCAGACAGAAAAACTAGATGATAAACTACAACTATTGTACGTAAGTACAATATGTATATCAGCCATTTATTATTTAAATTTAATTATATAGTATTCCTTCATTGTAAACCTGTAGGACTATTTCGTAACTTCTTTGTATTCACTCACAACCCTCTGTAAGACGGAAACCTGTGTAAACGGAAAATAAATGCCGGAACGATCGCGTTGAGCTTTAGAGAGGTTTTACTCCATTTCTGGTGAAATCTCAGTATCGAGTTTCCAATGCGGTATTTCCCTACCTACTGTACCCAGTAGAGAAAGTAAGTTTAAATGGAACTTTTGGACAACGGGCATAAAATCACAGATTGAGAATTATATCTTCACACCCAAGAACATGAGTAAATTGCAGCAAAGAATCCGATAGTTCGATTCGAAACTTTTGCAAACTATTAATTTTGGTCAACCTAATAAACTTTTTCTTAAACCAGAAAGGAAAAGTTAAAGCAAATCGAAAGTTTTTCTGAAGCGACTGGACCACATAGATCTGAAAGACACTTAGAGCCGATAGAGGTCGTGTCCATTGAGACTGAAAGCATTAACATGCGTCAACACAGAAGAGACAGACCAAATTTTATCTTATTTCCTCCCCCTCCCACATTGCTGGTCTCATATTACTGTAGCAACTGGAACCAAACCTCGACCCCCCCTCTACTCTGACCTGCCATAAATAGTAGATGAATATGGGAGGAAAGAAAGGACGCACAATGACGCTCATACCATTGTTAAAGGACGCCGTGAAGGTAAAGCTCTCTCCTTTTATTTAAAACATTAATAATGGCACTGCTACTCTTTTCTAACCTTTGAACTTTAGTTTTACATTGGCAGACTCGCTTCGTTAAGCCAACTCACTACATGGTTTTATTCAGCCACTCTGTTCACTTGGCTGCGCGCACTGCATTAGCCCAGATGTCCAATGGTCCCTTGCGTGCATGTGAGACTTTGTACAAACAAAAATGTCTCACCAGTCTAAATAAAATGTTTTACATACAAACATGGTGTTTTCCAGCAAGTTTTTATTCCTCCGCTGTACGTCAAAGTAAGAGATCAGCAGGCACCCTCTGCTTAGAAACCGTTGCTAAGGGTGGCTAATACAAGCACGTCGCTCGAGTTGTGATGAATGCGTCCTATAAAAACAACCAATAAAGAGCAATGGTAGAGAAAACTTCCATGAAATCAACTAGAAACATACAAATGATCAGTGGCGGTTGGTGGATCCTTTCTATTGCAGAACTTATCGACGACTCTGGTGTTAAAATCCTCCATCTTCGAGGCAATGCTCTTCTCCATTGACAACATAATGCAATCATACGCGACAGCACATGCCTGTTTTTTTTTTCAAACTGCTGGTTATGTTTCAGTCTCGCCTCCTGATATGTAGAGCTTAACTGTGTCGCAATGTTTATATTGCCTAAAGCACTTAAATCTAGTACATTATTCAAATGCTTTACGTTTTGTTTATGCTTACTAATAAGCACATTTAGGTGAGCAAAACCTGTCATTTCCGCTGTGCTGCAAGCATCATTGTTTCCGAAGAGCAGGCATGGAAAGCAGAACGTGGCACTTCTTTCTTGGCATCTTGAGTCCCATATATTGTAGGCGTGGTGCGGGAGAGAACCCGTACCATCTGCAATAAGCTGGGCTCCCACCCCAATAACCTGGTGAAACCCTAGGCCGGTACGACTATAGGGTTCTTCGCCGCAGACAAAGATACCGGCTGCCCAAAGACGCTTTGGGCAATTAAGATGAGCAGGGCCACTTTCCCCTGACTCTGTACCTCCAAGCCCAGAAATGGGCTTGGTAAAACCCATACCTTAACATTAGTTCCTTTCCCTCTAGCCTGTCAAGCGGGTTGTGCTCAGATGTCTCTCAGGCAGGCGGAAGAGCGCAGCCAGCACTGGGCGCACACACTACCCCGGGGCACTTGCGCCCACTTATGGCTAGATATATCACTGCCCAAGACAACCGCCTGCGACACAAGACAATTCTTTTATACTGCCCAGATAAAGCCGCACTAAACGGCTAGGTGCTGAGCAGCAAACAGGTAAACCTGGGCGATTCGCATCTTCTGCTGGTCTGCTGGACATACAGTTAAGGGTTTGGGGTTGGCGCGCGAAAGTGGCGTATCCACTTCCATCCCGTCTTGTGTTTTCGGACCAGATGGGGGAGGGGGCTTGTTAGTCTGTAGGTCTTGCCCTATGGAAAGCCCCACGGAGGCGCCGGGCGCCCTTGGGGACAACTCGGTAACTCCTTGGTTTTGAGAGGTCGGTTGGTCTCACCTTGTGAAGGCTGCCCTTGTAGATACCCTTGCATTTATATATAATATATATTTATATATTATATATAAATATATTATATATTATGTATATATACAGTTAAGGGTATAATGAAAGATCATTTATATCGACCAGAAGTATTAAAGACCTTATGTTGATTCTTGTGGTACTTCATATTCTACTGTTTTTCAATTTTAAGTTCGCTTTTTGTTTTCTTTTACTGGCATATTCTACAAATCAGTTAACGTTTCCATTTTTCAGTCCACAACATTTTAAGTTTGCTATAAGAATATAAGGTGCCGCGCCGTGGCCAAGCGGTTAGGACCGGATTCGATCCCAGCCGACCGCATGGGAAAATTGTGGTAGACAACAATGTGCAGGGCGGGTCTTCTGCGGAATATCCGGTTTCTCCCGCCATTATTCTACCAGTTGCTCCATCATCATCTTTCCTTTTATCCATTTCATCCCCATTCTGTCATCTTACCGTTATACCAAGCATTGGGCTGATCACCCATCCTGGGTTCTCTATTGATTTCCTCAAGGCTTAAGGGATTGAGCCAGAAGAATCCTCTAACAGTAAGATAGTGATAAAACTACGGAAGTTGAAAAAATATATGAGAATATCACGATTAACATAGTCAAATGCCTTTGCTAGGTCACAGAAAGTTTTTTCTACGTACTGTTATCAATTACTACAGTTAACACTTCATGTGAAAATTTATAACTTGCATTATTTGTCCAAATTTATTTTTGAACACAAACTGATCTTTGACAAGTATGCTATTACATTGAAAATATGTAAATTATACTACCTGCCAAACATTACTTTTACAAGAACTTCTGAACAAATTGGCAAAATAGGTCAAAAAGTGTTATCCAGATTACTCACCCCGACCAACATTACAAATCGGAGCCTCTTGAACACCAAGCAAACACGCTACCACCACGATACAGAGGCGAGCAAATGCGAAGCTGATTAGAATTGATTTGTTTGTCCGAGGATTTTAAATGTTGCTAATAGGAGAAATGGCAGCGAGAGTGTGACCTATTATAAGTTAATTTAAAATTAGCAATTAGTTTCCACTTCAAAGGGGTGAGCCTGTGACTACACGCTGTGAATAGTTGTATGGCTTTCCCTTCAACTCTGTTCTGAATTTGAATACTTTTCAAGCCCATTTAGTCCGCCTTTGTAGCGTATGTGGTTGCGTGTCTACCTCACGTTTAAGAGGTTCCGAGTTCGAATTTCAGCCAGGGAAATTATCTGTATAAGGTTTATTCCGGCAATTCCCTGATCTTGAAACATAATTGTCGGTTAACTCTAAGCTAGCTCTATGGATCTTGGGATCATTTGAGCATCATTTCACCCAGTTTATTCATGTCCGATATGACAACATTGGAGTACGCAAATTTATATATATATATATCCATTTAGATGGTAGGGAAAGCAAAGTATGACTGAGAGAACGATTAGCATCTACTTTATCTTAACATTTAGGATAGCAATAATTCATAAACAATATTTTTATATATTACAAGTTGTAATCAATACTTTCTTTGATAATTATTGTGCTTTTTTCATAAGTGAAGAAAGCACAATGATATTCCAATACACTAATTTAATATTTGTCTAATAATGAGAAAAATCGAATAAATCAGTCATAATATAACACGGGAAACATTCTTTCCTGAGGTAAATCAGGCGATGGCAGCGTTTTGATCAATGACATTAACTTCACTGATGCATATATGTTTATGTTTAGTAGCTTAATTTACTGGACAGAGAAGTATTTAAATATCAGAAAGCGTATAAGTTTTTACGTCAACTGGAAATAAATTATTAGAGATAACCGAATATATTTTCGTTATCTTGTTTGAGTGTGTCCTTTAACATTGCTTCGTCGAGGATATAATCTGCTGTTTTCTTGAGGACAACAAGGGAAAGAACTAGAATGTTCTTAAGGATGCTCAAATAGAAGATCATCAGCGCCATTTAAAAACAATCACAGTAAATGCCACAGATAAGGTTTGCTACAAAATAAGAATGCTAGCAAAAGTCAATCATAGCAAAAGCCAGAGTGCTCTCAAAAGCCTGAGCTATAACTAAGGGAATATATCTGCGAGAGCAAATAAAATCAGGAAAACTCTAAAACTCTCATCTTTTTGCATTCGAGTGATTCATACACATTTATGCAGAGTTATTAGTCTAATATAAGGGGATAAAGAACTGTAGATACTTCTCGAATTCATTGGTGTCTGCTTGAGCAAATATAGGAATGGCCTAAAGAGTTAGTGGCTAGGAATGAACTGATTTCTGTATAAAGAAAACACATACATTTTCAGGACGAATTTTGCCTATGTTTTGCACTTACAAGTCTAGGAGTTAAACCAAAAATTGAATTGAAAATGTTACCTAAACTTTATTTTTCAGACGTCACACACCTGGTGACGCCACAAGCCAACGTATGCATATGCCAGAACATCGCAATGTATTGCAGAGCTCTGTTTACATTTGGGGTGTGCGCGGCTCTGTTTTTAGCTTTGTTTCTAAATACGCAGCAATCCAAACGTTTCTTTCCCCCCAAAATTATCCCAATTATGAAGAGATACAAATTTGTATTTCAGAGATTTAAATTATAATTCAATTAAGTAACACTTTTAAAAATGGCCGTATGTTACTTAGATTTTTAATTACTATCTACTTAAAATTGTTACATATGTACGGGTATTTGTTGTTTACGAATAATAATAATAATAATAATAATAATAATAATAATAATAATAATAATAATAATAATAATAATAATAATAATAATAATAATAATAATAATAATAATAATAATAATAATAATAATAATAATAATAATAATAATAATAATAATAATAATAATAATAATAATAATAATAATAATAATAATAATAATAATAATAATAATAATAATAATAATAATAATAATAATAATAATAATAATAATAATAATAATAATAATAATAATAATAATAATAATAATAATAATAATAATAATAATAATAATAATAATGACTTTTGAAACATTATACTTCATATATCCACCTTAAGCCACATTTAACTAATCCTATATTGATAGTTACGTAACACTTCAGGTTCAAAATATTTATTAATATATCTTTGGTTAGATGGGCCTTAAAATTCGATCTATTTACTACAACAAGCTCAAACAAGTTGGATCCTCTTGAACTTAAGTTACTGTATATCACTGAAGTTACAAGTAGGAATACCATAGGCTGAAGCAATAGTAGCTTTTTAAAAGCCAGATCGCTTTGTAATAACTTTGAAATTCCAAGATCCTTGCATGGCCAATATTTACGTAATGTTTGATAAATGTATTTAAATTATTAGGAAATTATACAAATAAAAAGGAATATCGTCGAGGCGGTTACACAACAAAATGGATACTAAATATTTTTGGCAAAATGTGCTTTAAAGAGATTGTGTAGTAAGGCTCTTACAACAATAAAATTATACAAAAGTCATTAAGAATGTAGAGGACTTCACAAGGTATTTGTGAAGACTTCAATAAATAAAGTTTTATATGTCGGTAAAAAACTTAAACACATAATATTTAAACAAAATGGTTAGAACCATTTCTTGGGGGAAAAAATCATTAACGTTGCGTGCGGTGGGTGGATTTCTGTTGTTGAAAATATTGGTAACACAATCCTTGGAAGATTGAGTTCACATATCAAGTTTAGAATACCGAACACGGTGGCTCAGGCGGATTCGTCTGTGGGCCGCATTTGGGAGGCCAGGGTTTAATTCTCGTGGCCGACTTACCTGACCTATGGGGTTTTTCGGGATTTTCCCGGAGCACCAGGCGAATGTTGGATAGGTTAATTACAACCTCGAATTCCCTGTTCCTTCATTTCATCTCCATTATCATTTCAGATAATCTCTCATCTGGTGATCTTTCAGGGTCGTCTCCGAACCGGCTGCTGGGACAGCTTCCGAACCACAGTAGAGGAGACGACCTTTGTACTGGCCTACCGGGACAGGTTTCCATCTAAGTAAAATATAGGGACTCTGCCCTCAGTACCGTCGTGGCTCATTGGGACGGTCACCCTCTATCTCCTCTGACCACACCCTTCCTGCCGGGGATGCCCCATTTGGGAACATAGGTACATACAATAGATCAAGACTGGTCGCAGTGCCGAATACCTTCCGTAGTAATACTAATCCTAATCTTCTTCTTCTTCTTCTTCTTCTTCTTCTTCTTCTTCTTCTTCTTCTTCTTCTTCTTCTTCTTCTTCTTCTTCTTCTTCTTCTTCTTCTTCTTCTTCTTCTTCTTCTTCTTCTTCTTCTTCTTCTTCTTCTTCTTCTTCTTCTTCTTCTTCTTCTTCTTCTTCTTCTTCTTCTTCTTCTTCTTCTTCTTCTTCTTCTTCTTCTTCTTCTTCTTCTTCTTCTTCTTCTTCTTCTTCTTCTTCTTCTTCTTCTTCTTCTTCTTCTTCTTCTTCTTCTTCTTCTTCTTCTTCTTCTTCTTCTTCTTCTTCTTCTTCTTCTTCTTCTTCTTCTTCTTCTTCTTCTTCTTCTTCTTCTTCTTCTTCTTCTTCTTCTTCTTCTTCTTCTTCTTCTTCTTCTTCTTCTTCTTCTTCTTCTTCTTCTTCTTCTTCTTCTTCTTCTTCTTCTTCTTCTTCTTCTTCTTCTTCTTCTTCTTCTTCTTCTTCTTCTTCTTCTTCTTCTTCTTCTTCTTCTTCTTCTTCTTCTTCTTCTTCTTCTTCTTCTTCTTCTTCTTCTTCTTCTTCTTCTTCTTCTTCTTCTTCTTCTTCTTCTTCTTCTTCTTCTTCTTCTTCTTCTTCTTCTTCTTCTTCTTCTTCTTCTTCTTCTTCTTCTTCTTTTTCTTCACTCCATGGTTTGGGCATATCGCCCGTTCCGGCTTCATAGATCTCTCCAGCGTTTCCTGGGTCGTCCTCTGTCTCTTCTTCCTTTAGGATTATAGTTTAGTACTGCATTTGGATATCTTCCATCCTCCATTCTTAATATAGTCATACCATTGTTACCTTCATTCTTTATCATGGATTGGTTCGATTTCTAATTCCTTTCTAATATCCTCATTTCTTATTTTGTCCAATATTGTACAACTTCTTAAAAATTTCATTTCTGCAGTCTGTATTTTATTTAAATCCTTTTGTGTTGGCACCCAGGGTTCGCTTCCATATAATAAAGTTGGAATAGACATTACCTTATGCATTTTCATTTTTGTATCCTTTCTCACTCTGTTTTTAAAAGTTCTTTGGATTGTTCCACATATTGATCGGAATTTGTTTACCTTTTCTTCTATATCAGCATTGTTTCTAAAACTTATGTTACATCCTAAATATTTAAAACTCAATATTTGTTATAAAATTTTATTTCCTATAACAATTTTTGATCTTACATTATAATTACCTTTAAAAGCCATAATTTTTGTTTTTTCTTCTGATATTTTAAAATTATACTTCTGTATTATATTATTTAGAATGTACATTGATTTCTACAGTTGATTTTCATTCCGATGAATCAATATTTGGTCATCCGCAAACAGCAGGGTATTAATATAAATGTTTTATTTTATTTTGATTCCTGGGTCTACTAAAATCTTCCATTTATTTAAAATATCGTCCATATATATACTAAAAAGAGTAGGTGATAAGCTACACCCTTGTCTTAGTCTAGTATTGGTAGAAGCTAATCCTAATCAAGTTTAGTATTCAACTGAACCTTTCATTTTGGAGTTATATCATTCATACAAACACAGACCGTTTTTAATTTTTTTTTAATTTAGGAAGTTTTTGCATATTTCCGTTTAAAGCTCAGTGTGAATTCTTTTGGGATAATTCAATGCTCCACTAAAGCAGTGGAAATAACGTTGAAAATCTCCAAATAGATTTTAAGAACTTGAAATGATGTGCCTATAGACTTTTTAAACACTTCATAATCAAGCGGATTATATGTGGTTAGTACCAAACTGGCGTATTTATTCCTCTACAGTTGAGCTCCAGAATATGAGCCTAAGTATTAACTGAACTGATATGGAGGAGAGGCTGTGGGATGTAAGATGCAGAGATTTGCCTAACGTTCTTCTCGATAGCGCAGCTGCTAATCTTAATGCGAAACGCGCTCATGCTCAAGATATCGGAAAACGATACGTCGGGCATTCCACGCAGGTGAGAAGAACGCGGTCCTGGTTTCCCTCACGGATTCTGCTGGGTGACACATTATCTTTATCTTTGCGCAATATTGACTTCCAACAGAACGCTAACAAAATTTAATGTTCAATGCTTCATTTTGAAAAACATATACTCACTGTTTATACAGGCTACATTTACGATGTGATCTCACTATGCATGACAAGGCATTATTTTTAGTGGTCTATTTATGTCACGCTGTGTATTTCCGAGAAGTCCTACTGTCCGTTTTCACATTTGGTTCGACAGCTAGAAATGGGTCATTGTGTTGTATTATTGTTACTAACAAACTATCGGTCATTAATTTCAATATATCCTCGTATTTCAGATTTAAACAAAAATTAAACTATATTTCTCAAAAATTATACTTACATCAGCGTAAACATCTATAACACGATCAAAATCATTATATTTTACTTTCATCAAAGTATCGTACTTTGGATTTAATGACTACCTAGGCGTGCGGTCAATCAGCTATTTTAAGGTATTTTGAATCTATATGATTCCACACATCCTTAACAATATTCCAGAGAAGTTCCTTGCTGGATATATTAACTTCCCTTCATCCCAGACCATTTCAATGTAATTACAATCGGGGTTTTGGGACGGCCATACCTTTCTGTTTTTCCTTTGATGCAATGTAGTTCTTGCAGAATGCTGACCTATGTTTTGGGTCATTATCCTGTTGTAAGGTAAAGCCTTTCCCTATTAAGCGCAATCCTATGATATAGAAGTACGAGGCGTGTCCGCAAAATAAGGTCTCCACTTTTATTTAATATAGAAAACATGTTTATTGTCAATGAATGTTACATTGATGGAAAAGCGGAACTTAGTGCTATTTTTCAAGAAATCACCATTGCGATCGGTGCATTTTTTGCCTGCGTTGTGGCAGTTTTTGTATACGCTTGTCATAGCACTCTCCCGCCAAGTTGCGCAGGTAGCGCTCAACCTCGTTTTTCAAATCATCGTCGGCCTGGAAATGTGTTCCACCCAGTTGTGACTTCCACTCAGAAAACTGATGATAATCACTAGTCTACACTGTAGATCTGGGCCAAGAGATCAGCCGTTGCATGTACAGTATGGAGACAAGCGTTGTCGTGATGAAAATGTCTTACTGACTTCAGGGATAAGTTCAAACAGCTCGCGAACTGTCACACGCCGATCTTTAAGCATTTCTTGCTCCACTTTTGCAATTGTTTCGGCTGAAACCGAAGGCCAACCAGACCGCAGTTCGTCATGGACGTCCGTATGTCCGTCTTTGAACTCTCTGGCCCATTTTCGCACATTTATGACGTCCATACACTATGGCCCATAAACTTCGCATAGCTGACGATGAATTTCAGTGGGGGTAGTGCCCTTGGCACTCAAAAAACGGATCACTGCACGCAACTCGCACCTCGGGCCGAACATTCGAGCCCCTCCCTGATAGGGAGTTGTTCGGATTGGATTGGACTCGAGGGGGCAGTGGTTCCCGATACCCGTGGGAGATCGCGTACGTCTCCGGACGGGGTTGAGGGAAGCCATTAATATTCCCGCGTACTAGCCAGCATAGCTAGTAGAAGGTGTGCTAGATCACCAGGCGGCCCCACCGAGGTCATATCGGTAGCCTTCCCATTTTGGAGTTGACGCGCGTAAGGGGCGTATCCACTTCCATCCCGTCTTGAGTCCACAAGACCAGAATGGGGGGCCTTGTTAGTCTCTAGGTCTTGCCCTATGGAAAGCCCCACGGAGGCGCCGGGCGCCCTTTTGGGGCAGCTGGTAACGCCCTGGTCGAAGGAGGCCCGGGTCTAATGGGAGTAAAACCTCTGGCATTAACTTGGCGGCGGAAGTGATAGGAAGCTCCATCGCAAACGACTGCCCAGCCAAGACTAATGCTTGCAACGGATTCGTGTGGCGGGGATTTGAAGGGGTGAAACCAAGCTACAAGCCAGTGTTGCCAGATCTCGCGTAATAGCGTTCCTCATGGCTCCAGTGCCTTGGAGACCTTATTACGGACACACCTCGTATGTGGCGGTACTGCCTCTGATCCATACATCCTAGTATTTCCACAATGTCTCTAACTCTCCGCAGCAAAACATCCACAAACCATAATAGAACCTCCACCGTGTTAAACTGTAGATAGAACACACTGCTGGGCTGCCCTTCCTCCTACAAATCGACGAACAAATATTCTCCTTCTGGTTCCAAAAATCTCGAACTGCAATTTATCGTCCATTCTTCAGATTCCCAATTACGTTTTCTAGCCTATTCAAGCGTCTTCATTTTATTTATGGGCTTTAGAAGGGGGTTTGTTGCTGTGACACATCCTTTCAATCAGTTTCCGGTTTACTGTTGCAACACATTTTTGTCTTGTTCATTTCTACCCATCCTGAACGAATTTGGGGCGCTATTTTGAAGCTATTTCTCTTACTGGTAATTCTGATAAATGTACCATCACTTTTAGTTGTTTTACGAGGTTATCCTAGTCGTGGTATGTTATTATTGCTACCCATTGTCTTCCGGCGGAAAGGGGTGCATTGCACTCCCCCTGTAGATGCACTACACTGTTTCGCAATTTGTCGAATTGATAAACCTGCTTGTACGTATAAGTGCTACAATTGCAGCACGTTTTTCTATGGATATCTCCACACGTGGAACCATACTGCACACTTCGTCACTAAGGAACTGAAATGCAGGAACCAAATGTTATGTATCTTAGCAATGCTTGAAGTTCACTGCGGACATCACAACACTCAGGGAACAACACAGGTGCACTAAATGCGGCTTCAGTCATCAAATAGGCAAACAAACATATCAGATAGGTAAATAATGTTTAAGTAAACAGCATTGTTGTTGGATAATATTGTATCTAGATGAACACAAACACAAAATCGTGATATGTTTGCAACTGTCGTACTATTCCTTTGCTTACTCAACCGTAACCATAGCATTAGACATTATCTACAGAGAACTGGATATGAATTATTGGGTATATTGAAATTAATGAGCAGTAGTGCAATTCAAAAAAAGGAAGAACAGAAAGGAGAGAAAAAGCCATAAGCAGTATCAGCGCACATCGTGCTTATGAACCTCTTGGGTAAATCATTTCATGACAGTATCCCTGTAATTTTCTGACGCAACATCCCAAATTTAACTGCTAACACGAATTTATTCTCTAAAACGTTCCGTATCCATATTTGATGGAAATATGCATGACAAAAATCAGGTTGCTGTCGCAGACGTGAGAGCACAAAGCGCATTGAAATAAAAAAATAACTACAGCTTTGGATTTTCCAAACTAGCGGCATCGACTCAGCTCTCTTGCTCACAATGTGCAGACGTGACGTGCATAAGCAGGGCTATATACATTCATATTATATTGAGGTCGTTCATTATTAAGCGATACATGTAAAATCCCATGCGACGTGTTTTTCAGGTGGTACGACAGAGTATTTGTGACTGAATTTGTGACCCATTGTGTAATTAATGCTTCCATTTAATTCAATAGATCACATAGTATTCGTCGCACATGCATAACTAGGACGATTGCTTACCAAAAGCGAGCTTAAGGGTTATTCTTAAAACTACGGAATAATATTGCTCGCTAGCTAGAGCAGCAGGAATTACTTGGAATCTTACGTCATGTTTCTATGAGTAAGTATATCATTTGTTTCTCTGGTATATCAGTGCCAGGCAAAAGGAAGTACTGTATTTCAGCAAAAGGGTCTGCATTGATATTTAACCGGAAATACATGCAGTAGAACTTCGTTAATCCGGATTAATTGGGGCTTAATGTTGTCCAGAGTAAGTGAATGAGCACCACGAGAAAACTTGCGACTGAAATTAGAGTATGTACTGTATAATTTTATTATAACGTAAGATACAATAGACCCACCTGATTTTAATTACACAATGTTTATTAGTTGGTGTGAAGAAACGATTTTCTTTTGTGGTTTATCACACATCTCGTTCACAATGGGGTCACGAAGGCTCCTCATATGAATGTAGTCTGCAGGAATCTGTTTATTGTCAGTTTTCTCGACAAAGCCTGTTACACAATTCAGATTCTCTTTAAGTTCACTTAATTTCACTTTCCACTTTCCGATATCCGTATCCTCAGCCACAGATTCGCTACTAATGTCCCTTGCATTGCCTACACTTTCCACAATTTCTTCGTCAGTCATGATGTGATAGATTGCATCATCTTTGTCTCGTTAAGCCAGTCTTCGATCTCGTCTACTGTGACAGCTTTCTCGCCACCCCAACCATGTTTGGTGAAACTCATTTAATTCAATTGCTTTTGTGTGTAATTCAACAGTGTCTCATACAACAATTTCTTCCACGCATTAATCAATGTAGAGTTTGAATTGTGTTTACTACACTTACAAAATTGAAATTAATGGATCTGAAATCAGAGACACAAACATTCTGCACATATACACGCAAGCGTGGCATCATTTTCAAGCATTTCAATAATTTTCAGTTTCTCGGGATTGTAAGCGATTTACTCTTGCGTTTCCCCGATGATTGTAGGTTTACTAAAGACCTTGTGTGCTCGATTTGTTTCTTTAGCTTAAAGGATAAGAAAGGTAAATGTTAAAATAATCCTTCTGACAGGAGTTGCAAGTCATATCGCAGGTACAGCAAGATTGTGGGAAGGACATCTAATGTAACACTGTCAGTGATATATTCCTGGTACTCCTAAAAAATTCCTATTGTAAAGTCTGTGCAAAAATAAAATGGACAATTTCCTTAAGTTTGTCTTAATGCAGTACCATAATTTAAGTAAGCAATTCGCATATATTTTTAAGGGTGCTTATCCGGATTAAGCGAAATCTGGCTTAAAGGGGTCCGGATTAGCGAGATTTTACTGTATTTTCCGGCATATTGTGCGTGTGCGTATGTACATGTGAGGAAAGTGTAACTAAAACACACAAATTTGGAGAAATAGCTAATTACATACTTTCTTCAGAATAGTTTAAGCACAAGTGAAGAAAATTTGCACAAATAAATTTTTACATGAAAAAGTTCTTGTTTTTTATTTTTACAAAACTGGGTCCAAATCTTTTGTTGAAATGTTATTTGTTTTATACAGTATCATGAAGAATTATATATTGTTTTTTTCTGAATATCTTTGAAGTTCTCTGAATTCTTGCGAAAGTTGGCATACCCAGAGTTTAACAAAAATTATTACAGTGAAAGCGCACAATTATAATTAGTGTTAATTACATTAGTGTAATTACAAGGTGTACAAGTAGTGTAATTCTAAGGTGTTCATTGTTTTATACTTACATTTTCCCTGCTTAGATTTTAGAATTATTGAGTTTTTTTTTTACAGATTTAATTTATATTTATTTTTCTTTTTGTTTTTTGTTATGTACATGTATTATACCGTTTAAGAACAATTTATATCTGGCTTTTACCATGACTAGTTTTTTAAATGGCACTGATAACCTCTGCAGTTGAGCGCCTTTGTACACATATCATCATCCCGACTTATGGCCGCAATCTAGCAAAGTTTAAAACTAGGTAAGCGCTTTACCTTTATTCATATAAAGGATTTGGAAACAAAAACCCATTTATGATATAAACGGCTGACAGTTTGTACAGAAAATTAGAATGCCAATGCTGGAAATGAACATGAAATTTGTAGTGTTTAACGCCCGCTTTTACTACATACGGCACCGCAGGCGGTGACACTGATGGTACATGAGATGAAGATGGAGCACCGGTGGAATGATATGGAGGGGGAAACCGGAGATCCCGGAGAAAACCCGCCCCAGCACCGTGTTGTCCACCACAAATCTCACTTTGCGGTCGACTGGGGCCAATGCTGGAGTCTAACATTTTTGGCAAATAAAATAATGTGTATAAAAGAATTGTTTTATATGGACAAGTGGATAGGACAGTATATAGGGGTATCTAAGTGTTAAATGAAAATGGGCAGGAAAATTTGCACGCGCATATGTTTATGTTCTTTTGTTATTTGCATCAGAGTTTTAATAGTATATTACGTGCTAAGATGTCATAATTTACTTACAGTTTGTGGTTAGCCAATTGCATTTTGCAATACTTGAAAAAACCGTAAAAATCAATAATAAATCAAAATAGCTGCTATGCTGTTGGGTATTGCGTCATTTCCTATTGATACCGTAAGTATTAACGACCTGTTTCATCCTTGTTCATATTGCAATTAGCAAATGTATTGTAAATTTAGCTTACAAATACGTGTTCATAATGATTAACCTACAAATCAAGTAGTACAAAAAATATACATTTGAATGTTAAAGTAAGATAAAAATTCAGAGAGGGTTTTAAGTGTTTTTAATTTTTGTTTTAAATTCCATAGATTGACTAAGATAGTATGTAGATGGAGAAAAAATAACAATTATTTTGCAACTGATGTCCAAATAAAAAACGAAGTTTTTGTTATATGATAGGTGTTTGCAGTTGCAAGCTATTAGTTTTGAGCTGCAATTTAAAGATAAAACCACCATCAACACTCCAGAGCAGTAAGTGAATTTTAATAATGATGATAACGGTGGTGACGATAAGGAGTAGGAGGGGAGAGGGAGGATAATCACATCTACAACGAAAGGTTTTTCTTTCGCTGGAAATGCTAAAGCCTTACACAGAAATGAATGTATTTCTCTGCCGTAGGAGTTGAGCTCTTTTTTGTACGCTAGCTCTCCGTTACTTCGACAAATGAAACGCAGTTGCACGTATTTAATGAGCTCGCGCTCTATCTGCGGCAGTCACTTGACATTCCAGATTTTCCCCGGATAGCGAAAAAGACTGGCACGTTGTTCGGCTTTAAAACCTCTCACAACTAACGAGTCGTCTCGCGAGAAGATATAGACGCTTCCTGTCTTTCCTTCCCGGGATGCAAAAGTGTTTGCAAATGTTATGGAACGCTACCCGTCTTGTGTTTTTATTTACATAGGTTGGATCATTTTTGCAGAATGCAAAGGCAGTACATGTATAATTAGCGGTGAAATTGTAGGAAAGGGAGAGGTAAATGGCTATATACAACACAGACATTTTCTAGTCACCCTCCAGAATTTATCACAGTTAGTGCAATTTTCTGGAATGTAGAAATGAATACTTCGTTTTTATATGACTTTTAAAATAAATGCAGAAACCATATGTTCCTCTTAAAATCCCATACTCCTTCTTTGATAATGCCAGAAACAACTGAAGTCTATAGGGTTTTAAAAAATGACAAGTATTAACAATTCGAAACATTGGATATGGCTAATGGCTAATGACTCAAAAATATTTTAAATAAATTGTGTATTTAAAACACATCTAAATATTTGTGTATTACGTTTTCTATATCGTTTGACGTAAACCACTTGTATAAAACTATACGAAATACTTTCCAAATGAGAACGACTTCACACATTATTTCTAGAAATTTTATTTGCAAGGCGAATAACTTTAATATATGGTATTTCCATTAAATTTGTTCAAACCATTTTTGAAAAAAGGAAACAAAAATAAGGAAACATTTTCCGTATAAAGTCTGGTGGATTTAAGGGGAAGGGATTATTATTTCTTTTTTTGAAAATCTTCTCGTATCTTTGGAAGAGACTGACAAGGTCGATATTCATCGGACTTCGTTTTTTTAGTTATGCTGCTCACCTATACGGACTTTTCATTAAAAGCTTTTCTGGATTCAGGGGCCTCAAAACATGTGCATTTGCTAAATCTTGGTATGAAATTTTTGGGTGCCATGCCTATTATATACGAAGTAGAGAAAGCAAAATTAAAGCTGAGGGTGGCTGGCCCATCGTTAATCGAATTCAGGACCTCACGGTTGTATAGTTTCTTTTATAATTAAACTGATATGGCAACTAAAGTGTTCACGTAGTAAAGTGAAACCAGCTCCTATCACATGATTCTGATTGCCTAACAAGGGAACTACCACTGTACTCATACCGCTACGCACCTGGAATTTGATGGTATAATGCCTGCAGCATATAAACCATGTGCATCAATTGTGCTGCGGAGTAAAACCGTAACGCCCAGAACTGAAGCCTGGAAAGTGCCGCATGCGACTAATTCCAAGTAGCTGCTGGACATCCCTCGTCAGCTCAGTGCCGGCGCTCCTTACGTATGTCATATGTAGATCACTGCCCGCAGGAGTAAACAACCCCTTTCGTAAAATGCTGTGTTATTAAGCCTATATGTTCCTACATATTTTGGACTCATTTTCGGGTACTTCCAACTATACTCCACGCCCAATTTTTGGCACACAGGACCCTCATAGAGAGGAAATGATGCGAGCATAATGATAGAATCATACATGACTCGATTCATGTCAGTGTATGAACTAAATGTTTGTGACACTACCACATGAGACATCCCTTTCAGTCTCAGATAAGTAAATTAATTAACATGTCTAAATAGCACACAACATCCAATTACATCATGTCTTTAATTCCATTTAACATATCCCAGGCACTCAGTCATTGGCTGAGTAATAACGTTCTTAAATCTCGTAGCAATTCATTAAGTTACTGTGGTCAAACTTCATAACATTTTCTAACTGTGTAACATTCGCAACTTATTCGCAGTAGTCAGCTCTCACTTTCACAGGATTATCAAATTTCGTAACATACACAACTCATTTGTCGTAGTCAACCCTCACCGTCATAAGATTCTCAAATTTCATAACATTCATCATCCAGTCTCACTTTTTTCCCTCCTGTCTCCTTCCCTTCTGGCTCCACCTTTAACACCTGTTTCATTCATTCTCCCCCCTTTCCCAAAAAGCTGGCGTATAGTTGGCACAAAACCATCTTTAATGTGTTTATCTTAAACTGGGTGACCGTTGCTGGACTTCAAAAGTATCTTGACGTAGGTAGTCATGTTACTTTGACTAGATTTTGGTGACATTTCCCTGTAACCAATAGTGACATAGTTGTCATGAATTAACAGTTTAGTTTCAATTTGTTGCCGGGTACATCAGTAGGAAATTATTCTAGCTGAGCCGAAGGTAAACAAGAATTTTGTACAAAAAATGAGGTTTTTTTTTTTTCAGAGGGGACATATTTAGATGTTCCAGAAGTGCATTCCATTTTAATTTTACTGTCCTCGTATGGATAATTTGAATGCCATAGGACTAAAAAGAGGTGTCTGGAGTCCGATGTGTCGAGGGGGAGTATCACATTCTGTGGTGATGTTCTGAAATCGAGTAGTTAAGAGAAAGAGAATGAGGTTAGAGCATTACATTTCCTAAAGTATAGCAAAGATTTGAGACGAAACTACTGTGGATCTGCATTTGCATGCTATTTTGCCATTTATACTATTGTGTAATTTAGAATATACCATCCACATTATTAAAAACAATTACACTATTATTATCATTTATTATAATTTATATTTTAAAATGTGTTAGCTTTATTAGCTCCATGGCTACAATGAGAATCTTAAAACGAATGTGCAGTTCGTAGCATTTTGATCTGTTTGTTTTTAACTTGAATTATTTAGGTTTAAAAAGTCTGTGTCTGGGTTGCCTTCAACCTTCGTTAAGGAGCCAGTTCAGGAGACATTTGATAGAGTAGCGGCCTCTGATTGTGAAGACCGTTTATCGGCCCCGGTAAGATCCGGGGTACCGACTACGTCCCACCCTCCAGCACTGTACCTCACTCATGATGCCTATGGGCCAAAGATGTAGGACACAGAGGCTGGTGATAGGCCTTGGTCTGTAAAGAAGTGTTTCGTTGAGGAATTAGTCGAGGTTCTTGTATAGACTTTTTAAGCGATATGGTTGGCATACCATGATTTCTAAGCCGATTTTCTAGAATTTGTTGCAAATATTGCTGCAATGTAACTTTTAAGCCTTTGCCGTGAAATATAACATTCAAAGATATAGTTTAAAGGACTACATAAATCTCCTATTGTAAATATTGCACAGGGAATACGTTAACGTGTGGTTTCTTTTCTTTTCATACACTTTTAGGGGAAAGTAGCCTAATATGGGGTGGTGCGCAATTTGGGGTACCGTGGTATCTCAGCTGCATAGTGCTGCATTTTCCTAGAAATGTGATGGACTAAGAGAATTTTGGCGACTAAGCATCCTGCGTTTACGTCATGGCATACCTGCTTGAGATCGTGTCACGATGAGCTGACAAAGGAAATTTGCTCCTTGAAGTTATTAGCTGCTATTGACATCTGTGTATACAAACATAATAAGATATTTATTGTTTTAAACACACCTTTGCTGAAGTTGTAGTATTAAGATTGAGCTATCTTTCTATGCCCAGTCCTTTGCCTTAGTTCAATTACAAAAGGAGCTGGAAGAACTAATATATTAAAATAGCGAGTTCCCTATTATGGGGTACCATAGAGAGCTTAATTAGTGGCACCCCATATTAGGACCTACTATTGTGCCTTTAATATTCATGCTAGAAACTAAACTTCTACTGCCAGGAAATCCAAACATGGCTGAAAAAATCATATTGTTCGAACGGTTCCAGTTTACCAGATAGGGAATGTTTTTGGAAAAGCCTTTCTACGTGCAGCTACTGCAGAAATTGCTAGTAGTGGGTTCCGCAAAACGGGAATATACCCATTCAACTCCAACATTTTCAGGCCACAAGATTTTGCAATCCATGAAAATGGAACGTGCAATGAACACGGTAAAGCTTCTGAATCTGAAAATGTGGCACAAGTGACAGATCCCGCTACTTCCCAGAGGAGATTGATCCTGGCGGCAGACATTAGCTCAATCCCAACACTGAAGCAGAAAGCAAGTTCATCAGAACAAGTCAATCCATCTCGAGCTGGGACATCTTGTGTAATTACCAGTTCGCCATACAAAACTCAGCTCCCTTAAAAGAAACCAAAGAAAGGGTACAAGACTCCGCCAAAAAGCCAGACGGACCTTAGCATTGCAAACGAAAGCGACAAAGACAACCAGAAAAAGAAGGAACTGCACTACTGAATCTTCGTCCTCCAAAGACGAAGATTCTTTGTGCCTCTGGAATCGAAAGAAGAGTGGGGAAACGAGAGTGACGTCGACGACGACGATAATGAGGATGAAGATGCGGAATGCCTGTATTGTGCCTTTTTTTTTTTCTTTTTGAGGACCGAGACGGAGAATCAGGGATAAGGTGATGTAAATGTTTCAATGGGGCACACACGGTTTGTGCAGGTGATAGTTCCAATAGGTTCTGTTGTGAAAAGTATGTGAAAAAAAAGAAGTAAATAAAAAAGACCTGCATACTAATTAGGCACCAAAATAGGACAAGTCGGGATATGAACCTTGGATTTTCAGATCGGGTATCAAAAAACCATATTTAATACAGACGTTAAGCAGTGTGAACTTTTGTACTCATAATGCTCTTACTTAACACCAGAAAATATATCCCATATTAGGAACCTCTACCACCCCATACGAAGCACCACCCCATATTAGGAATCACATTTTTGCATTTTAGAGAATTGCATTTTATTTGTATAACAGTGTATTTAAGCTCGAGTATTACATTATATAAGAGAGGTAAAGAGTTGGAGTATACAAATGTATTATTTATAGACACTAACCTGTGTTATTGTTGGTCATACAACAAAAAGAAAAAATGCGCCCCATATTAGGCAACTTTCCTATAACTGTACTTATTTGAACTTGCCAGCTCATTGAAACTTATCATTTATCTCAAAACAAATATTACAGCTCGCTTAGTTTGTATAGGCAAACTACCTACAGATAAGCAATAATGAAATACTGCACGAAAGGGCAATTTTAATTATTGGCATAAAAGTATATGATGGAGTGCACAAACGCTACCCAATGGTAAGAAGTAGTCTACTGTCACATAATGGGCTCAATTTCCCACGTAAGGCAAGCAGTAGCTGTATGAAATGTTCCCAGCGAACCTTAGTAAATATCTGGAAAATATATACACACTGTCGTGAGCATTGTTGCGAGCGCGCACAAAGAGACAGTGTAGCGCGGAGATAAAAGCTTGCCGAAACAGAGAAAGAAAGAGACAGATGACTGGAAGGTTCGTCTTTCTTCTGGTGCCGTCTTGATTGTTAGAGAACATTCCACAAATTTCTAGGACAATGAGTGGAGCTATAAAAGAACCCGCGGATCGCCCGTTGGGACTGATAATTGTGCGCGTGCAGCTGTGATTTTAAAGTGAACTCTTTTATTTATTTACGTGTGCAGAAGTGACGAGAGATTGTGTTGGTTTTATGTTACGTCAGCTTGCTGCAAAGGGGTGTACAAACAGTGTCTTTCTACGGAAATAAAGAGCATTTTGAATTTCTGCAAACTTGACTTTTAATTTTACAAAGCCACAATACATTACCTTTTCTATAAATCTATGAGGATGTGTACAATATACAGTACCGCTGAAAAGTTTTTGAACACTTCTTAATATAATGATTTATTTAAAAAATATAAAATGAAGCTCTTTTATGGATACAAAAACATCACTATATTAGATTTTAATTTTTAATAGTAAACTCTTCGTGCTTTAATTCCTGGTTCGCATATTCTAGGCATCATTGCTATCAAATCTATTTATGCTTCTTCAGAAATATGCTTTCATGTTTTAGTTAATTGATGGAAATTAATAATTTCTCCACGCTAGCCGTAGATAGGCTAAGATTTTTAATGGATAGAGTCAACATGAAAAATTCAATGCCATGGCCGGGATTTGAACCACAGATCTCTTGGTTTCCGTCCAGTCGCTCTTAACCTTTGAGCTACCATGGCCAACGGCCGTCCTGCAATTAAATTCTCCATTTGACTCATATACGATATTTCCCCGGTAGACCACTAGGGGCTCTCGCATCCGAGATACACCGTTTGTGGCGACTTACTATTGTAAGTACTTGAGTCCCAGGCTTCATCATTTAACTTTTATTATTTTAGTTGACTCTATCCATCCTTTCATGTCGTTATTAAATGGAAGTTGAAATTACTCATGGGGCTCTTTCTGAATTCCCTGTCCAGATGATTCAAATTCAAATTTAAATTTATTCATCCTTTAAAATCAAATCTGTACATAGTACCTTGATATAGTATATGTCAGTAAATTTACACTTAATATTACAAAGTTAAACATCAAATATACCTAACCTATATTTAATTATAATGCAACACAAATTGGATATAATTATAAACGAGAGAAATGAACAAGCTAAGTAAATTAATGTTTTATGATTATCTGGATTTGTTAAATTGCAGATATTCCTTTACTATGTAAAAGCAGTGCGCCTGCAAGAAAGTCTAGTTCTAGTTTTAAACACATTGTAGTTATCTATGCTTTTGATGTCATTAGGAAGAGAATTATAAACTATTGTACAGTAATGCAGTACTCCATTCTTAAACATTGTAGTTCTGATTGAGGTGTATATCCTTAATATGCCTTGTGTAACGTATATAAACACTTCCGTTGTTTTGAAAGTTAAATCTATATCTTTTTACAAGTAAGCTGTCTCCAGTATATAAACACATGCCAAAGGAAGTATGCAAAGCTTTTTGAACGGTGGTTTACATTAACATAGCATTCTTTTATTGCCTATAATTCGAATGGCTTGCTTTTGTTTAATAAATATATATTTGGATTCTGGTGAATTTCCCTAACATATTATTCCAAAGAAGTTTGATGGGGTTGCAGTGGGGGATTTGAGGAGGCCATATCATTTTGAAGTCACCTAAAGCCTTCCCTTACGATTGTTACTATTAGTGTAAAAATATCTCGCCAAAGTATAACTGACACTTCCTAAGGAAACATGTTCTGGTTTCACTATTTAAGGCATGCTCTGACCTGCTTTGTGTAAACTAACTATAGAAGCAAGCTTTCCTGTTGAAAGCTCATTATTTTTACCCATTTTAACGTTGAAACTACACATACCACAATGTCAATTTTGTTCTCATTCATGGCCCTGTGACTTGGTTCTGACTGCCTAAAGAGAGCTTGTAAGCTTACATGAACGACATTTGGTGAATTAAGCAACAACATTATATTCAAAACAAAACACTAGGAGAAGTGTCCCTATAAGGAACAGTAATCTTGGAATTCAAAATGTACTTCTTTCAGAAAAGGAAGGTAGCATAATGAAATGGATTAATGTTTCCATGGGTTCCTTTATTAAATATCTAACATTAACTTTGAGCTAATACCTCTTATCTTGGAAACCAAGGCTGTTCAAAAACTTTTGAGCGGTAGATAATAGTAGAGTATAGAGCATTTAGAGTATAAAATTGTATATTAAACTGGGAATGTTCCATCCAAAAATTGGATGTTGAGATTTCACTGGAAATATTGTTTGAAATCTCCTGAACACACGCACGCACACAGGCACACTAGAAATGTCGGTTGCGGGCGTCATCAAATGTGTGTGTGTGTGTGTGTGTGTGTGTGTGTGTGTGTGTGTGTGTGTGTGTGTGTGTGTGTGTGTGTGAACAGAGTAACTCAAAATAAAAAAATCGTTAAAAGCCAAATTTAATGTGTTCAAAATCTTCCGAGGATGCGATATAAAGATTCAAGATAATTATCATCCCAAGCTTGGAACATTTTTTGAAAATGTTGATTTTGTCAAAACCGTTCTAACGATTTTTATTAAAATAAGCATAAGATATTTTCATTACAGTGGAATAACCTATGATGTCCTATTCGCTCTGAATTACTTTTGCATGACTAGAAACACAAAAGTTAGAGTCACACTGAACAAAACATGCAGTCTCGATAAAACACAACGTTTATATCAAATAAATTGGTTTCAGTTCTGAACTATATAATTTTCTCAAATGGAAAGTGATTATTCTATTTTGATTTTTCTCGGCTAGGCAAAAGCAGAGGAATTTCAAATCCATTACACAGTAATCTGATCTTAGAAGATTTGACTCTCACTTAAGCCTAATTGTGTCGTATCTACGAGGAGATATACAATAAAATAACATTTTTCAAATGCTTATCTCCATTAACATGAAGTAGACAGAACAATCACCGTTTTTAAGAACAGTTGCACAAAAGTGAGTAGAAAAAGTAATCTGACTGCATCATATAGTTTTTTTATCTTTTTTATCGTTTCTTAGCTGTTCCATCGATCGATTATCCTTAGAGCATTTACTTCCAACAATACCTTAGTATAACACATTAGTAACAATTCTCAAACCTCCTTTCATAATGGTTAGAAACTCTACTTATTCTTTAGAATTCAAAATCATTTGTCTCGTCGTTTTTATAAATATTTTCCTTGCTATATAAAGTATTTTTCTGGTTTTATTTTAGATTATTTTAGAAATTGCTCATTTTCTGGAGTATACTACTTCTTATATCTTAGTTGATCCGTTAAGAACTGCTTTACTTGCACTTCAGTATTCAATGCAGTTTCACGTATGCGTTTCCAAATAATGCTCCTTGTATAATTTTCAGTTTAAAAGCTTTAAAGAAGACTTAAGAGCTTTACTCAAATGCTAGTGTAAACAAATTCAGTTTTAGATTCTATTTACATTTTTAGTCTGTTTAAAAATCCCTGATATATATTTAAAACTTCTCCAAGAGTTTATTAAAGGTACCAAGGTATACGTAAAACCGCAAATGTTTCTGTGTAGCTAAAGCTACACCAAGTATCCTAGTGCAAAATCGATAGGAGATACAGAACTACACATGTATTTAGTACTCTATGGTATACTAGGGTGGCTTTAATTACCTTAGTCAGATCGCTTCTCAAAGCACAGCAAGCTAAATTCTTGCAATGCTCCCCCCTGACGTTTTGCCACGTTCTACGGTTAACAGACATCCGGGAAAGTAATGCGGCGAAAGGAATTAGGACATCATCACCAACCAACAAACAATCCGTCTCCTTTGTGCTCCCATTCCATTGTAAACCTAATATTGCATTATCGTTTAATCTAGTGGAAGGCATGTCAGTGTTTATGGGATACGCAGCCAGCTCTAAATCATCATCACAATGTCCTACAGTCCAGCACAATAGGGGAAGCACCACCCCGCACCTGCTCAAGGTACCCCCACATAACCAATGTACGCCTACACCACGGCAAATATTACCTCGCCTCCGTCAGGACTTGCATTCGATTTCCGGTGCGCACGAGTGTTCTGGATAACAGTTTCCAACCCGGAGTTTTATCTAAATTCACACAGTGATTACCAGACAACATGAAGTATGCTAGGTACACGAAAACTACAGATTCGTACAGTTTTGTAAATTACATGAAAAAGTTGGGAAGTTTGAAGTGACCACAACTGTTTTAAAAAAACCTTATGCTCGACCATACCAAACTTTAGTATCTATACGACTTATAGCAGTACTTTTATGGGCCTCATTAAAGTACACCTGTTCATTAAAGTATTGGTATTCGACCAATCAGAAGTGGCCACGTAGCATTGTGAAAGCGCAAGTATCGATTATTCTCGTTTCGATCGACAACGGTACTAGCGCCAGTTTAGAGGAAAGTCAAAATGTCTGACACTAGTAACAATAACATTGAACTTACACCCCAAAATAAAATTGCAATTTCAAACACAATACTAAAATCAGTAGAAAAAGAAAACAAAAAAATTAACATCAATTCACCTTCAACTATTCAACAAAGCTCATTCCCGCAAATTCATTTCACTAATTGTACAACAAATAACCTACATTTGAAATAAAGTCAGTTGTGTTCATATTATCATTAGCATTAATTTCAAATATTATTTCAATAAATTAAATTTGTTCAACTTTGTATAATTTTTCTTTCAGGTTAAACTGTGTCAGCTGTTAACAGCTGTTTATAGGGAAGTAATGAATATTTCTGCACCTGCATACTACTACTACGTCTCACTATAGATAAACGAATAAAGATTGTAACATATCACTCAAACCAGAAATGGATAATTTGAACTGACACCGTTAATTTAAATATATGATCGAGCATGAAACTTGACTGTAATGGTAATTAGAACCTCTTATCATAATTATTAACCTCAATTCCCTTAACTCGCTGGGTTAATAACAATACTCGCGTTTTAATTACTACTATTACAGTCTCATTGTATAATATACGAGGTACGTCCAGAAAGTAAGTTCTGTTGGTAATAAAATTAAATTGTGTACAGATACAGAGAAATTAATTATTGCACAAAATTCTACAACTCTTAAAACTACTTTTCCACGTAACTGCCAAAATTTTGCAGGCAGTTGTCATAGCGAGGCACAAGTTTTTGTATACCTTCTTCATAAAAGTTTGCCGTCTGTGTCTTCAACCAGTTGGAAACATTTTCTTTCAGCTCTTCGTCATTGTTGAAGTGTTGACCGCCAAGAGAGATTTGAGATGCAAAAACAGATGAAAGTCGCTAGGAGCAAGGTCAGGGCTTTACGGGAAGTGGTCAAACACGTCCCAGCCAAATCCCTGTAGGAAATTTTTCGTAACATTTGCAGTGCGTGGTCGTGCGTTGTCGTGAAGAAACACAACACCTTTTGACATCGCAAATTTGCCGATAAATTTCAATTGGTTTCACTTTCCTAGCATTCAGAAAACGAATCACAGAATTGATTTCACAAGCGGCAGGATTTTCAATCAACACTGACATTGTAAACAAGCACAACAAAGCGTACGTGGCTGACAGCGATCTCACAATAGCGCACGTTTCTTCTCTTTGATATAGAGTGTCTACCGCGCATGTGCGGAACTGCGATCGCAACGCTGCAGCGGAGATAAATTGAAACACAACTTACTTTCTGGACGCCCATTGTACTATTAATAAGTATCTAGATAAAATTACTTGATTCTTGAAGGCACTTTTACGCCAATTACCACATTTGTTTCAGTATGAAATCAATTTAAAATGTTTCTTCGGCCCTTTTGGTAGAACGTTTTAGAATTCTCTGCAAACTATTTAGCTATAGCTGATGCAGAGTTACGTGCAATTATTTAATAAAATAAATTTAATTATAAAACGGATTAGCATAGCTGGGAAAGCAAGTATGAAAGGGGGCACATAATTGTCTTAGGGGCTGCCTCCGTAGCTCAGTAGGTAGAGCACCTGCCTACCGCGCTAGGGGTCCCGGGTTCGATTCCCGGCGGTGGGGTTGGGGATTTGTCTCCGACCAAGATAATTCCCCATCTTCCCCAGAGTCTGGAAGTATGAATGAGAGTGTGAATGTGTGCGTGATGTAATGATAAAAACACCCAAAGATAACGAGTTAACACCTTCAGTATGTTCCAAAGGAGAACGGCCGCCGATATGACCATAGTAGTTAAAGGCGGGGTATAAATGTAACAAGCAAAAACGAAAAAAAAGTGTTAGGTTTATTACATAAACAAGTGAATGCAAGTTACAAATTACGCGAAGAAACATTTTACAGGGGGTTCGTATTTGGCATCCCATGAATAACACAAACAGCTGCGTTACTATTCTGCAAACTTTTTATGAATGGCAGTCTCTGCATTGTGTATTGAAGCATCTTTAGGGTTGAATGAATGAAGTCAATATAATTTTTACATTTTTTATAAAGAATTAGTATAATCTCTTTGCCGGTTTTGTGAATTGGGACATCACTTACAATCCTTCAGTAAAAACCTGACATATCAGCTATAGAGCGTCTATTCTACAGGAATTACTACCAGATACTATTTTATAAAGTTTATAAATTACAAATCAAAATCTACGAGTTTACAAGCTATAAATTACAAGTTAAGTGAATGTCTATTTATAAATAAAAAGTGAAAGAAATTTCTGATTTAGCTGAACTATTGAAAAAGTGTTAAGAAGTTTACATGGAAGAAGAAGCAAGAGGAAGAAGAGGAGATCTTAGGTGATCCCTACAGATCCACATAATCGTAAGAACCATGCAATTCATGGAGTGTTTGCAGTGACGAATCACAGAAATCACTTCATGCTCAATGTTATAAGAGTCATCAATACACAAGACGTTTGGCATCCTTACCAAGTTGTAACTTTTTGACATACAAATATCGTCAACCCAGTCTACAACTTGGAAAAATATAACCTCGTTTACAGCGGGTATAACAATGTACAATACACAAAAATTGCTGGATAAACACCATGCATACCCCTTACCGTATGGTACTGTCCAGTCTCGAACCAACAAAAAGGTGATACTCTTCGGGAATGTTCCGCTGAGTTGCATTTTGCAGAAGGGCTTGCATTTTTTCATGCTGATACTTTGATTATGCTCAACTTGTATCAAAACCTATAGTCATATGGTCTTTTTGTCTTCTCTCATTAACCTCTTCCACTCACGAATCGTGTAGCAATACGTCCATTACAATTACGTACAAGACATAAATATTATCACACAAGAGAGATTTATGTCCTGTAAACCAACCTTATAATACCTCCTAATTCGATACGCTGTGTTTGTAACAATACAACACCTATTAAGAATCCTTATGATACTTTTACCTCTTCAAGGACTAGACTTGAGGAATAAGCTTTGAAAAACTTTGTGGAGTGCACCTGTGATTTTTAATTACATGCTAGTGATCTGTAACTTTTGATTTGTTGCTTATAAAGCGCAAAATCACCAGAAAATCATAAGTAATTTGTAGCTGTGCTTTTTTTTAACTTGTATGCTTTATGAATAGATCCCAGAAGCGCCGCTATATCGTATTTAGTCAGAAGGCAACAATGGATAACTTAAGAAAAAGAAGCAATTAGTTCAAAGAAATAGCAGCTCGTCTGATACAGAAATGCTCGCTACGCTTTTGGTTTCATAAAGCCGTAATATATTCTATTTTATATAGTACCCTCTTAATGTTTCTGCTTGGGTGTTTTCCTCATTCATTTATTTATTTTAGTGCCAAGAACTTTGCAGTATATAGGGTATTTACCGTAATTGGTCCTGGCCACTCAACCAGTAGACATCCTCTCCACATGCAGCTACTCTTATTTGTATAAATCTATTTCTCTCTCATTGCCCACTTTTACATCCTTTTACTTTTAAACACGATTGCCCCATACTGCTGCACTCTTTTATGAATATGTCATACAACATTGATTTTTCGTCACTTTTAAACTTAAAATTAATGAACTCATTTTTCAATTTTTAGTTTCCTCATAAACATTATACGTTCTTAATGTTGTTTCACATCTACTTCTAATTACGCTGCGGATGCACCATGCAATACGTTTTCCCTCACCATGTTCCTTTATTTGCAGGTCTGAGATTAAGGAATGCTTTTCTGCCCAGCCGTGATGTTATGGCCATTAGGGAAGAAGTTGAGGTAACACTATTTCTATAAACATTGTATTGTTGCGCGTAACACTTATTTTAAATCCTGGAGAGCATATAATTCACAGAAACTTGATATTTTCTGGATTCACATCCCGTGACAGCGTGTCTGAAGAGTCGAAGTTAGAATATCTGCTTTTAAGTTGTCTCAATAAGCTTTTTTTGGGGTTTCCTTGAAATAAAAACATAAATGGTAGCTATTCCTGTGACCACGAGAAACATTAAGTTCTCAAAAAAAAGTTTATTTTTTAACTTTTCGCTTCGTGACCTATACATAGATTTAAATTAAAGATATATTACATATTTTCATCCGGGGGGATTAAAGGTCTTTTTCAGACAGAAAGTAAACATGTTTTCCTTGAAAGAAATCCATCATGGCATGGTGTTATTGTTGCTGCCTGTAGACTGGAAGAAGCTGGGTTCGCTCCTTGGCATCTATGTTGATTCTTTTTTTCCCTGTAGCAGGGACGTCTAGAGCAAAGTCCACTCATCTCTGTGAGGACAATTGAGAGGCTACTTGAAGAAGAAGCGCTCTCAGATCTCGGAAGCCGATGTGACCGCGGGCGGGAATCGATAGATATGCTGATTCCACACCATCTGGGTATTGTCAAATCTATGTGATATGTTGAGCTATAGCGGTGTGCGGCATGTCTGCTCCAAACACAAGACCAAAGGAACGTTTTCTTAAAAGCTTTTGCAGTATTGACTCTTTATAAACTCTTCCACGAACAAATTCATCCCCAATAGTTGAAACCAAGTTTTCATAATTTCATAATTGGTGTTAAAGTAATCTAAAAGAAACTCCTCTGGTGGTTTACTTCTTGTCCGACCGCAGCAGGATACTTACATTGCTTCAGTCAAAACTGAGTGAGTTTCAGATGGTAAGGTCTGTGGCCCACATTCGAGAATTTGTGGGTTCGATTCCTGACTCTCTTATCCTAGTTTTATTGAGGAGTTTCCACGGGTAACCAAGCGAATGCGTGGAAGAATCATCCTCGCTTCACTTTTGCCGGTCTTTCCAGAGAGTAAGTCAGCGAAGTCGCTGTTAGGCTGTGCTGCGGTGGTGTTTGAGCTCTGGAATGCGGTGTTCGACTGAGGGGAGGCGCTCTTATCTTCTCATCAGTCGAATCTAGCTGGCGCGGACTCTGTGGTGACCTGGACTCACTATGGCTGTAGTGCCGCCTATGATAATACAGCCTGGGTACTTCCATCTCGTCCATCCTAGAGCCTGACGCACAATAAGTCTTGGGCTTGAAGGAGTATGATTTGCCTCATGATGCTGCTCCAATTTGTATCTGTCTGCGTCTGCATCTCTCTTGAGCAGATACCTGTCTCAGGGTATGCATGGGTGTGTAATCAAAGTAAGGTTGGCACCGAAATCTAAGTTTGAACCATTTAATAAACAGTATTAATTTAAATGGAAAAGTGGCTGACCAATGGAAACTAATATATAAATATCCGGAGTTAATGTACTTGAATTCTTATATTACACAATAACACGTGATCTTGTCATTGAGGCAAGAAATGACGCCTCATTCAGCTATGTCTTGTTCCATCGGCGACCAATCCAGAAGTGTCAAAGATTCTGCCCAGAATATCCTACTCAGCTACCAAAAATTCCCCTAATTACCTCCTCTGCTTTTGCTAATGATTCTAAGACCCCCACTGAAATTGTCTGCTTTCTATCCTAAAATCTCTCTATAAATTTCCAAGAAATACTCTCATATATTCCAAGAATTCCAAGCTACCCTACCATACATAAACTGGCAACTTTGGATAGTAACTTTGCCTTTTCTAATGCAGCCTACCTATTTCTTCGAGACTAGCCCTCACTAATTACCTTACTTAATGACATCCTACCCCAGCCAAGCTGTACTCACAATAAACTGCCAAACCGAAAATCCCGTAACCTTTAACACAAATGCACAAAGTATACATATTTAATTATTTATTTAACTGATCCATAATTTCTGTATCAGACTGCAGTGCCAGAATCCCCGCCATGATAGTCTCGTCAAAAGGGATCTAAAGAGTTGATCTATATAAGTGAAAGTTTATCTAAATTTATGTAACCCTCCCTGATTCTTGTTTCTTAACAAAATCCGATTTGGACAGAATCCATATTGAACCTCATAAACGACCTGTACTACCTCGTAACTTTATCCCACAGCTCAAACCTAGGAGAGTTTCATTCTATAGCGCCCATTTTCAGGAAGCAGTAAAAATGAAAGAAAAAAAACTTTATAACAAAGTGTTTTTATTAACCCCGGTAAGCCTAGCAATACTCTGTAATCACAATGTAATGATAAATGACATATTATTGCTACCTATGGTCAGAGGCCGCAAATGCTCGGTGGATTGAATTCTGGAGACTGGAGTATAGGTTTGTCACTGGTAGTTCTTTTATGGCAACTAGAAATCAGATTTAGTGTTTATTAATGCATAGTTTATAGAAGTTATATAAACTGTGTGATACTGGAGGAAATGTGTAGTGTTTAACGCCCGCTTTTACTACATACGGCACCGCAGGCGATGACACTGGTGATACATGAGATGAAGATGGAGCACCGGTGGGATGAGAGGGTGGGGGAAACCGGAGATCCCGGAGAAAACCCACCCCAGAGCCGTGTTGTCCACTGCAAATATCACTTTGCGGTCGCCTGGGATCGAACCCGGGCCGCCTTGGTGAGAGCCAAGCGGTCTAACCTCTGAGCCACGGCGCGGCCATACTGGAGGAAGTCATGTGAGTGTAACACATCTAATGTGTGCACCAGCACGCTTTTTATAGTCACTCTTGTACAAAATATTCTTAAAAACGCTTATTCTTCCATCCACTTCATGCTAATCGAAAAAAAACTATTTCAAGAAATTGTTTATTACTAATTTTCTTACAAGTGAAATAAAATGCAGTAAGCCTTAAGCAATGGTGAAATATTTATTAGAAATATGATGACTTTGAAATTCCGCTCCCTTTGCATGGTCAATGATTTTTTTTTTAAAAAAGTAGAAAGAATTAATGAATTGAGTTTTTTGAGTTTTCTTTTTTTAAACTATAAAACCTCTTTAATATTATGTCCGTAAATGTCCCATTCTGCATTGGACTTAAAGCTTTTCTGCTTAAAAGCCTCTTTATCACGTTTGAGGTTCTTTAACGCGCCATAAATCTACGATACGAGACAACCGGCTTTACTTCTCTTTCGATGGAAACCATACTAAGGATTTTTATGCCCGAAAGAATCCATCGGGTCTGAATCCCCAATCTCGGTACAGAGGCTAGCATGTTATTCTTAAATTATGGAAAACGAAAAAAAAAAAAAAAAAAAAAAAAAAGCTTCCTGTTTGAGAGTTGGAAAATTCTCACAAAAGACGAATATCTCTGAAATGGCTCACTCCACGCAAGAAAGTGTATGTGATATAAAGTATGTGTTTCAACAAGATGCAGTTTTTTGTGAGTTAAGATTGTGTATACATCTCTTATGGTCTACAAGTTAAAGGTAACCTAGAATGAAAACGACTTCTCAGGATAAGCCGAGAAAATTCAAGATATACATTTAATTTGTCATAAAAATAGGTTGAATATATGGTACTTTAATTCAAATGGTTACATTTTTTGGGGGGGGGGGGGAGCAGATCAAACTTGCAAAATATTTTCACGTAAAGCGTACTTTGGGATGAGACTTTTTTCTGGGGGGTGGGGACTTCTTGTCGCATCTTTGAAGTTTGTAGAATGTAGGCACCAAGTTTGTTGTTCAACTAGCTTCTCATTTTTGGCTTGTGTTGTTCACAGATACACACACAGACCACAAACGCTCGCCCCGATAGCGTAGGTGGTAGCACGTCTGCCTCACGTTCAAGAGGTCCCGAGTTCGAATCTCGGTCAGGGTGAGTTACCTGGACAAGTTTTTTTTCTAGAATTTTACCTTATCCTGAAAGACGAATGTCTGTTAGCTCTAAGCTCTATGGATCTTGACTCATTTGAACATCATTTCACCCACTTCACTCATCGTGCGATATAACTTAACGTTGGAGGACGTATATTAAAAAAAACCCACACATATACAAACAAACACACAAACACACACACACACACACATGCCCGCCTCGGTAGTGTAGATGGTAGCATGTCTGCCTCACGTTCAAGAGGTCCCGAGTTCGAATCTCGGTCAGGGTGTGTTACCTGGATAAGGTTTTTTCCGGGGTTTTCCATTATCCTGAAGGACGAATGTCGGGTAACTCTAAGCTCTATGGACCCTGGAGTCATTTGAGCATCATTTCACCCATTCCATTCATCGTCCGATATGACTTAACGTTGGAGGACGTAAATTACAAAAAAAAAAAAAAAAAAAAAAAAAAAAAAAAAAAAAAAAAAAAAAAAACACACACACAGAGACTAACTGCTATAATATTTACTTGTGAAATGGCTGAAGGGGATGAGTTATGTGAGAGTTGCATATCAGACCACTTTTGTGGTGCATGTAAACACAACAATTTTCCAAGTCGACCAGTTAATGTTCATTCACCATTTATTTTGTGTAGCCATTTTAACTCAATTTTACACAATCATTTACATGACCGAAACTGTAGATTATAGATGGTTCGTTGTTTTTGGATATTAACGTCCTAATATTTTGCGTTCAAAGTGAATGGGCTATCTGTCGATGCCATACGTTCTTAGGGTGCGAAAACTTGTGACAACAAGAGATCAAAGCTGGGATTCGAAGCTAAGCCAATCGGCTTTGTCAGAGGACCCAATATAGCTGAACTGCAAAGAGGATTGTAGACGGCGCAGAGGTCTCCAAGCGGCTTTACTCTTAACAACAAAATGGTTCTCACAAGCCAACGTCAACTGAACTGCTTCTTTTCCAAACGAGATTCCGTAATGGGCATAAACAGATGTAAAGTCAAAGGTACGTATTGCAGGTCGTAGCTGGCTTTATATTGCGATGGATCCAAACTAAGGTGTTTAATGGTCAAATAATTATGTTAATTACTCCCTCCCCTCTCCCTATCAGAAGCCGTGTCTCAATCAGTAATAAATAACAAAACAAGGGCATCTGGCGTTTCCGATAATGCCCGGCTCCGTTGACTGTCGTGTTTACAAGTAGGAACACGTCCAACACAAATGTTTGTGATGTGAGAGAACAATGGAACGCTTTTCAGTACCCAGCCATCTGCTTTTGGTGCATTACTACTTTCCAATTTTGTATGGTGCTCCGTACAATTTCAACATTGTGAAAGGCATCGATCTAAAAATTCGACACTGAGTTAAAAATGTTTTTGAAAGAAGGGGACGCGCGCAGCCTGTATATGAACAGCGGTATTCTAAATGCGACAAAGCTGTAGTATAAACAACTAATTTGGTATTTAAATCAGGCAACTTCCGAGGATGGCAGCTCATTGAGTTGCCACTTATAATTACAAAGAAGCTTGAAAAGATGAAAGAAATAATATTAGCATAAACAAGAAGAGCAGGATTTTGCAAGCGTGTACCCTGGTGCTTGGAAGACAGATAACGTTTTGTAGGGTATCCTCCAGGAGCTAGTAAAACATTTGTGTTAATCACAAAGAGTTTAAATTACAGCAGAGAAACAGGTTCATTGTTGGTCAAACTAGGAAATTTTACAACTTGGAATTTTTGTTTTAAAACTAGGGCTATTGTTCCCTGATTTAAATCATATGTATTGTGACTTTTTGGGTTCGTAGAATTAAAAATCCAATTTGCAGAAATTCTATATGTTCTTTATTTCCGTAGCAATACACTGATCAATTCTCACGTAACAACATTACGTCATCTACACACCGCAATCTACCAAGGGCGATGACAATAACAAACCACGTTCTGATCAGCTCTCGTTACAACAACACTCTTGTTACACAACTTAACAACTGTCTTATGCTTACTCATTGTTTTACAATTGTCCGTTGGCGTGTCACAATCGCTTATATATCTCATTTATAAATTCGAGATGTTTCGAATACAACTAGAAACCAAGTTTTCTCTGTCAATCACGATATCACTAGAACCTTCCAAATGTGAAATCCTATCTGTGCCGGCAAGTCACTTATCTCAACCGCTATGTTTATTTGCTTTTGCCGGCTCTTTGTGTACACTAGCCGCGCTATCGTTAACTGCTTATGCAAGCTCTTTATTACCGTGAAATACTATCCGCCGTCTGTTATCTATTTATGCCCGTTGCCGCGACAGTATGCTTTAAATTAAGTTAGCTTTTAGTTGCCTATGGAGTTCTACGGGATTTCGCACTTTTTCCTCTTGAGGTTGATTATTTTGGCACGTTATGACTCGGTGTTTCTTATATTGTCAAGATAGCTGATTAAAATGAGAATTTAGATGTTTGGTTTTTAGAAATGAGATGAGAATAACATATGCAATGTGTGCCGCTATGATTTGATCTCTGCATTTCATGGCGTTGAGGTGAAAAGGTGTTCTTAGCTCTGTGAAGTTTGCTGTCACAGGAAGAAATCCAAAGGAATTTCCAATTGTGTAAAGTTTCCTTGAGGTATGTTAATCCAGGTGAGGAATTTTAATGGAACAACCAATGAAGTTTTAAGAAAAACTCTTTTAACCACAGAATCCACTAATTTATTGCTGGTGATAGCATCTGATGGACTCCAGGAGAGAACTACGGGTAGCCCTTAGTGATAACGGACTGTAAGAGACAATAAGTATCATGAATCACGGTGCATGATTCGATCTGTTTTTGCTGTTTAAAGGAAGCTTTTGGAATCAGTAAAATATATAAGATGTTATATCACCGTGGTTCCTTAAATCCCAGTAGTTCGCAGGAGAAGATGGAAAACTTGTAAGAGATGACATGGAAAGTGATTCAGTTAGTCATTGCACATCCAGATGCGGTGCCGTTTTTCAGCCATCTGAGAATAAGTATTTGCATTCGGTGTTTAGCTATATCAGTTCCTGGACAAGATCGATATAACATTTTTGCTATTGATATTTTTTATCCTGAGTTCCATGTTTATTTCTATGACGGGCATTTGATGCGTCCAGTATTGGTGGTATTGCAAGTTCCATATAATTTAGGATAATCTAAAATTCTGTGAATGGTTTCAGAACGTCTCCTCCATGTCATATCGTAAACGTGTTCCATATCAAGGCTGTAGCAGAAGTTATGGTGCTGATGGTGTTCTCGAAGCCCCGTATTGCAGCGATCATGTGGAACGGGATTATTCTCACCTGATATCGTCCCACGTTGTAACTGGGGTCGAGGGTTGTATTCAGCCCACCAGGAAAACGATGACGAAGCCACAAGTTGCTAACTCTTCTTAGTTCCCTATGACACTCCGATGTATCGATGCATCTAAAATATCTCCGGATCTGCTTTAGTCTGAGCTATGAGAACTTTTAATTTTCAGACATGGTCGGTCGCGAGTGAAAGGATAAATTTTCTAAATAAATTTCGATACCGATAAATTCTTTTTACTTTAAAAATATCAAGATGTCCAGTTTAATTTGTACTATTTACACAATTTTTCGTATAAAAATGGACAATAGTATTGTATACCTTAATTACAATTAACAGAAAAATGATATTAACTTTCGACGCGGCACTGAATATACCTTAACGTTCTTCTATCAAAAGACGCCTTCTTTCCTAACTATTCTCCCAAAATTATTGATTTTTCCTTCTCTCGTTGCCATCACTACCAGTTAAACTTAATTTTTACTGATCCACGTCACAAATTACATAATCGCATTTTTAAAACTACCAATGATAAAACACTCACATCATATCACTTAAATGTTGCGTCATCTCATAACCTACTGAATTTTAACAATTTCCTTTCTTATGAATTTTAACCTGTCCATATCGATTCTTAAATCATTAAGCATATTAAACAATTTTACAACTCTTGGAGCCTAAATAAAAACAACGGTTACAAGGCTTACAAGTCTAAGGCTTAGAGTCCAAAGCCAAAGTGAAAAACGTCATACAAACCATTAGCTGTGCTACTCATTTTATATGTTTGTTAATTATCGTCAACGACTTACAAAGTGCACAGGTTACTGCTATTAACTGACAATTTTAAGGAAAGCTATGAAGGTATTACAAAGTCTGATGCCAATGATCAGGAAATATTCTTTCTGCACACACGTATTTATGTAATAGTAGTTGGCTATAGTTGTAGTTTCCTTTCGGATAGTACATGTTGAAGAAGTTAGTAGGATATTCCTCAATGCCAGAAGTGGTATTCTGACTGCCTCTATAATTTCTTAACAAGAAATGCGTGATTATATGGAGTATCAGAGACAGAACTCATTATAGTTGCAATGCAGTAATTGTGATTTATAACTAAGAAAGTTAAGGTGTTCATTAAAACCACTAGGGCAATTGAAGCCTTCGGTTGGGAGTTGCACTACCTCTTGGGTATCTGAATTACCTATATTGTATGACATCCTTGGCATATACTTTCACGTACAACATTTTGTCATCATTGAATTGTCGTTAGAGTTAAAATCATTATTGCTACAAATATTTATTTTTATTACATTCATATTATAGCATAAATCGACTTAGAGGACTACAGATAGGTTGGAATTACATAACTTGAATCTAGATTCTTTTAACCTTGTCTCAAATTTATTTTTAATTAGCTTTATTGGATGTATGGGCGCATGTTCTATACTTGGGGTTAAACTATCATATAGCAAATGATATTTTGTGTTTTTAAGACTTTATTCTTAGGTCTAACAGCCGGCGACATTTTTCTTTCTTCCAGGAGACAGTTTTCTTGCGACGGTGTGCATTAGTTTTAGAAATGCTAACTTCTGTTTTTTCTACTAACATTTTTGTAAAATTATGACTGGTATTTTTACTAGTGTGTTGGGCAAATCTTTAGAAGGCAGGTGTTTTACCTTATTTTAATATTTTCATCAGCTGCTTAGAAAATGAGCTCCACCATGCGAAAGTTTGAGGATTGTCCAATCCAATATAACATCAGGTGTACAAATTGCAGGTGTACAAACTCTATGGAGTCAAATATCACATAGGCAATATTAAAATGTGGAGGCGTTGTTGAGTTAAATAGACATAAACTAAATATGTCTAGCAAACTTTCTATTCCTCTCCTTAGCGCGGTGGTAACTGCTTACCCACGGAAGGCCTGGTTTCCATTCCCGGTACCGCATAGGAATGTTCTTCCACTGGGAAACCTAGTCCGAGGTACACTGAGCCTCATGAAATCCGTGGAGGGCAAAGAGAGGAGTTGCTTGAAGGAAAATTAGCGGCTACAGGTTGTGAAGAGCGCATTCACCGACCTGAGGACTTCGGGGCGCTAAGGACCTCCCATCCTCCAGAAAGAAGCTTCCTTGGCCTTATATCTGAGTGATAACTTATATGCAATTTTTATTTTTATTCTTCTTATATTTTTGTTTTCATACTAAACTTATGATACTAGGTTTATATTTCATTGTTTATCTTAGTTTATCTATATATCTATTTCCTTGTTTATCTATTTATGTTTAGGCATAGTACATAATTATGCAATTTTTATTTTTATTATTCTATATATTTTTGTTTTCATACTAAACTTATGATACTAGGTTTATATTTCCTTGTTTATCTATTTATGTTTAGGCATGGTACATAATTAATTTAGAGTTTATCAGATAGAGACAAAAGGAACTACTTGAAAATTGTGACAATGAAGAAGAAGGGAACAAGAACCATATATGGAAAATATACAAACAGATGTCCTGCCCAGATTGTCATAAAACAATGTTAGAAGCAAGGAGATAGTGAAAAGTTCCTTCTGTATCTAACGACTAAGGGTCAACTCACACTTATGGAGTGCAGGAGTCCAGTAAAGTGAAAACTGGAAAACTACATGGGCATTAAGTATCAAGTCTATGTCCAGGGAACATTACGTGGTCAGGAACTACAGCTGCCACGCTCTAGCCAACTGTACCATCACAGGGACGGATATATAACTACACAAATAATGAACATCCGGTTAAAAATTATTTATTTAAGCTTATGTCTTTAAGCTATTAACAATTTACAGAGTTATTGCTTATTTTTCGTTTAAAACGTGCAATATTTGTATACCTTGATAATGCTAAGATCCATTTTTGTGTTTCTTATAATCTTATGGAAATTTTAAAGGCATAAAGAAAGTCTTACATTTAACTATCACTTGAGAATTGTACTTATTACACAACAAAATGTTTAATGAAACTACATTTGTAAATGTTTATCTTATGCTTGGAGAAGATAGAAAAGCAGTCCTCCGCAACAGAGTGGGTAGAGAAAGTAGTGTGACTGCAATACAATAATTTACCAGTATAAATATATAGCAACGTTTTTTAAATTATATTGCTGCCGACTAGGAGATACAATCTGTGCATTACTGAACATAGATGGCTCTACCTGTAATATGTTATAGAGAACAAGAACATTGTAATTTTATAGTACGTTCTATGACAGATTTTAATTATGCTGTTTAAACATAGTTTAGACTCGATTTTATTTACTTCATGGAAATAAACAGTTGCAATATAATATATTAAGACAATGCTGAAAGTACAACGATTTTTTTTACGGGAAAAGAAGTCTTCTAAGATGAATATATATTTATAATTTATGTAATTATGCAAGTGTAAAACAGTTTTTATGCCATGTATTCGAAATTTTGTTGGAGATTGTATCCACGTATAATGATCAAAACATTTCAAAGTTCTTGTTTTAAGTATGACTCGAGACATGGAATTCTAACACAATGTAACGTTTGTGAAAGTAATAAGCACTCACGTTTAAGAAAAGTCTTCTTCTCTACTGGCTCTACAGCCCTAGGTGGGCTTTGGCCTCCTGCACGATCCTCCTCCACACATCTCTATCTTCCGCTTTACTTTTCCAGCCTCTGATTCCGATCGTTCTTAGGTCCTCCATTACATCATCTAACCATCTTGTTCTCGGTCTTCCTTTTTTTCTTCTATTATACAATCTTCCTTTCAATATTTTTTTTTTTTTTTTTTGGCATTCTATCTTCCGTCATTCTCTCTATATGCCCTAGCCATCTTATCCTTTGTGCTTTTATAAATTTCACAATATCTTGCTTATTTATTAATTCTTCCATTTCATGATTATATCTTATTCTCCATTGATCTTTATCTTTTACAGGTCCAAAGATTCGTCTTAATATTTTCCTTTCAAATCTTCGAAGTATTTCTTCATCTGCATTGTTTAGGGTCCAAGTTTCAGCAGTGTATGTTACTATTTGTCTTATCAGTGTTTTATAAATCTTGTGTTTTGTCCCTCTACTAATAAACCTATTTTTAATAGTTATAAATTTGCATAATATGCTGCATTTCCACGTTGGATTCTTTCTTTTATGCACTCGTTTAAATTATTATCATTGTTTACAAGTGCTCCTAAATATTTAAATTTGGATACCCCTTCAAAAGTTTTGTCTCTAACTACTAGATTTGTAATTATTCTTTTGCTTTTATCTGCTGTCATTTTTATGTATTTAGTTTTCTTCTCGTTTACTTCTAATCCTATTTCTTTAGACCTTCTTTCTAATTCTTCATAAACTTCAACTAACATTTTTTGTCTCTTGTCACGATCACTACGTCATCTGCATATGCATATATTTGACTGGACTTAAAGAATATCGTACCTTTAGAATCAATTTTTTTTATTGCCCTGTGCAGGGCTAGGTTGAATAGAGTTGCAGACAGTCCATCACCTTATCTTACTCCTGCATTATAATCAAAATTTGGACTCATTTTATTCATTACTTTCACTTTGGCTTTTGTATTTTCCATTGTCATTTTTATTAGCCTTATTATTTTTGGTTGCATTTCAAAACATTGCAGAGTTTTATAGAGGACTCCTCTATCAATTGAATCATATGCATGCTTGAAGTTAATAAACAGGAAGTGTAAGTCTATACCATGCTCGTAGAATTTTTCCATTATTTGTCTTATTACAAATATCTGGTCTATTGTGCTCTTGTCACTTCTAAATCCACATTGGTACTCACCTAATACACTTTCCATATGCTTTTTAGCTTTATCATTTAAAATACTTGAAAATATTTTATATACTAGATTGAGTAATGTAATTCCCCTATAATTATGACATTGATATGTATTACCCTTTTTGTATATTGGGCATATTACGCCTATCTTCCAACTTTCAGGCATCTGTTCTTTCCTCCATATTGCTATTATTAACTTATGCATTGCTTTCATAATTCCATTTCCACCATATTTAATTAGCTCAGCAATTATGTCATCTTCTCCTTTTGCTTTATTATTCTTTAAGTTCTGTATTGCTATTCTAACATCCCAAATATCCGGCTCTTCTTCTTCCTCTTCTTCTGTTCTTTCATTTCCATTCCGTCCTTGTTCCAGATTATTTATTATTTGCTCCTTATTTAACAACTCTTTGTAGTATTCGGCCCATCTTTGCAATATATCCTTATCTTCTCCAAGAATATTACCTTCTTTACTTAAACATTCCCTCATTCTATTCAGTTTCCCCTGTTTCATTTGTTTTAATGCTGTATAGAATTTCCTTATCTCACTCTGCTGGTGCAATATTTCTATTTCTTGGATTCGCATTTTCCAATATTTTCGTTTCTTCTTCTTACATATTTTATTAGCATCTCTTCTTCTTCATAGTTACTTCTAGTTTCTTTCTGAAGCATTTTTTTTCCTAGCCATATTCTTAATTTCTATTGCTTGCTCACATTCTTTATCATACCATTCTATATTTCTTCCCATTTTCTTTTCACCTATACTAATTTTTGCTACTTCTTTTACTGTGTCTTTAATTATCTTCCATTGTTCTTCTATACCTTCTTTTGTTCCTTTTTCATTTAATTCGCTGTTCATTAGCTATTGAAACATTTTTCTTTCCTTTTTTATCTTCCAGTTTTTCCCTATTCCATCGTATCTGTGTGTTTTCTTGAACTCTATCCATTTTCTTTATTCTTATTCTCATTCTCACTTTAACCAAAAAGTGATCCGAATCACAATTTGGACCTCTGTAACTTCTTACATCTATAATTGGTGATGAGTGTCTTGCTCTGATTAACACATGATCAATTTGATTTACTATATTTGAATCTGGCATTTTCCATGTTCCTTTATGTATATCCTTATGAGGGAAGCAGGTGCTTTTAATAATCATGTTATTTCTAACTGAAAATTGTCCAAGTAAACTACCATTTTCATTACTTATTTGATGTAATGTATGTTTCCCTGCCACTCCATTTAAATGGTCTTCTTTTCCCACTTGTGCATTAAAATCTCCCATTACCACCAATGTGTCATAAGTTTCTACTAAGTTACATGTATTTTCTAGGTTTTCATAGAACTCTTCCTTTTCAATCTCTTCCTTTTTTCTGTAGGTGCATATATGGATATTATAGTTATATTTCTAAATTTACCTTTAAGGCGTATTTTACAAATTCGTTCATTAATTGGCTTAAATTCTATTAGGCTCTTTTTGATTTCCTTTGTAATAATGAATCCTGTACCATTAAGTCCAGATTTTTTTGATCCACTATATAATACTGTATATTCCTTCTTATCTATTCTACCCCCCCTGCCCATATTATTTCTTGAAGGGCTACCACGTATAATTTATATTTTAATACTTCATTTGCTATTTCTTTCATTTTTCCGGGCTTCAACATTGTCCTTACGTTCCAGGTCGCCAACATTAAATCATTCCGAGGCTTCTTTGCAGGTTTCGTAACAATAGGTTTTTTACAAGATTAGGTTGTTAACCTAAAGCTCAACCACCAACCTGGAGGGCCAGGCTTCCCTATTTATGTCCGGTTATCCCCCGAACACTGGGTAGCTCAGGCACCTCGGGGTTGCCACTTCCCGTACTCACCACGGTGAGCCCCTGAGGGGATTTAAGAAAAGTCGCCTGCTATAATTATGAATGAAACAGAAATGCGCACATATATATAATTGATTTGTTAAGTTAGTTTTCCTTGCTATATTCCACAATTGATGTCACTTTTTTCGCACAGCTGAGTAAGTGGTATCTAGTGCATTCATTGTTACACAGTTAACACACACACACACACACACACACACACACACACACACACACACACACACACACACACACACACACACACACACACACACACACACACACACACACACACACACACACACACACTTTTCACTTGGAGCTTGGAAACTTTTAGTCACACATATCTTATGATGGAAACAGTCAACATGTGTCTGAACTCATATATTGCCGAGGTCCATGCTCTGTTCATCTTGGCCTCAGTGCTGGAAAAGTCTTCTCATATGATCGCTCTCTTCTTATTTTTCTTATTTGATGTGTTCTGCAGCTTTTGTAGATGGCAGTTCTAGCCTGGTTTTGATGTCCTGTATGTAGCACTGTTCTTTTGCTAGTTCATTAACTATACGTATTGTCGTAAATTTACCTGTTATAATTATTAAGGTCATTTGAGATTTGGACTAGATTCATATGTTTCACTGCTCCTATATGTTGTCATAATCACGAATTCAGTTCACTTTACTTTCTATTATTATCATCCAGCACTTATTACAAGTCAAGGCTTCGCGGGTGATCAGCCGTGTCAAGTTTAAAAGGTCGAGCTTTCGGCTATTGCAGACTCCGTGGCCTTCTTCATGATCCTGAAGACGGCCATGGAGTCTGCAATGGCCGAAAGCTTGACCTTAATTAACTTGACACGGCTGATCACCCACGTAGCCTTGATTAGTAATGCTCGCTGTGAAACCTTCAAGACTTGCACATTATTACAAGTGTTTGCAAAAAGTAATTTACTTTTGTGTATTCTGAGTTTTTAAAGTCGTTTGTATTGACACTGGAAATGGACGATACAGTAGGCTTAAAAGTTTAGTTTAATCATTTTAGAGGCAGTCGCTATTCACATTTCATTCTCGTTGTTTGAGCAGGGCATAGAAACAGCTACCTATAGAGAAAATTGTCGCTTCACTCACTTTTTATTTTCATTTGATAATCTAGTCAACTTCCGCCCAGCGTTCGCTTAGCCCACTCTGTCACTTCACTAATGTGAACTGGTTCCATAATTCACTGTCACTTCATTTTCTCCCGTAACGTAGCGACGTAACGAAATGTGCTCACTCTCGCTCAGCCAGATCTCTTCTCTCCCGGACACAGCAACATTCACTTGCAAATATCCTGAACGTTCCAGTTCTCTGTTTTGGGCGAGTGCGAGTCTTATATTGTTTACATTCCGACTGCCCGGGGCCGACGTTCAGACAACAATTTTGGGCTCAGCCACTGCGTTATACTATTGTCTTAATTGTTCTCGCTCTTTTAATATCACATTGGAGAGCTAGTCTAAGTTATTAAGAGAAGAGTTCAAGAAACCTTCTTCATTTTCAAGACTTTTACATTTGAAGGGCTGCTTGGTAGTAAAAGTGATCTTTTAATTCTTATGTTCCAGCGCTGGTATGTGCTGTTTAATTTTCTGTTGGTGTAGGTATTGAAGTTTCTATTGTTTTATTTGAGGAATTATGGAGTATGTATTTATGATTCCAAAGTTCCAGAGAGTTATTGTATGCGAATGAAATGGGGATAATGGCAGTCAAATATTTTAAGAACTGCTTGTTATGTGATGACTACAGCTCGGATTCTTGCATACTTGCATGTTTTATTCCTTGGTAGTTATACATATGTATCTAAGTAATAAATGTATTCCACGCTGTAAGAAGTTTACTTTTTCAGTAATGACTCTTGTAATTCAAATATTTCATCACCATACTTAAAGAAGAGAAGGTCACCAGAAAATTTCTATTTTATTGCTCGTTTGTGTACGGCTCTTAGCTATACCGTTCCCAAATTCACAAAAGGGTGGCGAAAATGGGAACAAAGCTATCAACAATTAGGGAGTCCTGACATAAAAATGTGCCCCTCAACAGTTTAACATAAACTAAATAGCGATCAAAAACCTTTAAAGACAAATCCTTAAAGGTCGGTGTGACGTGGCATCATAACACTCGATATGGTTTGTATTAATTTGCGAAGTCGTCCGCCACAACAATATTTCCAAGATTATTAAAAAGTGCTGTTTTCAATTAACTTTAAAACTTGTAACTATTGTGCTGTTACTCGCAATTTATGAAGTATAAAAAGGAATATTATAATACCGAAGGAGAAGAACAATATAGCTTATTTGATTCAACAATGGATTCATTGAAATTCTACTTTAACAAAAGATGGAAATGTAAAATATAGCGTGTCAAGATTGTGGGAAAAGAAAACCACGTAAGTTTTATTTCTGTACATTCAGAATACTTTAAATATCAGTGCGATTTTCGAATTGTGATTTTTGGTTTTATTTATTTAAAATGAACTCATATTACTTTTATGCCTGCAACAAAATATTATAAATTACTCAACATCTATAAACATTTTCTCATAGAAATGCTATCAGTAGAAATGTCTCCAAGACACATACAACCTTAGCAGCAGCATTTTCTGCAAACAGAAGTGGAAATGATGGCAACGATAATTTTTCGAAAGATATGTTTAAAACATTAATTTCAACCCTTTGAATAGGTTAAGTGATGTAGAATTTCGAACTTTCTTGAAAAAAGTATTCCGGACGAAAAGATCGCTATGAATCAACAATAAAGGCAATCTACCTTGGCAAGGTTTATAAAGAGTTAATTTTAAACATTTATTTAATAAAATTAGTTTATGTATCAACTGCTTCAACCCACCCCTATGTTTTGAGCTTTATAAAAACTTGTCAATTATTTAAAACTTTTAAAAATATTATAATAAAATATTTTCAAATAATGGCACAATTATGCATGGCCTATAGTGCCAAGGAGTTTGATTTATTTACTTCAGGAATAATATATGTATTTTTTAATATTTCTTTTAACTTTTACCTCAAAACTGAGACCATAAATTACACCACTGATGTTTAGTCATTTTCAATACAATATTTTTTCAGGTAATACAAGAAATAACATATTGGCGACTCAAACTTGTAGTTGTATATTAATGCCTAAGTTTAAGAATAAATCTGCAATTTCATTACTTCATTAAGATTGATTAGTAAAGGTGAGAAAGTTGATATAATTTATTTTATTTTAAATGCATAACATGGTTTTAGAGCAGATTTTGCAGATTTTAATGCATAGATGCATGCATATATTCATACTTTATAGTGCATATAAATCCGAGTTTTGGTGATCAATTTAAAAGTTCCTTCTACACTGCCATGTGTGAAGATTGTAACACGAAGAAGGAATTATTCGAATAACTCCAACCTTGGTGGATGTGTATAAGAGTGTGCAAGCAATAAGTGATTAGGTTTGCAGAGAGGTGGGGTACAAGTAGGCCGAGCAGAGCCCTCGCGTGTCAGGCAGTGTTGCGCCCAGTGGAGTCAGTGCAAAGCTGTCAAACAAGGTGGAAACAATAAAGTGAGTGCCAGTATGCCTCGTCGACGTCAAAGGGAACCATATTGGCACGTGAGCGAGTTCGAGCGGGGCAGAATGATCGGTTTCTGGGAAGTGGGTTTGTCATACCGTGGCATTTCGGCTCGTACAGGGCATGTTGTTACGACAGTGATGCATGTGTGGAAGCAGTGGATAGTTGAAGGTCGTATGGAGCGAAGAGCGGGAACTGGACAACGAAAAATGACCACAGCACACCATACGCCATCTTTTCCGTATGGCCATAATGGACAGTACGGCTTCATCCACAGTGTTGGCTCGACGCTGGAGCACTACAACAGGTGTGAACTTGTCTGCATCATCGGTTCGTCGCCGTCTGCTGCAGGTTCGACTGGTTGCACGCATGCCATTACTTCGGCTTTCATTGTCCAGAAACCACAGGCTCCTCCGACTGCAATTGGCACGTGAACACCGTCACTGGGGTGCTGAGAGGCAAAATGTAGTTTTTTTTGGATGAGTCTCGGTTCAACGTGTCCTACAGTGATGGCCGCATACGTGTCCGACGGTACCGTGGTGAGCGCAACCTGGAGGGCTGCAAAACATCACCAGACGTGATGTTTTGGGAGCTATTGGTTACAAAAACCGATCTCGCCTCCTACGAATTGAGGGCACTTTGAACAGCAACCGGTACCTAACGGTGGTGTAGAGCCTGAGATACTCCCCCTGCTTCAGGCATTTCCTCAGGCTATATTTCAACAGGACAATGCCCGGCTACATATTGCGAGGAATGTACAGACCTTCTTCGAAGAGCATCAGGTATCATTGCTTCCCTGACCTACACGTTCGCCTGACATGTCGCCCATCGAACATGTCTGGGATATGGTTGGAGGACCCTGTGGTAATAAATTCATTGTATTCATTATTTCCTTCTTGGCGTTGCGATTTTCACAAACAGTGGTGTAGTTACACGAGAAAGATCGGGAAAAGCAAATGACTTCTCATTTTAGAAAAGTAATAAGATTGATTTTATTTTACAAAAACTCAAAAAGTAGTATTTGACATAATGTGTGTGAATTAAGATGTACATTTTTTGTGAATAAGGTTTATTTCTGTCTCTTACGCTTTACCAGTAATGCTAAATTTATTCAGATTGAACTGGGCCTAAGAAGCTAAGCTCCAAAAATTTAATATATACATTTCTTTTGTCATAAAAACTCCATAAATTATGAAGCCGTAACCAAAATTATTATAACATAAAAAAGGAGTAGAATATCCAATTTAAAGGATAATATGGGTTGAATTTCTTGAAAAACTTTGTGTCGCATACTTGGAAGATGCTGTAATTTCATATCAACTGTGTTACTTAACCGAATTTTCGTTTTTAAGTTATGCTGATCACAAATACACGGACACACATGTGCCTTTGCCACACACCACTTTTTATAAAACTACTTTTTATAGGATCCTGGGGAGCAAAAAAAAAAAAAAAAAAAAAAAAAAAAAAAAAAAAAAAAAAAAAAAACTATTTCCAGTGAAAGCTTATTAAAGATAATCAGTAGGGAAGGTAAAAGACTTTGCTAAAATGAAGGTAATTTGACTATTACGCATACCTAAATATAGACAAGTGGGAATACAATCTACAAAAGCAATTTAAAATTATGGAACGTGATTAAATGTCAGGTCATGCAAACAGAGTGTACACTTTAGGAGATTTTTACCAACTTTCACTGATTCTTTCCCTTAGGCAGGAAGGGAGTGTGAAAAACACGTGAAGCAGTGCTATAGCATCGAGTATACTTGCAATATGTGATGGCCTGAATACGTTCTCCGGAACAAAAGAGAAACGCAGGGCAGAAACACATCGTTTGTTACTGTCAGTGACCCATTTCTTTAAAAGAAAGCAGTTGGCTCATCCATCTAATACAATTAAAGCATCTACACAGATGTGAAAACAGAGAAACCTGGCACTCTACTATGTTCAACATGTCACATTCGTTTATTGCAATAAAAAACGTAACACAGAGACAGGTACTCCTGTACCTCAACACATTATTTATACAACACAGCAAATATAACTAGACTGATTTAAAAACAACACAGGAACTTGTGATCTATTTCAGCATTTTTAACTCATGATTGTAAAGGTAGGTTCACACTGGAACTGTGTGTGACATTTGGCCTAACACGTAGCTATTACACATGTTTCATACAAAACAAGTGCACGGTGTTTACTTTTAAAAGTTTTGTACGGGATATGCGCAAGTCTGTTTTAATATGAATGTCAACGAGAAAACTTTCTTGCTCTATGGAGTTACTACTGTTTGTTCTCTTACTGTTGAAAAAAGTGAAAGAGAAACATATATGTAAACCTAAACTTGGTTTTCTGTTGATTCCTCTATTCATGTTACTTTATTCATGATATATTTCAAACTAAGCAGCAAGTGCTGTTAGGACATACCAAAACAGTATTAAAAAGTGTATCCTTAATTGTGATGGAAGGGGAAAATAAAAAGCAAGTTTTAAGTACGTATATTCGTCTCTTCACAGCCATTATTATAATATTTACAGATTCTCTAAGAGAGATATATAACATCTACAACTATACTACAGACATACAGCTTCCTCTTTCACTCTGGTGAAACTATTCATCTGGATCCTCTCTCATCGAAACACGCAGACAACGAAGTTAACAAGGTTTGTAAAGATACCACTTATCGCTAGAAACAAGCAAAATATGAAATTTCATATACTACACCATCTATCAGTATGGGAACAGGTATTTTTAAGTTTCGCAGAATTTCCTACACTTGTATGCGTGTAGAATATGACAACAAATGTCACATTTCAGAATATTTCTGTAAAATGTCCATATTTTACGTATGAAACACGAGAGTTGTTCAATAAAGATTGATCATAATTTTTACGGTCATAATTTTTCGCACTAAAATTCAATCTTATTATATTCTGTTATCTCAATGTGATATATGTGCTTTAGTAGTGTCATTGTTGGTACTCCTGGTTCCCGCCTGTGAGAACCAGGTAAGTTCAGATATGTTCAGTATCGCCTACCTCTGCAATGGAGGTAACATGCAGTTAAAGTTGATGTTAGAGGAGGATCCGGAGTTTCTTTCAAACGTAATTACTGCTGATGAAAATTGGCTACATCATTTTGATCCTGAGAGCAAACAGCAAAGCTCAGTGTGGAAATCTCCTCCATCACCAATCCCTAAAAAAGCATAAGTGGTTTCTTCTGCTGGGAAAGTTATGATCATCTCATTCTTTGATATTCATGGAATGGTTTATCAGCAAGTTATACCTGCACACACATCAGTAACTGGACCATACTACAGGGATGTTCTGAAAACATTGCAAGACCATATCAGGCGCAAAAGACCACATTTCCGTGAAGCAGGCTGGATGATGTACGACGATAATGCGCGGCTGCATATTGCCAATGTTGTTGCTGAATATGTTGCAAAAATCAATGTGAAGTGCATTCCTCACCCTTCCTATAGTCCGCATTTAACCCCGTGTGATATTTTTCTATTCCCTCAGTTTAAGAAACGCCTTCCTGGAAGGCATTATCCATCATCAGAAGCAGCGGTGAAGGCTGCGGAGGCGATTTTGAAGGATCTCTCAAAAATGGTTTCCAGCATGTCTTTGAAGACTGGCAGAAACGCTGGGATAAGTGCATCGCATTCAGGGGAGACATTTTGAGAAGGACCATCAAAATTATGAGAATGAGTAAAGGTACATTGTCAAAAAAAAGTGGTAATTCTTTATTGAACAGCCCTCGTATGTCATGCATGTTACATATGTCCATATTTACGTATCAGTTCATATTTTTGTGAGATTTGTAATATTTTTCTTTTAAAATTATTTCCATTAGCAACGAGCCTGGCATCCTATACAGGGAGAACGTTTCCGCCATTACTGATTTCCACCCAGGAGAAAAGCCGATCAAGCGGATCAGTTTGGAGTATTATGTCAGTGTAGCAGAGGCCGAGTAGAAAACATAAGCTTGCACCTGCACTGTGGACATTTTATGCAGATAGTTGATACTTTTAATCCAGAATCTGCAAGCTGCATATTACTTGTCCAAGAATTATTTGCAAATGAGCACGTTAAGGGAGAACTGGCTTACCTACAGGCACATTTTTTGTAACCGCCTGCTGTACTGCAAAAGCTGGAAGCCAAGAGACTACCTCTAAGTACAATTCGTGGAAGGAATGAGGGAAGCCTAAGCAGAAGTTCCAGGGACATCTGGGAAATGTCATTTATTACTGTTAGCATACTCTATTCTCTATCAGGTAGTTAGGTATTTGAAGAAAAGGGCCACATACCAGCAAGTGAAGCTTTTAGTGACTGTTAGGTACAACAAAAATGTTCCCGTTACACCATTTTATGTAGAACAATCGTTTTCATGGTCCAAAACAATGTTGACCTGCAGACAATGCAACGTTTTGCCGCATAATATTGAAAAGCTCTTGGTGGCATATTGTAGTTAGTGTTAAGCAAAGACAAAGATGCCAGTAACTTTTTTTTACTTCTTCCTTTTAAGTGTAATGTTTCATAGCGATTAAGATCTCTAAATTGTACCTAATTTGTTGTATTTAACTTGTGTTTTATTATTAAACATGGACAAAACCTAACAAAGCTTCTCTTTTCAGGTAATGAAATCAGCATTCTTCTCTTTTCATTGCTTTATATTTTATCAGGTTCCCATTAAGACAATTTGTTTCTCATATTTTCCTTGTTTATAATTTGGCCCCAAGAAACGATATCCCGACCGTACAGAGACGTAATGAACTACTTATCCAAGTTATCAACTGGAAATACGAGGGCTGTTCAATAAAGAATGATCACAACTTTTTTATACAACGTACCTTTACTCATCCTCATAATTTTGATGATCCTTCTCAAAATAGTTTCCCCTGAATGCGATGCACTTGTCCCACTGTTTCTGCCAGTATTTAAAGACATGTTGGAAACCATATTTTGGGAGATCATTCAAAATCGCCTCCGCAGCCTTCACCACTGCTTCTGATGATGGATAATGGCTCCCACGAAGGCGTTTCTTCAAGTTAGTGAATAGAAAAAAGTCACATGGGGCCAAATCCGGACTATAGGGAGGATGAGGGATGTACTTCACGTTGATTTTTGCAAGATATTCAGCAACAACATTGGCAATATGTGGCCGCGCATTATCATGGTGCAGCATCCAGCCTGCTTCACGGAAATGTGGTCTTTTGTGCCTGATATGGACTTGCAATGTTTTCAGGACATCCCTGTAGTATTGTCCAGTTACTGACGTGTGTGCAGGTACAACATGCTGATAAAACATTCATAAATATCAAAGAATGAGATGACCATATCTTTCCCAGCAGAAGCAACCACTTTTGCTTTTTCAGGGGTTGGTGATGCAGGAGATTTCTACACTGAGCTTTACTGTTTGCTCTCAGGATAAAAATGATGTAGACAAGTTTCATCAGCAGTGATTACGTTAGAAAGAAACTCCGGATCTTCCTCTAGAATCAACTTTAACTACATGTTATCTCCATTGCAGCGGTAGGCGATACTGAACATGTCTGATCTTGTGTGGTTCTCACAGGCGGGAGCCAGGAGTAACAACAATGAAACTACTACAGCGTGTTTGTTTTACATTAAGTTAACAGAATATAAGATTAAATTTTAGTGCTAAAAATTATGACCGTAAAAATTATGATTATTCTTTTTTAAACAGCCGTCGTACTATTATGGTCAACCACCACCTGAAAAATCACTTGTTATACACGATGGCTTATCATCTCACGTCATTCTGAACCATCTTGTATGGGCTAAGCTCAATTCATTCATTCCAACTTCCACACTCATCAATTCCAAATTGTCACTTTTGCCAAAGGCACTTACCATACACCACTTTATTATAGAATGCAACCAATGCAAATACAAAAAAGAGACAACATGACAATGAAAAGGACATCCTTCAAGTACTAAAAAATTGCTGATTTTGCCCCAGAAATATATATATTATATATATTTGTAATTTGCGTCCTCCAACGTTAAGTCATATCGCACGATGAATGAAAATGGATGAAATGATGCTCTAATGAGTCCGGGGTTCATGGCGGCTTAGAATTACCTGTCATTCGTGACTCAGGATAAGGGAAAACCTCGAAAAAACCTTATCCAGGTAACTCACCCTGACCGAGATTCGAACTCGGGACCTCTTGAACATGAGGCAGACATACTACCATCCACGCTACCGAGGCGGGCCCGAGAAGCTATTTCTTCTTAAAATATATTGACAACTGGAATTCAATTTAAGAGCCATCACAGTAATATAATTTGGATAACAATGATATAAATATATGAAGAAAACAAAATAAAATTATAAACCACATACTCTTTAGTAATGCCACAATTATGTTTTATTATGTTCTTATCTTTTTATAAATTCTGTTATTAGTTTAGAAATGTTATGCTTGCTAAACTGCAAACATGTTTATAAATGTTATGATTATGACTGTATTTAATAACGTTGTGTTATATTTAGAAATGTTAAATATGACTGATATATCCTGGTTTGTTACGTATACGGGATATGGCCTTCAAGTGAGCTTAAAGAAAATGTATTTAAAACAACAATGCGATCAGCTTACTCCTTTAGTGATATAATTCAACCAGATGCAAGAGAAAGCTTCCTCTTTACACTCTGTTGTATTTCAGCTCTAATTATTCATTCATCGGATACAATTAAGGTAACTCGTGTCAGATAACATGATAACATTGGAAAAGTCCAGCACTTTGATCCACCCAACGCGAACAAAATAATTCATCCGTGTATATCGAAATAGCCTGACATTAGAGTATATTGGATTTTAACAGAGGCAAATTCCTAGTGCAATTAAAATAACTCACGCATACACGACAATGCAACGGGGAATTAGAACATATACTAGAGGACTTGATCCATTTAATAAAATGAAGTAAATATACCACTTTACAAAAACCTGGCAGTTCACCGTGCTGTTACTTGTTTAAATATGAACTTGTCAATAATTAGCCGTACGTTTGCTGATCACGTTCAAGGCAAGCGGCTAATTTTACTAGTATACTTGTCCAAACGAATAAGCAAAATAAGCTAATTTATTCACTTTTCACTGGTTCATTTTTCACTGGAAAGCTAATGCCATAACCATTGTGTGCCAAAGGGAGCGCTCTGGCACATCTCTTCCTGTCTTGTGTGCTCAAGTGGTATCATCATTAGAAGTGGCGTACTGCACTTTAGAAACTTATAGCCGTAACGTACACATTTGAACCAAGGAACCATAAGTCTTCTATCTAAAATTACTTAACATAGCCCCACTTGCTCTACAAATATTTTTGGTGTAGTTTATGCGATTAATACATTAAAATAATAGGGCGTGTATATTTATTGAATAAACAATAAACGTAGAGAGATACGGAAATGTCATATACAATTTCTGACTATTGTTGAATGCTAAACTGAATTTTCTCAGACGCGAATTCCACTGGTGAGTCATTAAATTAGTACATAACGTACGAGTGCTGTTCAATAAAGAATGATCATAATTTTTTTACGGTCATAATTTTTTTGCACTAAAATTCAATGTTATTATATTATGTTAGCTTAATGTGAAACAAGCACGCCGTAGTAGTTTCATTGTTGGTAGTCTTTGTTCCCGCCTGTGAGAACTAGGCAAGTTCAGACATGTTCAGTATCGCCTACCGCTGCAATGGAGGTAACATGCAGTTAAAGTTGATGTTAGAGGAAGATCCGGAGTTTCTTTCAAAACGTAATCACTGCTGCTGGAACCTGGATACATTATTTTGATTTGATATCGTGAGAGCAAATAGCAAAGCTCAGTGTGGAAATATCCTTCATTACCAACCCCCATAAAAGCAAAAGTGGTTGCTTCTGCTGGGAAAGTTATGGTCATCTCATTCTTTGATATTCATGGAATTGTTTATCAGCATGTTGTACCTGCACACACATCAGTAACTGGACAATACTATAGGGATATCCTGAAAACATTGTAAGTCCATATGAGGCGCAAAAGACCACATTACCGTGAAGCAGGCTGGATGCTGCACCACGATAATGCGCGGCCGCATATTGCCAATGTTGTTGCTGAATATCTTGCAAAAATTAAAGTGAAGTGCATCCCTAACCATCCCTATAGTCCGGATTTAGCCCCATGTGACTTTTTTCTATTCCCTAACTTGAAGAAACGCCTCCGTTGGAGGCATTATCCATCATCAGAAGCAGTGGTGAAGGCTGCGGATGCGATTTTGAAGGATCTCTCAAAAATGGTTTCCAACATGTCTTTGAAGACTGGCAGAAACGCTGGGACAAGTGCATCGCATTCAGGGAGACTGTTTTGAGAAGGGACATAAAAATTATGAGGATGAGTAAAGGTACGTTGTCAAAAAGAAAAAAAAAATGCTATAACATTTTATTGAACAGCCCTCTCACCACCTCTGATTTAACTATATGGTCATCTACGAAGGCATTTAAAAATTAAGTGTATGCAACAAATCCTCAGAAATTGGAAAACCAAAACAAAATATCAGGCAAGAAATTCACTTGAGCCGGAGAAAATGCTAGAGTTATGGCGGTATATGATGATATTTCAACTTGATAGGTTATATGCTTATTATGATTGAGCTGTAACTATGAGAACGAGAAGCAGTTATGGATAAATAGTGCACATCTTTCGGTGATAGATCTAGCCCACAATGCAAGCTGCTGAACAGTAACCGCATTCAGTGGAAGAAGTATTTACACTACCGGGCTATGTTTTATATTTCATCATTGTTTATGTATTTAATACTCTTTAAAACACTAGAGTTTTAGAAGAGAAATTTTAGTGAAAAAAGAGGAGAAACAGGAAACTATTAAATATGTGCAATACGAATAACTTAAGCGAGAACAATCTCACCAAACTGTTAAATGGCGACTATAGAACTGCTTCCCCTTGAACTGCGGTAAAATCAACATTAATTTAAATTTTAGAATTAACTGAGTTTCGTTGTTTCTTTTAATATTTCTCTAAAAGAAGTACTGATTGGTTACTTTTAGCAGATTCCTTTTCCTGCGATTTATCAAAACATAAGCTGCCAGTTAAATGATTTCCAATGAGCTTAAGAGAAAGCCCGCATAGGCGAACTGTATTGTCCCTGTACTGATATTGACAAGAACAATGATTTTGTTTACATCCAAGAGCCTACATGTTTTATCTTAAGTGAAATTATTTCTAAAACCAATTGTTCTCGAGTTTACATCAGATGGTTTTATATCAAGCCTAAAATATAATAAATTGTTGCCCTCCCTCTCCCCACTTCCATTCTTCTTAATAATCTAATGCTTTTCTTTTTCCAGAAAAAAGCAGAAGTATATGTATATGATATTAGGCAATTCTCGGTCATGCAGCAAAAAAAAAAAAAAAAAAAAAAAAAAAAGGTAAAAATAAGTAGGATTTAATATCGTGTAAGAGCATTAATGTGATGAGAATGAGGGAACAAATTTAGCTCATAACAGTGATAATGTATGTTCTTGAGTTATCTAATGACGATCAAGTTGGGTATTTGTAATTCGTAATGAGTCTACGTATAACAGATAACATTAGTATCAATTGTTGACTGATTGGTTAATTTCTGTCCCTATTATATGAGTTTTTGGTCATCCCTAACCATCAACAAGATGTTCAGTGCTCAACTCAATGACGTTGCATACCGGAAAGTTGATGCGTTATATAATGACTTAATATTTACAAAATTGTAATTTACTAAGTTTGTATTCCATGTTATGTTGCATTTTCTCCCTTATTTCATTTATTTTCTCATATTATATTCATTTTAAACATTCCAGTGCTTTATTTAATTGATGGAAACTAATAATTTCTTCACACTAGCCGTAAATAGGCTAAGGTTTTTGATAGAGTCAACATGAAATATTCAATGCCATGGCTGGGATTTGAACCACAGATCTCCTGGTTTCCGTCCAGTCGCTCTAACCCAAATTCCGGCCATGGCATTGAATTTTTCATGTCGACTCTATCTATTCCAGTGTTTGTTTGAAAATCTAAAATTTGTATAAAGTTTTAAGAATATTATTATTATTATTATTATTATTATTATTATTATTATTATTATTATTATTATTATTATTATTATTATTATTATTATTATTATTATTATTATTATTATTATTATTATTATTATTATTATTATTATTATTATTATTATTATTATTATTATTATTATTATTATTATTATTATTATTATTATTATTATTATTATTATTATTATTATTATTATTATTATTATTATTATTATTATTATTATTATTATTATTATTATTATTATTATTATTATTATTATTATTATTATTATTATTATTATTATTATTATTATTATTATTATTATTATTATTATTATTATTATTATTATTATTATTATTATTATTATTATTATTATTATTATTATTATTATTATTATTAATTATTATTATTATTAATTATTATTATTATTATTATTATTATTATTATTATTATTATTATTATTATTATTATTATTATTATTATTATTATTATTATTATTATTATTATTATTATTATTATTATTATTATTATTATTATTATTATTATTATTATTATTATTATTATTATTATTATTATTTTATGTTAAAAGTAACTCTATCAAATTCCAATAAAACTGCATTCCTTAGCCACCAGCTTATTACAATTGTGAACTACCGAAATGATGAAATACCTCTAAACGTGAAAAGAAACTTGCTTTTTTGAGCGAGAAGTAGAAGAATAAAGGCTATTTATTGCTCTGGTACAGGAACAATGAATAAAGTAGTAGGTTTGCTTGGTAGCTGGGCAGAACACAGAGGATCAACCCATCGCCCCACGCAGTTAAACTCAACTGCGCTGTAATTTACACGTATAAATATTAAATATGGTATCGGCTTACCTGGGCTCACAGTGATGGCTTCAATGAACTGCTCTTTCCACGAGGATGTTCCTATGAGAAGGGATGCGTTTGCCCTCTGGACCAGTTTATCCACAGTATTCTGTAACAAAAATAAAATAGCAGAGTGCAAGCTCATAGACATAGGATTCATGTACAACATTCATGAGGGTCACTTTGTTACGAATACAGTCGGTGAACTTTAGCACTTTTCAGAGTGAACCTTGTGAGGCATTTATGTGCAGATAACCTTTTCAATAAAGCAAAAATGTAAGTACTTGGGGAGGGAGGTTTAGAGCTAATTACACTGGGCAAGAATTAAAATGTTCCGGGCTTAAGAATAGTGAATTTACATGTATTTTCATCTGCTAAATTCAAAAATCACCATAAAAATGTTAGATTAGCTCTTGTTTTGAAGATAAAGTGACAGTTCACCTTTTAGAGTGAAGATTTTAAATTTGGGAGAATTTTAGGGAGTTGTCACACCTGTCAAATAACAAAACACAAATGCTCTTCAGGAAGGCATTTTTGTCGGACCACAAATAAGAGAACTTGTAAAGGATCCTGCATTTGACCAAATTTTGGAGGGGAAAGAAAAGGAAGCTTGGGAAGCCTTCAAGGGTGTTGTTCATGGAGTTTTAGGCAACAAAAGAGATGACAGCTACAAGCATTTGGTGACAGTACTCCTGCAAAAATACCGTAACCTTGGATGCAACATGTCCCATAATATCCATTTTCTCCACTCGCAGCTGCACTTTTTCCTCCTAGTTGTGGAGCTGTTAGTGATGAACATGGGGAGAGATTTCATCAGGACATTTCTGTTATGGAACAAAGATATCAGGGCCGTTGGAATGAAGTAATACTTGCGGATTACTGTTGGTCTTTGTATAGAGATTCTGCAGAACTCCATCACAAGAGGCAAGCTAAAAGACGAAGTTAATAATCCACCAGTTGATTCTGTTCAGACACGACTATCTGCGAAGTATTGTTCCAACAATTTAGAACTCTTAGCATGTAATTACCAGTTAAAAATGAAATGCACTTTCATTGTTGTTAGCATGTATGTACTTAAAATGTATCCTTTCCTCTCAATCCGTTAATATGTAATACTTTCTCCTTGTGTATATCATAGAAACTAGAGATAATACGAATTTTTCATTGTCATATTTGTTTTTCTCAACCCAAAATTAGTAGGAAATGCCTCATGAAGTGCTCGAAACATTAAAAAATTACTTTTTTTGTTACCCAGTGTTATGGGAGTTTTACTTCATTTATGTTATTATCATCATATCTATCTTTAGTTATTGATAGGAAATGTGAATAATTTTTGTAATTTATGCTAATAATATAAAAATTAATATAAACAGTTTTTATCCTTCAGGGCTTATATACTGTAATTGTCCATGAAGAAGCTTAACGTAATTCTAGTACCGGTAATTAATGCATAAGAAATAACAAAATATAAAGTATTACCGCTTCATTCAGCCCATTTAAACAATATTCCCCTAATCTCACCTTTCTAACCTATATAACTTTAAATATTTTCTCTCGTAAAACGGAGTTTTGAACCCAGGAAAGGTATATATACCTCTGCGCTTTTTGGATCATTGTTTACCACCTCGAATACTGAAATATTTGAGAGCAGAGTTAATTAAAAGGCATTTAAGATAATGCATTGTAAAACAGACTGAACAAATTAATATACGAGGGTCGTTAGATAGGTCTGGTAAATTTCCATGAAGGGATGGAACAATTTTTATCCATGCTCACTTTCTTCTCGGGCAACAAGCCAGGTGAAAAGACGATTAGAAATCGACGTATTGGGAGTGTGCATCTCTCCCATCATCGGGATATTTATAAAATATTATAACCACAAATGAAACACTGGATATAACACCAACATAAAAACAAACCACTATCAAAATTCGCATTACTGAACAAAAGACTGTTTTCAGTAAATTAAATACCAGGTCAGGAGATGGCGTGAGTATAGAAAATTGTGTCAAAGTAACGTAATTGCTTAACTTGATTATCAAGCTGTATTGAGCTTTGCTTCTTAATTCGACGGATTTCCATTTTAAGGCCGGTTTCCAAGAGAAGCTGAACTGAAATCCAGCATCACGATTAAGCGTGCTCTTTTCAGAGGAAATTGCCAAATAAATCGTCGATATCTAATCTTCTTTTCACCTGGCTTGTTGCCCAAGAAAAAGGTGAGCATATTCGTCGCCAGGAAAGCTCCAGGTCTTATTTTTGATGCAACTTTGTGGGTGGCAAGCTTGATATTCAAAAGATTGTATAGAATATTTTCATGTGCCACAGTACAAAGTTCATTGTTGACAGCCATTTGAACTAGTTAATGGGATAGTAGCGATTAAAAATAGAAAAATATAGTTTCGTGCTGTTATTAAACATTTTCATTTCAAGGACTGGACTGCCACACAAGTCAAAACTGAATTGGATAAAGTTCACCCGAACTGTGCACCAACATTGAAGATCATTTACATTTAGATTAATGAATTTAAACATAGCCGTGGAAGCACCGAAGATGAATGGCGCCTGTCGCCCATTTGGTCACCATATAGGACACAATTGAAAACATCCACGATATGGTTATGCAAGACCGCCGAATCAAAATTCGTGAGATTTCTGAGGCTGTAGCATCTCAACTGAGCCAGTGCACAATATCCTGCATGAAAAATTGACAATGAAAAAGCTGTGTGCAAGATGGGTGCCGCGATTGCTCACAGTCGACCAAAAATACATCCCGAACACTTCTACCGAGTGTCTGGTGATGTTTAATCGCAATCCACTAGGCTTTTGCGCCGATTTGTGACCGTGAATGAAACTTGGATCCATCATTACTCACCAGAGCCAAAAAAGCAGTCAAAACAACGAACAAAGGCGGGTGAAAGTAGGCCATTTTGTTAGCAGGTAAGGTGATGGCCACTATTTTTCGGGATTCTCTAGAAATAATCCTCTTAGACTACTTGGAAAAAGGCAGAACGATAATTGGAGCCTATTCTTTTGGTAATTTACGCCCTCCAACGTTAAATCATATCAGACGATGAATAAAATGGGTGAAATGATGCTCAAATGAGCCCGGGGTCCATAGAGCATAGAGTTACCTGACATTCTTCTTTCAGGATAAGGAAAAACCCCGGAAAAAGTCTTATCCAGGTAACTCACCCTGACCGAGATTCGAACTCGGGACCTCTTGAACGTGAGGCAGACATGCTACTAGCACGCTACCGAGGCAGCAAATTGGAGCCTATTATGCTTCTTTGCTGCATCGATTGTAACATGAGTTGACTGAAAAGAGACCGAGATTGAAACGAAAAAAGTGCTCTTTCAACAGGATAATGCATCAACGCACACATGAGGTATCGCAATGGCGAAAGTGCATGGGTGAGCTTTGAATTAGTTCCTCATCCTCTTTATTCACCAGACCTCGCCCCAAGTGACTTCTTCCTGTTCCGAAACTTGAACATTTGGCTTGGTGGTAAGAAATTTTCATCAAATGAAGAAGTGAAGTCACCGTCAACGAGTATTTTGCAGACCTGGACGGAGTCTGTTTTTCCGACGGGATGAAAAAGCTGGAACATTGCTGGACCAAGTGTATAGCCATCAATGGAGACTATGTCAGAAATAAGGTGAGATGTCCGGAGAAAAACATTACCAGACTTATCAAACGACCTATGTACATAGCTATTCATAATACAATTAAATCAATTGTATTAATATTACAATTTAATAATATTTAATATATAATTTAATCATAAAATTAAATAAACTTTAGTAAAACACACGCCCATACACACATATATATTTTATTTTTATTTTTAAATTACCAACTAAGCTGATGCTATAAATCAACAGGTGCCTGCCTATTAATAGCCAGGACCAACTTTAAACGTTTTCTCACAAACTCTTCTGCATTTAAAATGCACCACACGATGAATTTTTTTCCTTCTTTGTTTACAAATATGTGCGCTAACTCTTGAAATTCTATCAAAGAAAATAACCATATCTATTTTTAAAATAATCCACCAACTCTGAAAAATCAGCTCCATATATAATTTTCAAAATTTAAGAATTTTGGAGAGTACAAAAAGCAGAATTTTTCTACAATAATAAAATTACGGATTAATATAAAGCGTCTGACTAGAGTGTCTTGTATTCTCGTCTACTGCTGGCCGCGCCGTGGCTCAGTGGTTAGACCGCTTGGCTCTCACCAAAGCGGCCCGGGTTTGATCCCAGGCGACCACAAAGTGAGATTTGTGGTGGACAACACGGCGCTGGGGCGGGTTTTCTCCGGGATATCCGGTTTCCCCCGCCATCTCATTCCACCGGTGCTCCATCTTCATCTCATGTATCATCAGTGTCATCGCCTGCGGTGCCGTATGTAGTAAAAGCGGACGTTATACACAACACATTTCGTCTACTGCATAACCTTAACTGTCATGCGAAAAATGCTTCAAGTGGACCAATAAATTTACACAGTAAACTAATTAATATTTAAATAGCCATAGAAACTAGAGCCAAAACATTACTGTTAATGTAAATTAATTGCTGTTTAACACTAGCGATGTGCAGGACAAGAGTCAGACTGAAAAATTAGATGGCATCGTCGGGATTTTTCTGTGTCACTTTATTTCCAAACATTACTGTTATTGTGTGTAACTGGCATAACTTCCAAAACATCTACTCTGGATTTTCCAATTTTATTGATGTATTATCTTAATGCATCAATACGGGCATAAGAACCTTAAATATCCCTTCAAAAATTTAAATTAAACGTAAGTTTTTTTTTTGTATTACTTACTATTTGAATGAAATTTAGCGATTTAGATTAGATTATTTATTGTGAATCTTAACATTTAGAATAAACAGCCGATAGAGATGGCTGGAGGTGAGTTGCATCTGTGACATGCATTCGGAACTTCATGTTTTTTTTTATTTTTTTAATTAATTAATTTATTTATTTAAAGGTTTCCTCGACTTGCTATGCGAATGCTAGGAAGGCAATTATATCACCCGAATTTCCTGTCTGTCTATTTCACCTCATTACTTCTTTCACTTCTATTTTCATCACGTTTGGCTATTTCAGGATTTTAAGCGTTGGCGGGAGTTTTGGCGTGTATGGCAGGGAAATTGCTCTTTGTAAATTCTCTCCACTAGGTCAGTGAACATCTCCGGGTGCTGAGTCCCCCACAAGGAAGGGTGGAGATGAGCCAGCTGTAGAGCCGCCTCCGAGGCGTTTCAATTTGTAGTTGTCAGGATCCCTGACCTCTGCTGTGGTTTTTCCTCACGTCTGATACGCTTAGTACACTCTCATCTCACCGCTCCCGCGGAGTTCCCGACAGGGGTATAGACACGAAAGATGTTCTATAGGTCCAGGTGCTAAGCCCCCTTTCGAACTTCATCACAGAATCATAGGATAAAAATGTCAAGATGATAAAGACGCAATTTGAAAGGAAATTAAATATATGCCATTTGTATAATTTTTTAATTTTTGAGGGATATGCAATATGCTGTGCCGTTTGTGGATATAAAGTTGATAAAATACTTGGGGTTTCCAAGTGCGTTCAATTGTCACAACTTAATGTTTGCCTTGCCCCGCAGTATGCATAGATGGAGAGGGAGAAAATAAAGAGAAGGCGACAAGGGGGGAATGAGAGACTCTTATATAGAGTGGAAAGGAGAGATTTATAGGAAGCAAAATTGGGAAAGAGAGGCAAGAAAGGAATAGTGAGGGAGATGGAGAGAGAGAAAGTGAGAGAGAGAGAGAGAGAGAGAGAGAGAGAGAGAGAGAGAGAGAGAGAGAGAGAGAGAGAGAGAGAGAGAGAGAGAGAGAGAGAGAGAGAGAGAGAGAGAGAGAGAGAGAGAGAGAGAGAGAGAGAGAGAGAGAGAGAGAGAGAGAGAGAGAGAGAGAGAGAGAGAGAGAGTTAGTGAGAGGGCCCCTCTGTACCTCATTGTTTTAACTGCAAAAATATATATCTATGTATGAATATATATTTTTTTCCTTTCCTTATTTAACCGTTATTTTATTGTTTCCGTCTACTTTTCTATCTGCTTTCTGTAGTTTCACACATATACACTATACACATAAACACCCATGCCCAATGCGGGCTTCGTACCCACGACCCTGTATGCGGTGGAACGCTAGAGACATACGCTCTAACGACCATGGCTACGAGGGCCGGCATTAACATCAAGGATTCGAACTCATGTTGGTCTACTTATGAGACATATGCGTTTTACAGCTCGGCTACCATACATACATCCTTTCACCTCACTCCTTCTTCAATGGGCGCGCCCCTCAGGTGCCAAAGGTACAAAAGGCCGTAAGGCCGCTGCACCGATGTCTCGTCCATCCACATTACCTTATGGTACTGCTGAGAGCGCTGGGAGCCTCTTATTTATTCTACACTCTCTTCAGATGTAAGTGCTTATGAGAAAAATATATTTGTAATTATACTAACAATAACAGTTGGGAATGCCCATAGTTCTAGACGTTCTGAAAAAAACCATTAACTCATTATAGTATGATAGATACCCGCAGTTACAGTACAGCGTTAATCGTGATATATCTTTATCGTTTATGGCGAGATCAATTTTCAGAGGATAAATGATGTTCACGCTACATGAACTCCGGAGATCAGAGGTGTCTAAAACCCCGACATTCGTACTCTGAATTGTGTCAGCCAGCTCTAACCATGGGAAGCAACGGTGTGACGAACTGGGAGATGCTAGAGAAAATCCATGAGTACGACCCGGCATTAATTACTGTGTGCGGATTTAAAACCAATAAATTGCACATCTGTAGAGAGCCAGAGCGGGTCTAGTAATGTCGGACAGAATAATACTGCACCTGAAAACACGGGAAGGGAGCAAACAGACCACAATCTTCAACAAATGATCCCCTATTGTGAATGAAACTGATATTTATGTAAGTTTGAACAATTATGTAACAGTAAAAAGCGCTGACCCCTTACGACCGATTAAAATAGTCCAAAAAAGGATAGCATAGCTATTAGTTAACAGCTATTTTTGAATGTAATTTATTGATATTTTTGTGCTGAAATGTACGCATAGCTTGCTCGACAGTTTAAAAGCAAAAACAGCACACTTCTTAAGGTATGTGTGATTCATGAAGACGAGAGCAGCCGAACAACAAAGATACATTATAATCACGATTAATAGAGAAAACTGAAAGGATTGATTGTACACAATGATGATAGCAAATAATTTAAATATACAAACTAATGCATGTGTCTTCCTTGAGTGGCACGATACCAACAAAACTAGAGTTCGGATTATTCTTATGAATACATGGCTTTGAAGGAAAACACAGAGGTTTTACATTGATTCCTCAAGCTCAGTAGCAAAAAGAAAAAAAAAGAAAAGAAAAAAAAATAATTGAAAACAGGTAAAATCATTAAAGACAGGATATGTTCAGTTGCTTTAAACCAATGCATTATAAATTACATGTTTATAATTCTAATACCTGTCTTGAGCGATTAACAGATTTTTAGATTGCACAGAAGTGAAGTATTTTAGCATTTTCAAACTTTCAAATGGAAAAGTTCTAACTTATTAACATTGTAATAAAATAGTGCCTATTCATGAGCTGATCTATTTAGCACTCCTAAATATTCACTCATTAAAATGTAGAAATATATAACATTTTATACAAAAATGTGTATTTGTATTTCATACACCCAAATAGTACTCTTTCTATTCTACAGCCACACGTAGGTCTAGTAAGGAGGCGTGTCTTTCAGAGCGAGGGAAGCTCCAAATAATAATTTTCATTAAAATAAGAGAGAATAATGACTCAAAGAACTAAGGCTACTCTTTAGTACTCTTTCTATTGTACAGTCACACGTAGGTCTAGCAGCGAGGCGTGACTTTCAAAGTGAGCGAAGCTCCAAATAATAATTTTTATTAACATAAGAGAATAATGACTCAAAGAACTAAGGCTACTCTTTAGTACTCTTTCTATTGTAGAGCCACACGTAGGTCTAGTAGCGAGGCGTGACTTTCAAAGCGAGGAAAGCTCCACATAATAATTTTCATTAAAATAAGAGAGAATAATGACTCAAAGAACTAAGGCTACTCTTTAGTACTCTTTCTATTGTACAGCCACACATAGGTCCAGTAGCGAGGTGTGACTTTCAAAGCGAGGGAAGCTCCAAATAATAATTTTCATTAAAATAAGAAAGAATAATGACTCAAGGAACTAAGGCTACTCTTTAGTACTCTTTCTATTGTACAGTCATACGTAGGTTCAGTAGCGAGGCGTGACTTTCAAAGCGAAGGAAGCTCCAAATAATAATTTTCATTAAAATAAGAGAGAATAATGACTCAAAGAACTAAGGCTACTCCTTAGTACTCTTTCTATTGTACAGTCATACGTAGGTTCAGTAGCGAGGCGTGACTTTCAAAGCGAAGGAAGCTCCAAATAATAATTTTCATTAAAATAAGAGAGAATAATGACGTACTTTCCGTAGGGGAGGGGATCCGTCCCCTTCAGCTGCCAAAGTGCGGGCGCTGCGGAACCTTAGCACTCGTGGTACCTCTGACGTTACTAGAGGAACCTCGGGACGAACATGCCGAAACCCTCCCGAATGGGAGTTGTTCGGATTGGGTTGGACTCGAGGGTCAGTGTGTTCCCGAAACCCACAGGTAAATGGGTACTTCCGGCCAGGCTACGGCCGCCCGGAGGGGGTAGAAGGTTGCCTGAATAGTCCCGGGTGCTAGCCTGCAGAGCTAGTAGAGGGTGTGCTAGATCACCAGGCGGCCCCACCGAGGTTCTCGGTAGTCTTCCCTGCGGGGTTGACGCGCGTAAGTGGCGTATCCACTTCCATCCCGTCTTGACGTTGTGCTCAGTGGAGGAGGGCTTTTAAGAAATCAGGTATTGCCTTGTGGAAAGAGCCCCGGAGTATCCATCGCTCCCGGGTAGAAGGAGGCCCGGGTCCTTGGTCCTACGGGTCCAGGACTAATGGGAGTAGAACCTCTGCACTTAACTAACTTAACTAACTCTTTAGTACTCTTTCTATTGTACAGTCATACGTAGGTTCAGTAGCGAGGTGTGACTTTCAAAGCGAGGGAAGCTCCAAATAATAATTTTATATTTAAATTTTCTTTTAGTTTAAAGCAAAATGATGTAATTAAATAAAAGCAATTGTACTTGAAATACATAAAGGAAGTAACGTACCAATTCTTATTACTAATTTAATTTTACTATTAATAGTTACTCTTAATTTGCTATTAATAATTATAATTAATCACACAAGATTATTATGAAAAACTACAGCTCTACAGTTTTTACAGTTTTTAGGTAGACGGTTTGTTTACGGGACACCATTTTTTTTTAATTTCTATTAGGTAAGCACGGGTGAAACGGATAAACATTTTGAAAATCTTTGACAAAAACCTTATTTCTCACGTAAATATGAAAGCTTTTACCTTATATCGAAGCCTGGAAATTCAACATTATGTTAAATGCTAAGTTTATGGATGAAGAATTTTCTGCATACTTCCCCACCTTTAACTTCAATGGTCATATCGGCGGCTGTTCTCTTTTGGAACACATCGAAGGTGTTAACTCGTATTCGTTGGGTTTTAATCATTGGATCACGCACACACTCTCATTTATACTTCCAGGCTCTGGGGAAGATAAGGAATTATCTTGGTCGGAGAAAATTCCCACCCCCATGGCCGGGAATCGATCCCGGGACCCCTAGCACGGCAGGCAGGTGCTCTACCGACTGAGCTACGGGGCCAGCCTGTTTTCAATTTTAATGTAATCATTAAAACAATGTAACACATTTCTACATCTGTATATTCATAACTTTACGCATCTCATACACATTTTCCACATATGAATTCTTTCCCACAGCTCCCACACAGATTTCGTGGTACAATACTCCATTTTTCTGGGCTTATTTGAGCATCATTTCACTCATTTAATTCATTGTCCAATATGACTTAACGTTGGAGAACGTAAATAAAGAATAAAAAAGTGAATACTCCGCCTTACCTTAATCCGTTTCTCCCAGTGTTGTGGCGAAGTATTTATTTTTGCGCGTTTGCAGCACTGTTTAAGTAACCATCATAACAACAAGGAGAATCATGGGTGTAGGAAGATCTGTATTTTCTTACTGTACAAGTTTTCGGAGCAATTTCAATGTACATTCGTTATAAATCTATCTTAAACGAACTTAAAGAAATAGCAAAATACGAGAAATGGAGCAATTACATTTCTCCTTTCCGGAAAAGAAGCTAGATTTCTCATTTAGACTGAATAAACACAATAAAATTACACACGTAACTGTCTCAGTTAACTCCTTCACCCACAAAGGTTGCTCCAACACAACAATACACTACGTAGGGAGCAGATTTTGAGAAACTAAACCGAGTCTCCCACCAATCCGCTTACTTATATAGCAGGTAGAGAATTTTCTACCCAAAAGTTCGATACCGAAAATTCAAAATACATTTTGAGGCCCCGAATAACAATAACAACATCAGTATAAATAATAGATTTAAAAAAGGAGCACATATTGCGTATTTGTGAACAGTATAACTCACAAACGAAAATTCTAATCTTGAAATTTGAATTCAACATATTCCACAGATTCGACACGGGTCCTTCCCACTTTAATCGAACATTTACCTAATTTTTATTTTCTTAAAAATGGCTATAATAATTTTGGTTAAAATATATCAAATATTAATGCAAAATAAAATGCAAATTTGTGTTTTCTGGCAACAGCTTTTAAAGTTCTCTTCATTTGGAAGGACCTTTGTATAATTTTCTTTGATTAAACTAAAATGTAATGTATCTCTGTAAAACAAATTTATTTCAAATAACATTTTGTGGTTTAAACCATTTCTGAGATAATCACTGTTAATGATTCCACTTGTTAAACAACTTTTTATTCTTAAATATTTTAAGATAATATTTATTATTCCCTTCATATTTATAATGCAATTACATCCATTTCTGCTAATGTATATCTAAATTAAAATAAGTAGATGGTAAAATAAGCCTTCGATACCCACTAAAAAGTATCTCAATGAATGTATCATATAATATTTTGCGATGGATTCATTTAACAGTATCATTTTGTGCTAACAATTTTAACAAATTAGGATTTTAGAGTACCTCATTATACGCTGCTTCTCTTAGATAAAAGCCTCAGCACAATATCTACTCCTCATCAACCGAAAAAATTGAAGTTCATCAGAAATAATGGTTTTGCGCTTCCCCATTATTGTTGGAGCAATTCTTCGTTAAGAAAGAGCTTGCCGAATTCGCTATGTCTTTGTTTTCAGTAGCACCATTTACATTGGAAATGTGCAAAGCCACTATGACATTGTCTGCTGAAATGAACTCTTCTAAGCAAACATCTCCCAGATTTTGGCGCGAATCCCAAACCTCATCATCATTACCATCGATTACCTATTTAAGAGGAACAGATAATTGGAACCGTAGGAATTAAAACAGAGAATTGCTTCGCAAGAAACGCTCACCTAATTTAAGGATTTACTAAACTGAACATTTCAGCTCCCACTTCTTATTTTGGAATTGGAAAGCCACCCTTGAAATTTAATATGTAAGCTTAATGAGAACTGGAGGTTCTTTACTTTGGCGCCAAATTTGCTATGCAATCGTCATCTGCACGGGGTTGATGATCCATCTCAGGATTGTAGGAGTACTATAACAGGACGATACATCCAGAAAAGCTGTTATAATACGCGAAGTCAGTATATAACTGTGCCACACTCGCCCTTCGCCGACCTTCCGACAATGAAAAGATCGGCTTGAAATGAAAGTGAAGTGAAATGGAAGGAGGGGAGTCGTGGAATGTAAAGTATCCAATCCAGCATTCACTTAGTGACCAAGGGTAACCGAGAAATTTTGTTTTCTTTAGATTGGCTGGATGCAGGGAGCGAAGCCGGAACCTCAAGCAGCACTGCCTGAGACACCCGGCTCGAACTGACATATTTGTTTGGCTATTATGAATATAGTAGCGATGAGAATCTGCAAAAGCATTACTCCATTAACAAATACATGTCAAATCCTACAGTTTACCGCAGAAGAAAGTTAGAAAGTAGCTAGGCCATTAACTAGCTGCAGACATTGTAAATAAATTCGCTAAAACGTCGGGGAAGACGTTTTTAATGTAAAAGATTGCCGCTAAATATAGAGGTATCCAAATACCGGTTTAGGTACTGAACTATTCCTAAAATATTTTCGATTTATGTTTACACAAATCAACATCCCTTACTACTTGCATTTTGCTATTGAGAGGTTATTAATATTTTCTCGTCATATTTTAAATTACTATATTTATACATTAATTTAATACGTTATATTACTTATTCTATATTTTGATTTGTGATTACAAATCTTTAAGGGTGTTTAATTGGCAAAATAAATAAAATTAATGACTTCTCTTTGTGTGCTTTTTAAAATCTTACATAGAACCAGATTGTTTGGTGAAATGGACATTTTCTTTTTTTCTTTAGATTTTAGTAAGTATAACAGCCGTAGCAAACCGTAAGAACCATTAAATAATAAAAGCAATAAAGGCCTCTTTGTTAAAGAAACACATTTAGTATTCAGTAGCATAGAGTGATGGTTTAAAATGATAATACATAAGTTTGAACTCGTAAGATTTTATAATGTTTGGGAGAAAATGAAAAAGGAAAGGTGGTTAAAATTATGTGCTAGGAGCATTAGCCATATGAAATCGGGTCTTGATGAAGGTGAGAATTATTCTAACCCTGAAGTCACGATCTTCCTTTCGTTTGCTGAAAGAATATGTTTACTACTTAAATATGTATCTGATAGTGGATTTTTCTGAATGAGCTTTCACTGATGTTTCACAAGCTAGGGTGAAAACTACACTAACAAGAAAGACGCCACTGGTTGACTTTGGGCTCCAACTAATTTTGTTGAATAAAGGAAGGATTGGGGATGGGAGAGATCTAAGCCTCACATTTTCAATGCATAGCATAACAAGAAATGTTAGCTAAAAATCTCCAAATTAACCAGCAAACCAGCAAAACTGCCCATTTGGGGTAAGATAACGCCACAAATTCCTCCTCCTCCTTCCGTGACTATAAGTCGACAATATCATTAGCTCCAAGACGGTTTAATGTCCTGTTGCCCTATTTCAAGATTGATGAAACCATTCAACCAAAACGTTCTTCCAGTCGACACTTTCCGAATTTCATTTTAGTCCGCTTACATCCTGCCGACGTTGCAGCCGCGGTGATTCAATCACGATTGTTCATTAGTGTTCTTCGGGATTCTTAATGAATTGGCGGGTCGCTGCCGATTAAATGTAGTATTTTGACTGCGCTTTCGGGGCGTTGTATTTAATCTGATAAGGAAGCACTTTCAACGTTACAATCTAGTAGCCGCAGTGACAATAAACTTATTACTTACACGAAGAAAGGTGGATGTTGAAAGGACACTAATCATTGCATCAGTACTCTAATTGGATTTAAATTTCAAGTAAGAAGTTAGTAAAAAGTTTTGTTTTCAGGGTCAGTAGTTGATAATATTGCCACAGTGCTTGACAACATTCCGTTACTGCGAAATTAAAATGACATGAAATAAATAATCTGAAAGTGGCATTAGCTATTTCATTCCGTCTTTTTTTTTTTTTTTTTTTTTCATTTTAAAGCTAGTAGGCCATTGTTATGAACACGCCTGTGAGCTTGCACTTCTTTTTATTTTCTTTCACAAGAAGCCGTTACTACGTAGACCTTTAGAATGCATTCACATAGATTTCCAATTAATATTTCAACAAAATTTCCACATGTATGTACCTAAGCATGTATACTTTATCATCTCTAGACAAAATGTAATACGAATAATATAAAGTAAATACAGAAATCACTTTGTGATGAACTCTCTACTACAGGGGAAGACAGGTAGTAGCAGTGTGACGTCAGCTCTGCTTCCGAACAAAAGGCAGGTTAGCGTGTGACGTCACCGCGCTGATTACTCCTGTCGAAGGGGAAGGAATAGTTTGTTGTGTGCGGGTAGGAAATACAGAAAACGTATTGGGTGTTAATATGTACAACTTACAGCTTGGGTGTTGTAATATTAATGCTGACTGCTTTAATTACGCAAGTGGTCACAGTTTATAAACAATTACATTTTCGCTCTGTGCTATGAGAAAATATATAAAACTTCAAACTCGTAGTTTATCTGAAGGACAGGCATGATATAAAGTAATTTTCTCTGCAAATTAGAGGAGGCCCTTTCAGAACAAAATTACGTGGACATTTTCCGACACTTTCTGTTTCGTTTTTCTCTAACTAGTTTATCAAAGCCAGGACGTAATGCCTGAGAAATCTGTAATCGAAGACTGCATGTTAGATTGTGATTCGACAAGGTACTTACTTTGGGGTTTGGACATAGCTAATTTCATAACAGAAAAAAAATTGTTCACACACATATGTCGAGCCAAACATACACAATCTCCGTGCGGCAAGTGAATACAACCTCGGAAATCTGGTTTGTGGGACATTCTTGTAAAAATCAGCCAAGTCTTTCTTGTGTGTATAGTTGTCCTTCAATAAATCGTCACATTGTAAATTTAACAGATCCATTAGGTACGTGGCAGCTACATTATTGTCATCGAGTGTCCTAAACCTGACTGAACCCTCAGATTCTCTATTCACTGTCCCATTTATATAGGCAACTTGGTACTACACGTCTCTTGCCTGACGTCACACGCAGTGCAGGCCTCACTCCCGACTGAAATACGTCACAACTCTCGAAGCTGTCTCCGCCCTAATACGTATGGTATCTGTGAATTTTTAATAAAGACGAGGAGGTTGTGTGTATATATTCCATCAATTTTCACTTTGCACGTAAGGAAAATATATGTATGAACAGCATAATTCAAAAACTAGAAGTTCCATTTGAGTTTATATCCTCCAAATTCAACATTGCCGCGGTGATGGTTGATAATCCCCCGCCCCAGATTACTCTTTACATGGAACATTTCACGAGAATGATTAAAATATTATGCATATGTTTAAGTTATATTAACGCCAAATGAAATGTAGCATCCTGAATTTTCTGGGAATGTCATCAAATTGTGTATCGCTTTTTATGTTCTATGCATGCAAAGAAAATGAACTTTCAAGGCCATGACAAACTACCTACTCTTAATAGAGTTGACTTCGCTTAAGACTACTGTATTCCTCTTGTTTTAACTAGAAGAAAACATAGAATAAAACTGTTTATTCAAATGTCACCTCGATTAACATGAAGAATATAGAACAGAAGTGTTTTTAAGAATAATAATTTATATAACAATGAGGAGGAAAAGGATACGTGAGTGAACACGTCAGATTTTTTCTCATTCTTCCCTCCAACACTTAACGAAGACTACTTACAATTCAACGGTACAAACAGTTTTATTTAGAAGAGCACATCTTTAATAATAATAATAATAATAATAATAATAATAATAATAATAATAATAATAATAATAATAATAATAATAATAATAATAATAATAATAATAATAATAATAATAATAATAATAATAATAATAATAATAATAATAAAAATAATAATAATAATAATAATAATAACAACAACAATAATAATAGTAGTAGTGATAGTACTAATAGTAATAATAGTAAAAATAATAGTAATGATAATAATATTGATAATAATAATGATAATGATAGTGATGATGATAATAATAATGATAGTAATAATGATGACAATAATGATAATAATCATGATAGTAATAATATTGATAATAATGATAATAATGATAATATTTGATAATGATGATAATAATAGTGATAATAATAATAATAATAATAATAATAATAATAATAATAATAATAATAATAATAATAATAATAATAATAATAATAATAATAATAATAATAATAATAATAATAATAATAATAATAATAATAATAATAATAATAATAATAATAATAATAATAATAATAATAATAATAATAATAATAATAATAATAATAATAATAATAATAATAATAATAATAATAATAATAATAATAATAATAATAATAATAATAATAATAATAATAATAATAATAATAATAATAATAATAATAATAAATGTTGTCACAAAATATGGAAGAAAGTGTACACATTAGCTGAATACACGTTTATGAAGCCATTGTTTTATACTCATAAAGCGAGGTAGACAGACAAGTCTACAGGCAGCTGGCTAGTTTATAATCGAGCATGCTCCCAAATGAAACCCTGACAACTGAAAAGAAAAAGAGCGAATGAGACTTTGAAGCAATGGAATATTAACGTAGCTGTCGTCTGTCGAAACGTGCAAGAATGTGGACCACTGAGTAGGATAAAATATTCACTGACATTCAAGCTGAAGTTTTGCGCATACCCACATTCAAACAAAAGCATGTCGCTCGCCATTTCTCTAGCTATCAGCCAAAAAAAGCGAACTACGTGCTTTTGAAAGAAAAAGATATTCCAATTAATAAAAAGCTAAACCGAAGGAGTTATCTCCACTTAATTAACCAAGGTACACATAAAATGTGTTCGAATTTCAGTTAAATATACCCTAAGTTGACTTAAGTTCAAAGAATTTATTTTGAATCCTTTTTTTTGTGGAAAGTTTGAGAAACACACTGCTTTAATCTTAATATTATCCTCTGCGCAAAATATAGCGTGAATAATCTGTTCAAGGGTGAATTTATCAGTTGTATCTATACTAGCATAGCGTCAGTTTCAGCACTTAATTCTGGTTATAAAAACAGAGTTAGTTCTTTGTGTTGATATCTCAAGGCGAGAGTTTAATCAAGATATCTGAGTTGTATAGGAATTCTTTAGAGTATACTTGTTATTGTTGCTGTTCTTGTTTTGTTATTAGTCCACTGGAATAGCTACTAAAAAATTCACACTTGAACAAGGAATCCTGTACGTTAAAAGCGAAATCTATAGAGAGATCTACAGACAATTTCAGGAGAAATTTCTTGTTAATCCAGTTCCAGATGTCTAGAGCAACTGTTAGATGTGTGGTTAATACGAGATTTAACACAACCGGATAGCCAAGCACGAAATCTAAAAAGCGAAAAAAGCCATTCCTCTAACACAGGAAAAAACTTGCAGAATGGTTGCATGAATCGAATGCTCTTCAAAGAATTCCTAAGATGTATTGCACAGAAAATGGAAAACCTCTCTTCACACTACTGCTAAACTATTAAAACTTAAGCCTTATAGCGTGACTATATTTCATGAATTATAATCTTCTATCTCAGTAACATATTAACTATACCCGGTAGAGAATTATGGATCTTTTTAAACGCAAAAAACCTTTAACATCTCTTACTATGGAAGGCAAGTAAAGTTGGTGGTCCCATATTATGTATTTACGTTACAAAAAGAATCTCAAACCTGATCAGCAAAGTTAAATACCCAATTTAAAATGGAACGCCAAACACCACAACTAAAGAACATACATAAGTAAAACTTAAATTCAATTTTCAACAATATCTCAATGCAGATGGATAAAACATAACAAGGTTAATAAACATTATAGTGAATGTTGTACTATCATTCTTGAAAGGATAGAGCCAGACTGAAAAATTCAATGCCATAGCCGGGATTTGAACCACGGATCTTCTGGTCTCCGTCCAGCCGCTCTAACCATTGAGCTACTATGGCCAACGTACCAAGATGACATTAAATTCTTCAACTGACTCATGTTTTCCCGGTAAACCACTTAGGTGTACTCATAAGCACATGAGACAACTACCTTAATGGCGACTTACTATGCTGTAAGTACTTTAAGGCCCGGGCTTTATAGTTCGGACCACTAATAGGTACAATTAATGGAAATTAATTGTTCTTTCACACTAGCCGTGTGTACGACGCACTATGAAAAGATAGAGCCAGACTGAAAAATTCAATGCCATAGCCGGGATTTGAACTACGGATCTTCTGGTCTCCGTCCAGCCGCTCTAACCATTGAGCTGCTATCACCAACGTGCCAACATCACATTAAATTCTCCAACTGACTCGTGGTTCTCATAAACACACGAGGCAACTACAACTATGAGAACTCCCAGTTGCTTACCGGGAAGAACACGAGTCAGTTGGAGAATTTAATGTCATGTTGGCATGTTGGCCATAGTAGCTCAATGATTGGACGGTTGGACGGAGACCAGAAGATCCGTGATTCAAATCCCGGCTATGGCATTGAACTTTTTAGTCTGGCTCTATCCTTTCATAGTGCGTCCTACACACGGCTAGTGTGAAAGAACAATTAATTTCCATATCATTCTTGAGTAAATAATGTGAGAGTGTTAGAAAGAAAGTCCCTCTCCCAATGCAACAGGCAGTGCTTGAGGCATGCATACGCAAGATCCGCAACCATGCATATAAACAACGCACTGTATGAGGGCTGATTTTAAACAATAATTTATTCAGGTCTAAGAATTTGTCTGTCTTCGAGAGTTTTAAATGAACAATACGAGGTGCGTTTAATAACACATAGAACTGGGACCAGATAGGAACCTCTGTTTTTTTTAATACACCTGGACTCTTTGTGAATGCGTGTAAAGTGCATAGAACCCTGGTGGCAGCGACGAGAGTAAGGACTGTTTTTGATACTTAAAATGGCGACGTTTTCATTGCAAGAACAGCGTGTAATCTTGCGTTTTCTCCATTTTCTTCGTGTAACACCTATTGAAATTCATCGCCAGTTGAGTGAGGCATGTGGTGATGGTACCATGGATGTGTCTAATGTGCGTTCCTGGGTGCGACAGTTCAATGAAGGCAGAACATTGTGTGATAATAAACCAAGACAGTTGCAGACATCGCCTCCAAAATTGGCATTTCTGTGGGATCTGTTCACACAATCCTGCATGAAGATATGAAAATGCTCAATCAGCGATCATCCAAAACAACGTTCTCCACTCGCTGTATCATGTCGTCAGACCGGCTGGTGTGAGGCCGTGACTGTCTTGGTTTGTTGTCACACGATGTTCTGCCTTCATTGAACTGTCGCACATTATACACATCCATGGTACCATCACCACATGCCTCACTCAACTGGCGATGATTTAAATAGGTGTAACATCACGAAAATGGAGAAAAAGGATGATTACACGCTGTTCTTGCAATGAAAACGTCGCCATTTTAAGTATCAAAAACAGTCCTGACTCTCGTCGCTGCCACTACAGTGCTGCCATCTGTGTCACGCATTCACAAAGAGTCCGCATGTATTTAAAAAAACAGAAGTTTCTCTCTGGTCCCAGTCCTGAGGTGCTAGAACTTGAACGCACCATTTAAAAATACAAATGCGCTTGTAAAAATAAAATTCTATTCCTGTTAGTAATTGAAGCATGAACTTCTTTCAATAATTTGTGTGCAAATGTTAAAACATATTGAAGAAATATCCATAATTTTAAGCATTTACAATAAATTAAATGCTCAATATTTCTCCGTGAGAGTTTCCTATCCTCTTACAGTCAGCTGGATGCCACTAAAATATAACGTTTAAGAACACAAATAAGGATTCGAGAGCCTTTAGAGAGTTTTAAAATAGAAAAGAAGAAAGAAAAGAGAAAAGAAATGACCTTTTGTAGATTTTGGCAACACTGAAAGATACGAGCACGTCCAACAAATATGACAGCGTAACCGAGCCACAGCTTCCTACCTTTCTACGCTTATCTTCCCACCACGACACGTTCAATCTTCTATGGATATCAGGAATCACTGCGCAACCCAATTTAGGAGAAGCTGAGAAGACAACCTGGTATCAGCCTAGCGACTATGCAGTGATGTGTTCAGGAGTTTTGCCTTTGCAAACACCACTCTGCCCTCACACCTTCAGACTAACCTAACTTTTATCTAAAATGTAAGTCCTCCATGATTACTTAGTCCCACACAATATGTATATTAACATACTTTATGTGAAGATATATACTATAAAAAGATACACGGGTGAGTAAAAAGTAAGGAATAATGCTTGTAACTTTGTTGTTATAGTTCTGTGCAGTGATATTTTTCAGAAAAGTTGTATGATATCAACGTGTTTTCATACTACGAGGGCTGTTCAGTAAAGAATGATCACATTTTTTTTGACAACGTATCTTTACTTATCCTCATAATTTTGATGGTCCTTCTCAAAATAGTCTCCCCTGAATGCGATGCACTTGTCCCAGCATTTCTGCCGGTCTTCAAAGACATGCTGGAAACCATTTTTGAGAGATCCTTCAAAATCGCCTCCGCAGCCTTCACCACTGCTTCTGATGATGGATAATGCCTCCCATGAAGGCGTTTCTTCAAGTTAGGGAATAGAAACAAAGTCAGATGGGGCTAAATCCGGACTATAGGGAGCGTGAGGAATGCACTTAACGTTGAGTTTTGCAAGATATTCAGCAACAACATTGGCAATATGCAGCCGCGGATTATCGTGGTGCAGCATCAAGCCTGCTTCATGGAAATGTGGTCTTTTGCGCCTGAAATGGACTTGCAATGTTTTCAAGACTCCCTGTAGTATTGTCCAGTTACTGATGTGTGTGCAGGTACAACATACTGATAAAGCATTCCATGAATATCAAAGTATGAGAGGAGCATAACTTTCCCAGCAGAAGCAACCACTTTTGCTTTTTTGGGGGTTGGTGATGAAGGAGATTTCCACACTGAGCTTTGCTGTTTGCTCTCAGATTCAAAATGATGTAGCAAAGTTTCATCAGCAGTGATTACGTTTGAAAGAAACTGCGGATCTTCCTCTAACATCAACTTTAACTGCATGTTACCTCCATTGCAGCGTTAGGCGATACTGAACATGTCTGAACTTGCCTGGTTTTCACAGGTGGGAACCACGAGTACCAACAATGAAACTACTACGGCGTGTTTGTTTCACTTTAAGCTAACAGAATATAATAATATTGAATTGTAGTGCGAAAAATTATGTCCGAATAACAAATTATGATCATTCTTTATTGAACAGCCCTCGTACAATGATTATGAATAGGACGTGACCTTTTTTAATGGCAACATTTTTTTCATTTCTTTGGTCCTCAGGTCTCGGTACAGGTAGACGATTTTGAGCCGTAATTTAATTATATTAGGACATGAAATTCAAACCATGAATTTAAACAAATTCATAGCAAAATTAGCGGTGCTGTATTGTAACACATGATAAATTCACTTCAAAATGTGCTCGAAATGGCCTCCATTTACTGCCATACAATGCCAAGTCTGTCTTTGAAATTAGTTAATGTTTACAGCAACACTGTCACCCTGATCAGCTGCATTTCTTGCCCAATTCTTCGCTTTAACTCTTCAAGGTCCCTTGGTCGATTCTTGTAAAGCATCTACTTCAAATATCCGCGGTCATTCCATACCTCCCCTTCTGCCAATTCATCTTCCTGGAAATTCTTGATTTAGGTGATTCACCATTTGCCTTATATATATATATATATATATATATATATATATATATATATATATATATATATATATTTGCGGCAACCGTAGCACTATATATTATATCGTAGAAGAATGCATGTCTTGCACTTGCATTTTAGATATTTGTAGTGCTTTATTTCTTAGTGTACAAGTCACCGCGCACATGTTAGTCAAGTTTTGATTTCATTGAACATACAATTTTGTTATTACAAGCCTGGCAGTGCATCACAGCTCCATCAGCAGTAAGTGAATCTGTAACAGCCCACGACTTTAACTGCGATACTTTTGACTCTACAGGAGGCATCATGGATGGAATTCAATTTAACACTGACTTTGCCAAACGTGCTAACTCAAGAATAATTTGCTTGTTGACTTTACAAAAGAAAACAGTTCGTTTTCGATTGTCACAGAACAAATAGGCGGTAATTTATAGAACTGTTGAAACTGTAACCTATAGTAACTCGGGAATTCTTTATTGCCTGCCTCCTAAATCTCTGTCACTAGGCGCCTCAAAGGCAGAACGCTTAGTTAACAAAGCAGTCGAAAAATTATGTACCTACGTACTATTTTTGTTCTGTCGAAAGATGCATGAATAATCCATAAAATAGATAATACACATGCGAATAATTGCGAGTTTTCTGTATTTCAATTGCGAAAAACACTTTTTTACAATTTTGTATAAACTAGGTAAAATATGTATAGATGGTCATTATGGTAAAATATGTAACATGTAAATGTAAGACTCCAATACATTAACATTTACTAGTTAAGTTATGTAAAAGCAAAGGAAAATAACATGTATTTGCAGTAGAATCTTGTTTATCTGGATCAACTGTGACCAGGGCCAATCCGAGTTAACGAAAATCCGGGTTATCCAGAGAATATGATAAAAAACATGTACAACACCACCAAAATATTTTTACTGGAGTTTAAAAGTTACTACCAGCACACATTCACCTAAAAGCACATAATGTATGTACTGTAATAGCTTATGTATTTGCGCTGTACACAATATTGCTACAAATTAGTCGATAGTAAAAAGGGCAGTGAGCTTCTGCTGTCTCAGTTTAGTGTATCGCTTATAAGCAGCCCGATCTCGCATCCGCTTTAAGATTAGAAGTTCATTTGGAGATGTTTTGACTTGACTCTCGAAATGTAACATCAATTTCTCTATTTTTGCTACTGCTCATAACCACAGCTACTCATCAACACTGTCGGAATCTGAATACCCTTCTTTTTTATTTTCAGTAACACTGCATGATGCAATAATGCCTTCCTCTGTACACGGTTTATAAGCTCCGTTATTGTCAATGTATTCATTAACATCAAAACAGCCATCGAGAATTTAAAAATATCTATGAAATCTTTTTCCACACTTATTGTTTCTTCTTCTGCAATCTCGTTTCCTGGCAATTCACACACACCAGGCCACAACTGTTTCCGTGACTTCATCAAAGTTTCTCTTTCAACCTGGTCCCAAGTAAGTGGGGTGAGTGCAATGAATTCACCCCATGGCAAGAGAATTGGAATAATGCACCTACTGAGAATAGCAATTTACTACGCTAACCCAAAAAAACACACACACACACACACACACACACACACACACACACACACACACACACACACACACACACACACACGCACACATACACAAACATACAACGGGACCGGTTAACGAGATTATACTCTACATACAAATACCAGCTCTAATTATCACGCTAACACCAGGTGGAACACTGACCCTCACTTCTCTTATTATGGAAAAGGACTTATCAGATGCTACTGGACATCTTTGCCTCAGCAGGGAAGCACTTTCACGATTCACACAGCCAGATCATATCACTCACTCACTACTGTTAATGCTGGTATTAGCTTTATAAGTCAAGAAGGGATGTATTAATAGAATAAGCACATTCCTTGTATCAGCAGTCGGCACTTTGTAACCATCCATTGATCTTTTATTTTCTCTAACGCCACTTATATGGGTAACCGAGAGAGATGGCTGAGATGACGTCTGTGGGCCTGCGTTCTGGAAATCGTGATTTCAATCCTCGTGCACGAACTTTCTGCACCATGGCCTTTTATCGGGAGTTTCATTTACCTGGCTAGGTGAAGGATAATCACATTCCTCGTATTTCCTGTTCCTTGTTTCACCTCACGTCTCAAATCATAATTTTTATTTAAACTACGTAAGTAATCTAAAAGCAAACTAATACAAAATCTTATTTCACCTATCATCTTGGTTGACTATTCTAGGGTTTCGGAGAATTTAGGAATCCTGCCCTCTGATATCGTCCCTTCTGAGCCCGACCATATTTAATATCCACCTCCTGCCAGAGGTACAGACAACACATTTCATTGGTCAAGGTGCCAATTCGAACGTTTTCATAGTGTCATGTAGGTAGTAAGTTAACCAGCCACAAATTGGCTATATAGCTTTCCCCAGAAATGCATATTATAAATTGTTAATAACAATATAGAAAAAAACCCTGCGTAACTCAGAAACGAAATGTCACATGAACAGCAAACTTGCCATTAGATTAACAATCATTCAAGGATAAATCTCTGAAAGGTTTTTGAATAAAATATACGTATATGCTAAGATACTTGTTTTCCAATTAAAATTTATACCGACCAATATTAAATTTTCTGCTAATATCCTATCTTCTCCTGCCTTTACATAGCTGTTAAACCGTCAAAGGTAAACTTTAAAAAGTTACTACAGAAAAGCGTAGATACACTCCGTTAACGTTACCCATTTTTTTTGTAGCATCAACCATTTCGTTTAATGATACGTGCTTTTGCTCTTATGCCAGGAGTGAAATTTCAGTCTACACATAGCAAACAGTTTTCAAAAGATTTAAAATTATTTCTGCGTACTATCTTATACCGACAGTGAAGGCATATCAACAATAGTAAAATCATTTCCGCAGATGCTTACCTCGATTAACAACCAAGAAGATAAAGATAAGGAATGTTTGTTGAAAAAAGGGTAGAGAAATTCATGCAACGCTAACACCAATTATTTAAGTCCTTTCTTTTACTCTTTCTAATGATATTTTGGAAAGATTATAGAATTTCAAAGACGCATATAGCGACCTTGTTTTAGAAGAGCTGGCAATCTTTTCTAATCTCCTGCATCCCTTTTACACCAGCAATGAAATGTGTTGTGAAATAATTTCTTGGGTAGAGAAAGTTTGGCACCATGTCCTATTTTATCCTGTTTTGCTACGCTTAAGTTGATAGCCCTATCTGTTGAAATTCCATACACTTGAATTAAATAAGTTACAGAAGCTGTATATGTGTTAAGCTTAAGTCCTGAAGTAAAGATCTGGAAGTGAAAAGTAATTTCTTACGCACTTTAAATTTAAGAGCATTTCGCATACTTCCCCGAAAGCTTTACTCTTTCTGAAGTGAACTTGTATTACGTGTTCCTTTCTTCAAAGAACGGAAACCAAGGAGATTTGGATTAGGTCTACGTTGATGTGGTTAATCACCTTTATAATTATACTGCATCACAACCAAGGTGTTCCACAGCATTAAAGCAAAACCAGTTCTTATCACGTGACTTACTCTAGTCGGAGAAGATATTCTGATGTCTCGGCTGGCTCACCTTAAATATGAATGAATTCCAATTACAAGGAAGCAGAATAACAATTAACTCTGCTTCAGCCAATGAAGGATGCGTTAGAACCAGACATCTTAGTATTTTCCCCACGTGGAGTAAACCACGTGATAAGACCTGGTTTCGCTTTAATACTGCAAACAGCGTAGTGAGTCTAAATACAGAAATGGACTTATACAAATTTGTAAATGGCCCAAATCTCAATAAAACAAAAACACTGGAAAACTTACCTCGAGTTGGGTAATATCTGAGAGAAAATATCAGTTCGTTGATTTTGCCGAGTCTTACCTTGAACTCCTTGCTCTCTTTGATGCGGATCTGTGCTCGGGTGATGTCGCCCAGACGCGGACGTCCCAGCAGCGCCATCTTGTCCTCCTCTGTCATTTCTTCTGGCCGCTTTTTCTCTGCTTCTGCCGCTCTACTTGCTTCTTCTGCAACAATAATTCTATTCAGTTTCTGTTGCGAAAGCAAAAGTATAGCATTCTATGACATGCTAATAGAATAGTGGTTAACATATCGAACAAAGGAAATAAAGAAGCATACATAAGCAATAGATTACTAAGTTGAACAGATGAGCAACAATATTTCGAGTAGCCATTCATTGGTACTTACGATCCATTCAGGGACATAATTTTCTTTAAACATTTTCTCTTTCAATTTTGCCTGTTCGTTTCTTTAGCATCCCATATTTTACAAAGCACTGACATGAATATTTAAGACTAGCGATTATTGCAGAAGAATTAATCACAATATCACTAATATTTCAGAATTCAGAAATTATATATTATAATATATATTATCACCCAGATTACTTACTTTTCATGTCAATATCTAAAAAAAAATGAAAGTTACGTACAGATTTATAGCAACATTTTTGAGAGACATTTTGCTATCGAAACGGCTTTATCTGTACCAAGGATCGAAATCAAAATTTACCTATAATTAAAATGAATTTTATAAGGGATAAAATGGATATGCTGTACTAAGGTCACGCCTAGCTACATCTATGGAAAATGTGTCCTTGAACAGTATGTATATCAGGCTGCCTGTCGATGCCAAAAGCAGTACTCTACCCTCTCATTAAGTTAGTGGTTTATGCTACCGCTGTTTAGGCTCACTCATTTTTCCAAATAAACAATTTTATCACAGCTGACAGCATTAAGGTCTACAAATTGGCATTACCATTATAAAGGGAATGCATACATATATGTGTGTATATTTAAGTCTGTTTATATATGTGGAAGCCACGCAATCGACTTTAGAACTTTTTCATTTCTGAAACACCGATATCTTAGAAAGAAGATATATCCAAACACTTAACCTAATTACATGTCATCTAGTTTCACGCCAGTTTCGTGTAATGTCAACACAAGTTTATCAGTTCTTTACTGCGATTATGGCGAATGTGTTACGCCATTTCAATTTTCAAGTTCAAGGGTCAAAATCTTTGTGTCACCTTATTGTTTTGTGATTGTCTTCTATACTGATATCAGGTATGATACTTTTATACTGGTTGCCAATCTAGAAAGTGACATTACGTATGCAGATTGAGAGGCGATGTTGCCGCTTATTGCTGCCACGTGGAGAGCGCGTTAGGATCATGTGTGTGAAGGTGATTCACTTGCGATTGCAGTGATTATTATTATTATTATTATTATTATTATTATTATTATTATTATTATTATTATTATTATTATTATTATTATTATTATTATTATTATTATTATTATTATTATTATTATTATTATTATTATTATTATTATTATTATTATTATTATTATTATTATTATTATTATTATTATTATTATTATTATTATTATTATTATTATTATTATTATTATTATTATTATTATTATTATTATTATTATTATTATTATTATTATTATTATTATTATTATTATTATTATTATTATTATTATTATTATTATTATTATTATTATTATTATTATTATTATTATTATTATTATTATTATTATTATTATTATTATTATTAATATTATTATTATTATTATTATTATTATTATTATTATTATTATTATTATTATTATTATTATTATTATTATTATTATTATAATTATTATTATTATTATTATTATTATTATTATTATTATTATTATTATTATTATTATTATTATTATTATTATTATTATTATTATTATTATTACTATATGCGAAGACAATAAAGTCCAAAATATAGGAAAAAAGAATAGAATCGAAATGAATTTAAGTTTGGATCAACTTCAGAAATCTTTTAAAATTTAAAAGAATGAATAAAATTAAGTAAAACCAGCAAAAAAGAAAAAAACCTCCCCTCACAATTTTTGTTGCCCAATTTTTCGATTCTATTCTTTTTCCCTAGCACATTCAGATTTTCGTTTGTCAGAGGTATCTTTGTCACTAATTTTAGACATAATTAAACATTAATTAAAACACAATTACAAATGCTCACAATACACGCAGAGATACGCGGACTCAAACAATGTAAATCAAGGCAAATTGCCACAAATAGGATGCAAAGGAACTTGCCAATGCACAAACTCTAACTGTTCCAACCAGAGCAGCAACAAACGTGAAGGCATTTTGTTAAATGCAGCGTTAGCAATACAGCAGCAAGTAGTAAGGTAGGTATTGTGTTTACTGCAGTTAGCAGACGATAAGACCTGCATATACAACTCACTCGCCCGCACGTCATGCTATAAAAACGCTGGACAACGGTTTAGCGTCTAACGTTGTCATGGAAACGTCTCGACTCTAATTGGTCCTTCTAATCTTTACTATGGCAACCGTTATAATGTAACCATCCCCTCCCAATTATTTAAACAGTTCTTCCGCGTGGGTAGTAAACGTCAATCACTTTCTAGATTGACGACGAATATAGTTAAATTTTAGGAAAGCTGAATTTTAGATGCAGATGTAAATTATAAGCTCCCTATAACCCACAAGCTTTCTCTACATTCCTTGCTCTTTTTGAATGGCCTCTCCGTGGCTGAGTGGTTAGATCGCTTGGCTCTCACCAAGGCGGCCGCAAAGTGAGATTTGTGGTGAACAACACGGAGCTGTGGTGGGTTTTCTCCGGGATCTATTGTTTGCGTCGCCATCTTGTTCCACCAGTGCTCCGTCATCATCTCATGTATAATCAATATCACCGCCTGCGGTGCCATATGTAGTAAAAGCGGGCATTAAACACTACACATTTCATTTTGCATACAAATTACAACCACTTTATCTAGTCAAATTGTTGTAAATTCACGCCGTAAGAACAGAGCGCAAGGCAATTACACCCTACCTTGGAACTTTTAAAAAGTACCCCTAAGAATATTCCAACCTATGTTGTAGAAACATTCACCAAAGAACTGGCAAAAATTTAGAATTTTTTAAAGGTTTAAAGAAATGTACATATATTTAATTTCACTCCCAGGCTTATCATTTTCCAAGCCCAATTTTACCCTCGATATCAGGCTGAACTATTTATATTAACATACGTACTTATGACAACAATAGAATATTACAACTGGGCACTTCACTTGTATACTTTTTGATATATTTAGAGTATTTTATATTAATCTTGGTTTACTTCTATCATTGCTAAGGAAATAATATTTAAGTTCCTGAACAAGTATTTCGAATGCACAGAAAGGGCAGGTCAGGGGAGCCAATGATAATACATTTTGTAGCAATCGCCGATTCATTATTCATTCCTCAAGTTTTTATATTACCCTATATCATATCCTGTGTCACTCTACTGATAAACAAACTTCATTGTCGTCTCCTACTCCAGAATTCAGGACTCTTAATACAGTATTTCAAACAGCACGGCTTGGAACTCTGGAACTGAATGTACATCTAAATTGGAAATGACGGGAAGTGGGGCTGGAATTTATTTCATACTTCCTTGAACAACTGCAGCCAAAGTCTCGCTTAAGTACAGGCCATGCATAATTCATCTGGAGTTACCTAGCTCACTAGGGCTCAAGTTACTCCCAGTTAGGACATCTCTAATAACCCACATGTTGGTTAACTGGCTTGAACCATCCTTGGGCACGCGTGAAACCTGTTTAACTTAAGCTAACTACTCTACACTGACTCCGATTTACAGTAACTGAACTCAGCCAAGTGAATCAGCAGCCCCAAAGATTTTCGAAATTTATGCAACCCTAGATTTGTCTTCGTAGGACACTTACAGCTTATTCATATACAGTTGACTCACGATTATCTCAGCTAATGTGATCTTGATAAGGAAACAGTCGAATAATACGGAGATGAGTGCTAGTATATCGTAAATGACGGACAAGTAAAACCACTTAAAACTGCATAGTAGTTGTTTATTACAATATAATTCCTTAAACTTTATACAGATACTTTATACAATCTAATCAGGGGCGGTTCTTCCTTGATGCGTTTCAATCGCCGAGTCACCTACTTTTTTAATAACTTACGTGGTTATGTTTTATGTTATAGCATTTAATTTTCGTTTATAAAAGTTCTCCAAGTTATATTTTGTAATGGAGCCGCAGTCTCGGCTCCCGCGCGTCGATAATGCAGCTAGCTTACTTCCCGACTAGTGATTTATTAAAAGGCCACGGTGACTGTAGCACTTGCGGTGAGCGAGGAGAGCTTGGAGGGGCAGAATGTATTGCTGGTTACAATGGCTACGGATTCGATTCATAGAAGTCGTATATTCCGCACACACTCGCCTTGCCAACATAATACAGGACCGTCTTCCTACTTTTCCATTTATTTTAAAACAAATTTGTTGGTAGAAGTGGTAACCCGCTTGAAGCGAGCCCCGCGTGTCATGTGCTACTGTTTATTATCAGTTTGAATCCTGAGTAAAAACGTAATTTGTTATGTAATCAGTGATTATTTTGTGATATGTGAAGTGTTTAATTTTTCATACTTAAAAGTTTTACAATGAATCCAACACACGACTTAGTGTGTTTCATTCTCCAAACACCAAACGAAAAAATGATGACAAACGCGACGTGGTAAATGTCGGTAGGCGAACATCAGTGCTATGTTTAGAAAACATTTTGCAGCGGAGCATCTTCACCAGGGAATTTAAGACTGGTTGGTATGAGGAACATAATTATGTAAAATATATTGTAAAATACCAGAAAATTAAGCTTAACAGGCTTTTCATACAATATCCCTTTAGGAAAGTAGACAAGAAATGATATTTCGTGGACATAATGAAAGCGAGGACCAGTATAAAATTCGTTTTTGCGATGCTGATTTTGCGAATTTAGGTTAGCCAATTTTTCGAGTCACTTAATCAATTCGCCCAGAGACGGGCCTGAATTTAATTAAAAGTTGAACACCTCACAGTAATAAATAAGATTACTTCATCGAAAAAAAGAGTCTTTCATGATTTTCTGGGCTAATCTTCTGCCTCTATTGGATGATAGCACCTCACTAATGGGCGTTATCCAACAACTGCTTGGTTAACTGGAGTCCAGGTTACCTGGAACTCTGTTGATCGTGAGTCTATTTATTTAGACAGAGACAGTGACAAATTGATTTAAGAATAGAAATATTAATTTAAACACACCAGCAGACTAAAAAGACTGTTATCCTCCGATATGACAACGTTGGAAGACATAAATAAATAAATAAATAAATAAATAAATAAATAAATAAATAAATAAATAAATAAATAAATAAATAAATAAATAAATAAATAAATAAATAAATAAATAAATAAATAAATAAATAAATAAATAAATAAATAAATAAATAAATAAATAAATAAATAAATAAATAAATAAATAAATAAATAAATAAATAAATAAATAAATAAATAAATAAATAAATAAATAAATAAATAAATAAATAAATAAATAAATAAATAAATAAATAAATAAATAAATAAATAAATAAATAAATAAATAAATAAATAAATAAATAAATAAATAAATAAATAAATAAATAAATAAATAAATAAATAAATAAATAAATAAATAAATAAATAAATAAATAAATAAATAAATAAATAAATAAATAAATAAATAAATAAATAATAAAAAACAGACTGTCACTCCTGAGCACAATGACACAATGAGAAGGTTCAGAGCGAGTACTTGCACCTTGGACAATGAAATCTTCAACGCTATGCCCCTAATGGGGCGCCCTACCCCTTGGGAGGGAGGGATGAGATGAGAGGACTAAGCCGAGACCTCCCTAACTACAGATTTAACTTCCCATGGTGACTGTGGTACCTCCCAATAGAGTCCGTGAATAAACACTTTACTTTTCCATTGAACTGCACCAGTTTTATAGCTGAGGTTTAGACGTTTACATTGTAAACTATTCCAAAATGCATTGTCCAAATAGTCGCACGTGAAACACTCAAGATTTTACATTAATATTTCCGTGTGATATGAAGTACAGCGCGTACTGCATGTAAAATACATAAATGTGTAAAATATGTTTAATGACATTGAGGCGTTTAATAAAGCTTAAAGACGTGCTAAAACATATAGCATGAAAGCAAGGTTTTAAGGTTTTATCCTAGTTCGACTAGAATAAAGCTAGAATTGAAATTAAAAAATCGCTAAATTTCAAACAGCAATATAGTTTAATGGTACTAAGAACATTTATTCATCATTTGTTCTCGAATTATATATGCAAGGGTCCATATTACGAACGTTTGCACATGTATCTGAAAGTTGGTACGAAAGTGACAGATGTTTAAACTACAAAGTATACCTATCACCAGATTAAGTAACCGAAAACTCAAGTAATCTTGCAGTTATAAAACAATTAAAGTATGCATTATACCTTCATCCCCCACTAATCTAATATTTGACAAACAGGTCCATAGTTATACATACATTAAAATTATGGTGTTTATTTTGTTAGATTTTAATATTTCTCCAAGCTCCTGAAACATAAAACAATTTGTAACAGTAGCGTATGTATATGAATTTAAAATTGTTAGAGGCTAAACGGATATAAAGTTTATAGCATTTTATGTATATGGGAAACTATAAGAAATGGTTAGTAAACTTCTACAGAAAAATTAGAACTCAGTAATGTGTGTCTAATAACTTCTATCGCTGCTTTAATGTCTGGGGATCTTTCATGTAGCTGTCCGAATTTTTAAATGTAAACGAAAGTTTAGAAATATTATGTCTATTATTTCGTATCTCGTAAGGTAAGCAAATTCAAGGTCAACAAGAAGCAATCTGACTACTCAATTTGGAAAATATTGAATAAAACAGAGCGGATGTGAAGTAGTTTTAACTTCATTAGAATGAAGTTGTTATTGTATTGGAAGTGAAACTTCAATTTGTACCTTAGCTAAATTATTAAAACCAGTGATGTCGGTGCACTGCTGGCCTAAAGTAACTACATGTTTGAGTTTCGTTGTTTAATTTCATTCCCTTAACCGAGCGGGATGAATCAGGCGGTTTCGTCTGTCCCCCACATTTGGGAGGCCCGGGTTGAATTCCCGTGACCAACCTACATTTTTTTTCTTTTTTTGGTCTTCGGTAAAATACCATATGGCCATCGAAGGGAAAAATAAGAAAAAATAATGAAAGGAAAATTAAGAGGATGGGAGGAGACTACATCTGTAGATCACTTTCTTTAAGAAATTCACCAACCTACTTGATACATGTCTTGTTTTTTTTTTGTTTTTTTCCCGGGCCGCTAGACGAATGCTGGGTAGGTTCATTACATCCCCCGAATTTCCTGACCCACCATTTCATCCCTATTATCATTTCATATCACCTCTCATCTGGTGGTCTCTTTCAGGGTAAAAGTGTCGGCAGGAGTCTCGGCGGTGCATGGCGCAATGATATGCTCTGAGTAAAACGCTTTCCCCTCCGGCGGGACGGACTTCGATCTCCGAGGCGGTTTAGTGGGCTGATTTATAAGCGCGGCAAGCGGGATGCCTGGAGTACTCTGCTCTGGGGAGGCGGCCTTCAGTCTCCGAACCTCGTGACTTTCGGTGCCACGACAGGTGGGATGACAATGGTCCTAAACCCACCGCCGGGGAGTTTCTATCTGGTAAAGTATAGGGATCTCGCCCTCTGTACTGTAGTGTCTCCTTGGAGTTCGCTCAGTCTCCTCTCACCTCATCCTCCCCACCGGGCGTGCCCCACTTGGGGGCATAGGTACAAAAGACCAGTCTGGTCGAGGTGCCGAATCCCCTCCGTACAATCCAATCCAATTGGAAGTTAATCTTGAATTATTAAAACCAGCGATGTCGGTGCACTGGTGGCAAAAAGTAACTGCATGTTTGAGTTTCGTTTTTTAGTCTCATTTCCTTGGTTCTACATTTCATGAACCCGTATAAAACGTCATTATTCCTGTTATTTATCTGACTAGCGTTCAAAAATATTATTAAAACATGATTTTGGCCTTCAGTCAAATCGTTTAACCATTGCGACGGCATATTCATTGTTTGCTTTAGTGATTGACGTTCTTTCGCTGGTAGGTCATATGGAACGGTGAATGAGCGAAATGATTGAAACGATACTGTACAGTGCCTGGGGACTCTAGAGCTTATTAACTTATTTTCGACTTCTCAGGATAACAGAAACCCTGAGAAGAACCTATCCAGGTAACTCCCTCTAATCGAGATTCTAACTCGGGATCGCTTGAGGTGGGCTATTGGAACTAGTCTTTTGTTTCAATCTTGCATGTCAATATACATTACACCGCAGAATTAATATTACAATTTTTTTGGTTTCTTTTTTCTTATAGATAAGTACTATTTCAGTGACTGGCTTAGATAGATTGAAAACAAAACTAGTTGCTTGTTTGTTTTAGTGACTAGTTTTGAATTAACAATAAAAAGTACTCGTATTTTGGTAGTACTCTTGGGCTATTTTCTTAGAACTAATTGAAATAGTATAATGCTTCAATTCCTAACAAACTATTCATAAGAGGATTGCTGAAATACTGAAAGCAATAAACGAATATCATACCCAAGTATTAAGCAATAAATACTATATTTACTACGAATTATGGCCAACAAAGATAATGCCAGATTTTGCAGATACTGTTTAACTAAAACCCATTAGCAGTACCTATAGAAGAAAACATTTATCTACCAGCAAGGTATAAAGGCCATAAATGAATAAAATTATCAGAAACAATCACAATAATACATTGATAAGCGCGTATATTTAATTAGCACTTGGGCTAAGGCAATATTGTGTAGAATTGGAGCACAAAAAAGGCGCTTCAACTATCAGTCTTAATATGTTTCAAGAACAAACCCATTCAGTAGCATCATTAGACTTTTGCTGAAATGTTCTACAATGCAGCATTTTGTATCACCCTGCTTTCAGATCTATTTAGCAGTCACGCTATTGCTTGGTAGTTTTTGTACTTTCACTGCATTTGCGAAACGCTTAATAATTAGTGCTCTTTAATCGCAGGAACAAACTAATGTGTTAAAAGACGAGCAGCTGAAGAAGAGCGCATTCTCTGGGAAAACGCGCGATGTTTTCAAATTAACGACATGGATTGCATAATTAAGCATACCTTGGGATGGCTATTTTACCTAGTACATATACTGTAGTATCCTGCGCCGTGGCCTAGCGGGCTAAGGCGGCATGCCTTGGTCCCTAGCCACGGAAAGCGATCCGGGTTCGATCCCACCCATGGGGTGCCAATTTTCGCTGCCGGGTACAGCATCGTGAGAAAATTGAGGAGCTAAGTAAGCGGCCCTGGACACGAAAACTTAGGGCTGTCGCGCCAATGGTTAACTTAACATATATGATAGTACATATCTTATACATATACGACTTCCTATTGCGACTTACACATTAATACAATTCAAATAGGATAATCTTAAAGTTTCTATACTCTTCCTCTTCTGGGATCGTCTAACAAATAACCAGAATCTTACGTAGCGCAAACACACACTAATTACGTATTTATAACAACTATAATTTGAATTCTTCTCAACACTTCACGTGGGTTAATTTTTCTGAACTATCACGAGAAAATATTTGTTATAATTTTATGTTACTTATGATATGTTGCACAACATATTCCTGAATGTAAAAGCATGCAGCTATAATTAATTATCTTCCGAAGCTAATTTTAAAGCCTCTATTAACGTAGTAGATTTTAATATGATTTTCATATAGGCTGATCTTCAATTATGTTCTGTTGTAATCATATTTACAACACTTACTTTTCGTAAGGAAGCAACTTGGGTGTCCATGTTTATCTGAGCTAATAAAAGAATAAGATCAAGCCGTTCAGTATTATTTTCAACTCAAATAAATAGATCTATTGAATGAGCCCATTTGACAAACAGATTCAGATATGCAATGAATTAAAATTACCTCGTGTAGATTTTCATATATATATATTTAAAGTTTTATGTCTTCAAACATTGGCAGAAAAATGTATGAATAAACTTATGGGTACGTTTAAAAATAATTTTAGTTTGAACAGGATATCATATATAACATTTTATGCGATTCGGATGCCATAAGAAATTGGAAGAAATTTACTATAGAAGAATTAGAATTTGCTTTAACTGTTAAGGGATATGTTACTCTTATTTTGATTTTTGCATTGTTTCAAAATTATACTTTTGAAATGTGTATTTTAATGCCCATTGGGCTCCTATTAGTTTCTGTGTAGCTGCAGCTTAATGCGTATTGAAACTACTTCATTCAACATTTATCAATGATCGAAAAATTCACTGAAAAAAGAATACATTGTTGTCAATAATGGGTATAGATTAAGTAAGAAAATAAATTATAGGATATGTAGAAATTTGTATAATTGTATCACATAATAATTTTAATTTTTCTAGGACTATTCGGAGAAAGTAAATTAATTAAAGAACGAACTTTACACATCATTTATTTTACTAGAGACATTATATAGCTCCTGTTACAGATTTACAAACTTGGATATTAACTTCTTTCAGAGCGTAACTCATTAGTCCTTTTTAAAGTAATAACATCCTCAACTTAAGGGAACCACTCAAAAGGATATTTGAAATACATGTTATCATCCGGGAAAATGTGTCTTGGCCTACCTTTTTTGCAAGTATCACCGAGAGTTGCATTCAGTTAGTGCAGAAATTGAATATTCTATAAAGCTTCCAAAGTTTAAAAACAATATTCCATACTCATCGACCACCCTGTATGTTAAGAGCTTCGGCTATAATATCGAATATGGCCTGCTCCAAAACTCGGGTATTCTAATTATTTTATTTTTATTTTTTATTTTATATTTTTATTTACAACAGCCCGCTCTTTGTTCCTGGTTTACAGAGATTTCTGTCGTTCCATTGTCCTTCTTCCAGTCCCCTTTTCTTCATACGGTCATATATTTCCTCGTGCCACGTTCTTCTGGCTCCGCCTGGTACTTCCCACTTTAGGACTTGTTTGGACCACCGTTCTTCCGCCATCCGTTGTACATACATATCCATACCACTGAAGAGCTCTACTGGACATTCTGTCTATAACAGTTTCCAGTTCTGACATGCTGCAATCTTGATATCCTCATACTTCTTCAAAGTCCATCCATTTCTGTCGCTAATATTCTTTTCTGCATTCTTCCAATTATTGTCCAAATTTCGGAAGCATATGTAAATGTACTTTCTATTATTGTTTTTAAAATTTGTTGTTTGGTCTTTCTAGTGAGATTCCTGTTCCATAAAATACTGTTCAAACTTCTAATCGCCTTCCTTAAACAATTTACCCTATTGATAATATCTTTTCCACAAGTGTCATTCTTATCTATTATAGATCCTAGGTACTTAAATTGTTCGACACATTTAATTATCACATCATTTACTTGCAGATTTTCCGAATTTCCTCTTATTACCATATATTCCGTTTTAATGACGTTTATTTTTATCCTGTCCTATTATAATCTGGTCATCAGCAAATGGTAAATTGTGCAATAAGCGGACATTGATGTTTAGTCCCATTCCCCTACATGACTTATTCCACTTTCTCAACACCTCTTTTATAAATAAACAGTGTAGATGACATACCACTGTCTCGTCTTAGTTCTTTTGTTGTGGGGAATTTTGCTGATACTCAGTTTCCCATCTTAACACTTGCCTTATATTCATACATTCTTTTAATAAAATACATAAGGGACTTGGGTATTCCAAAGTTTTCCATTGCTTCCCATAGTCTATTTATAGTGGAGTGTGTAGTGTTTAACGCCCGCTTTTACTATCTACGGCACCGCAGGCGGTGACACTGATGATACATGAGATGAAGATGGAGCACCGGTGGAATGAGTTGGCGGGGGAAACAGGAGGTCCCGGAGAAAACCCGCCCCAGTTCCGTGTTGTCCACCACAAATCTCACTTTGCGGTCGCCTGGGATAGAACCCGGGCCGCCTTAGTGAGAGCCAAGCGGTCTAACCACTGAGCCACGGCGCGGCCTTAGTCTATTTATAGTTAGAGTCATAAGCTTTTTCAAGCTAATAATTATTACAAAGAGAAAAATGCTAACTCAGTGCAACCCACAGTTCATTCCGTTGCTTATTGAATGCTCTCAAATTAAACAGTTCTTTTACAATGGTCTCAGTTCACGAACTGTGGTCTGGCGTTCAAAAATGCGAAACTAGCCTGCAAATAATCATCTGTAAAGTGTAATCTTTTTATAAAACTGGAAAACTCTCTTTTGAGGCTGGAGCTCCCACTTATTGGGCAAGAGATTGCTGATCCCTAATGTATTTTATTAGTAGGTATATAACTAGGTCTATTAAACACAAAAGTATCTCTTTACAAAAAGAAAACAGGGTGTAGATTCTAATCTCTGGACGATGAAGCTATCCCAATCAAATTTCTAATAAATTATTAGGCTCGTAAACATCCCAGTGGTCACCGTGCGAAGGTTGTGGCAGCTTGGATTAGTTATAGTTGTGTAAAAAAACAAATTAGTTAACTAAAATAAAGATGATGAAGTTCCCGACAAATAGTGGCTGGACTACTATTTTAACTAACGCTAGGACCTTTCCACTATCTTTAAAACGTTATTTCTTTTACTATACGTTTTGGAACAACATAACAAAAATAATTTACTCAAGCGTTTCTATGAAAAGGATTATTTAATTAAATATCCTTTAGTTATAAACACTAACAACGACTTGTGATATCTACATGTATCGATTTTTATATCTGAATATTACTTATTTAATGTGAAATTTTCAAGTTATAATTTAAATGAATATGCACATTGTAAGTATCGTAATCTCTTGCACTATTTAACATATTATAATGAAAAACGAAAAAAGTAAGTGTTTAAAAATTAAAACCAATAGCCAGGAATACATGGGTCTTGCAATTATATTTCAGTGGTGCACTTTAACGAGATATGCTCGTTCTGAGTAGTAAGATTTTGAATATCTGCTGTGGTTTACCAGTTATACAAATATTATTCAGAGTGAAGAGAATTTCAAAGGCTATTCCCATAAGATTCAAGATATGTTTTTTTTAATCGTAAAACATCTACAATGTTCAAGAGAAATGTATGGCATTGAAATAAAAATGGTTAAAGTGGTTCTTACTCTCCCAAATAAAGGGCAGTTTGGACTAGGGGGATTATATTGAACATTTTCGTATTGTAACCTTGTAATGTGCCGATTTTAATTTACAAGTTTGGCATTCAACATTGTTTTTAGAAATATTGAATTTTTATTAAGGGAGAGCCAAAATATACAAGGCATGTCCGTAAAATAAGGTCTCCAATTTTATTTAATATAGAAAACATGTTTATTGTCAATGAATGTTACATTGATGGAAAGGCGGAACTTACAGCTATTTTTCAATCACCATTGCGATCAATGCACTTTTGCATGCGCTGTGGCAGTTTTTGTATACCCTTGTCATAGCACTCTTCCGCCAAGTTGCGCAGGTAGCGCTCAACCTCGTTGTTCAAATCATCGTCGGTCTGGTAATGTGTTCCACCCAGGTGTGACTTCAACTCAGGAAACAGATGATAATCACTAGGTGCTAATTCTGGACTGTAGGGGGGATGGGTGAGGATGTCCCATCCAAACTGGGCCAAAAGATCAGCCGCTGCATGTGCAGTATGGGGACGAGCGATAATGCAAATGTTCGGTCAAAATCTTGTTAATCGTAGTCTTACTGACTTCAGGGGTAAGTTCGTACAGCTCGCGAACTGTCACACGCCGATCTTTAAACATTTCTTGTTCCACTTTTGCAATTGTTTCAACAGAAACCGAAGGCCGACCAGAACGCTGTTCGTCATGGACGTCTGTACGTCCGTCTTTGAACCCTCTGACTCACTTTTGCAAGTAGCCCATAGACTTTGCACAAAAGTCGATGAATTTCAGTGGGGGTAGTGCCCTTGGCACTCAAAAAAAAAAAAAAAAAAAAAAAAAAAAAAAACCAAACAAAACGGATCACTGCATGCAACTCGCACATGGCGGCGGAAGTGATAGGAAACTCCATCGCAATCGGCTACCCAGCCAAGACTAATGGTTGAAACGGGTTCGTTGTGTGGTGGGGACTTGAAGGGGTGAAACCAGGCTCCACGCCAGTGTTGCCGAATCTCGCGTAATAGCGTTCCTCACGGTTCCCGCGCCTGGAGACCTTATTTTATGGACACGCCTAGTATTTGCAGTAAAATCAGTATGAATACTTTAGATGGAGTGCAGTACTTTGTCTAGCTATTATAGGTAACCAATAGAAAAAATGAAAACGCAAACATGAAAAAGTTTTTCATATGGTTTCAATTAATAAATAAGGGTATATTAAATACCTTCCTCGCTTTTCCTTTCTGTTGTATTTCTTTTAGTGTCTTAAAATATTTCTAAGTAGTTTAATGTTGATGCTGTCAATAATGCATTTATACTTGAGCAATCTATTCCTGACTGCACTAATTACAACACCCACACTATGTCCCGTACAAATGATTTGCATCTGAGTGTGCCTCGGGCATGGGAGAATGACTACTGCTTTGTTTAAGCGTTCCTGCTATTTCTGAAGACACCTACGGTATAGGTTACGGACAAAACATTGAATTTACACAAATGAGATTCCTGAGGCCCTCTAGCTGTGTCTGCCCCTAGAAACTGACGAAGGAAACGGTAATTACAGAACAATTGAACATTCTGATCTTCTCAAAGGAACAGAAAGAAAAAAGAAAAGAGAATCGGTATAAACATGCGAAGCGAATGGAAAGGCGCTGTATGTCACAACAGGTTTTCAACTGTCAAATGTCAGAGAGAGAGAAAGAGAGAGAGAGAGAGAGAGACATGGAAGGAACACACGGCATAGAAGGCAAGACAACTTCCTCTGAAATCGAAACAGGTTTATATTCGTTGCTACGCACATACAATCAAAACACTGCGGAAATCCTGTAAGAGGAATGGCAGAGTAAAGGGGAAAAGTTCATAGTTCTAAAGTATTTTCTCTATTTATAAAGCAATCTTTGCAGGACTTAGCAATCCGCTTTCGTTCATTGATCAGTTTCACCATACTGCCTTCTTGTCAGTTTACGCATCATTCATTCATAAAAAGTGGACTATTGGACAAAAGGTGTGTTCTTATTCATAAGCGATACCAGTTATAAAGTTTGTTACTTAGTAAGTTCTGATCAGACTGTTAACCTAAAGTGATGACGCGAAATAATCTATTATTTTTCATTAAATGTATTTTATGGAACACGTTCAACCAATTTATTTTCTAGATGACCGTGATTCGAACTCGGGACCTCTTGAATCACCGTTTCATTTTTTTGGTAAACGGTAGAAAAGTATTTAGTTTCATTGTTATTTGTAATCATTACAAACCTTACATGCTACAAAAACATCCTAAATGGTGCAAATGATAAAAATACCATGCCATCTATTACTACATACCCTAAGCTAAGAAAAAATGACATAAAATATTCAATAATTTTCAACATTTTCGGCGAATTTTCAGTGTAGCCTTGCCTTAAAAGAAGTCACGTCTCACTGCTCCCAGCCTACGAGCTCAAAGAAAGGAATTAACGAACAAACCAAGTTCCATGTTTGCTCATGATGTGGATTAATTTGTACTCCTTTCGTATGATGTACGAATACGCTTGACATTCTCGTCCGATGTGTGAGGACGTCTCGTGTTTTTTCTTTCGCAGATGCAACCATCTTCTACGAAATTTCGATGCCGCTCGTAAATTTGTTTATGACGCGGCGGTTGTTTATTAAACTGATGGCGAAATGCTCGTTGAACTGCAACAATGGACTCTAGTTTTGCTAAACTGCAGCACACAAAATAGCTTCTCTTGTGGTGGCGCCCTGATTTCATTAGAAACAACAATAAATAACAGCGCCAATGCGGCCGTGATTGCAACTTCTATGCCCCGCGCTATTTCAGTTAAACAATTTTCTCTCCATGTTAGAATCGTGTTTCTATATTTTGTAGTTTCGAAGGAATAAATGTTAGAAATCTGTTCTTTCTTTTTGAATAGCCCTGTATTTTGCTTTCTTAAATAATGAAACACCGTATTATTATTATTATTATTATTATTATTATTATTATTATTATTATTATTATTATTATTATTATTATTATTATTATTATTATTATTATTATTATTATTATTATTATTATTATTATTATTATTATTATTATTATTATTATTATTATTATTATTATTATTATTATTATTATTATTATTATTATTATTATTATTATTATTATTATTATTATTATTATTATTATTATTATTATTATTATTATTATTATTATTATTATTATTATTATTATTATTATTATTATTATTATTATTATTATTATTATTATTATTATTATTATTATTATTATTATTATTATTATTATTATTATTATTATTATTATTATTATTATTATTATTATTATTATTATTATTATTATTATTATTATTATTATTATTATTATTATTATTATTATTATTATTATTATTATTATTATTATTATTATTATTATTATTATTATTATTATTATTCTTATTATTCTTATTATTATTCTTATTATTATTATTATTATTATTATTATTATTATTATTATTATTATTATTATTATTATTATTATTATTATTATTATTATTATTATTATTATTATTATTATTATTATTATTATTATTATTATTATTATTATTATTATTATTATTAATATTATTATTATTAATATTATTATTATTATTATTATTATTATTATTATTATTATTATTGTTATTATTATTATTATTATTATTATTATTATTATTATTATTATTATTATTATTATTATTATTTACATCAATTGTGATTTTAGTTGGCAAAATACTATTATCTATTAATATTTTAAATGCTGAATTATTCTGAAGGTTTCGAAAAAGAGTAATTTGGTGAAATGTTAATAGTTTAGTACAAGTTTAATTAAAAAGCATCCCAGTACCAGTATTTTAAAATATTGAATAAGAATGATAATATGGTTATTATTTCATTTTGATGCTGATGTTATATTATCGTGAATGGCAAAGAGAATTTCATGTCCATGTGATACGTTCTAGTCTCTGCGTCAATGTTTCTAAGTGAATGAGACTTCAGAACTGCGATTGAAGTCGTGGCTAAGGCGTTGATATTTTCAGCCCGATTCTACATGATAGGTATAAGAATAGTTTGTCAAAGCGATGTAAAACTAAACTATAGCAAGTAGAGAAACACTTGTGAATATAACAACAGATGTTTAACATCTTTTTGTTAAATTTATATCATAGATCATGTTTTGTTATTTTGTGTTATATATATTTGGGAAGCACATCCTAGAAGTTTATAGATTTTATCAGACAGTAATTTACAGAAGCAGAAAATCTGGCTACGTAGTGCCAAATTATCTCAATTATGAGTTCAGGACATGCTTAGTTACAAATCGATGCAAATGAAGTTTTCATTCTGACTAATTTTCCATTCTTCGTGTCTTCGTGTATCACGATACTGTTATTCACGATATGCTGGTTAAAAGCGATGGCGCAGGACGAAGTTACTTTACTAGGCTAATATTGCAGCAAGTGCATCAGTTCAAGGGAATGTAGACGCAGGTGTTTGCTTGCAGCTGTAGCACTAAATTTGGCTGAGATCCGCAGCCGGAACTGGAAGCTCTTGATAACACTGATCCAGCTCTTAGTGCACTCTAACGCATTACCGTACACAGCTCTCAGAAATTGCACATCATTGGGTACATCACCTTAAAAGCATTCATCGCTATCTCTATTGCTTGCGAATACATTCCACTCGAAAGTTCTATATCTATTTCGCAAGTTTTGAGATCCACCGAAATCAAAAAGGGAAGTTTAAAACAATGAAAACAGAATGCTTTACGCAGACGCTATTATTAAATTGACTGATCCATCCTTTCCGTCAATATCCATAGAATTATTTATAAACAATAGAATCGATACTTAGGAAAGGAGAGGAATGGTTCATAGGAGGCCAAAAGGTAGAATTGGTAAACGAGTATGACTATTTAGGTGTAAGGATGTGTAGCAGTGGAGGATGGGCTGCACAAGCCAGAAAAGTGATAGCTAATGGCAGGGCGGCGATGTCAGGGGTAAGAATATGTAAACATAAACGGGAGATGTCAGTTAGGTGGTTAGAAAGAATGTATGAAGCCAGAACAATGTATGCAGTGGAGATATGGGGCACATCAGAGATAGGTACAAATGTATGGATTGTTTTGCAAAGAACTACTAGGGCTGCCAAAATCGGCACCAAGAGAGTGGCATTACTAGAGCTAGGTAATACAAAAAGGAGGGGAATAATAATAGAGAGAATATTGTAATTCTGGTATAAGTGTATTAAAGGGGAGAAAGGGGAATTATTGAATCTGTGCACGAAACAACAGAAAGGCATTACAAATACAAATAGTTGGTCGTTAGAATTGGAAAGAATGATACTAAAATTAAGCATGGGAGATCTATGGAGAGCAGGGGATACAAATTATTACGGTTTTTGGAAGGAAGTGAGAACTAGATTACAAGACATAGATAGGCAAGGGATATGGGAAAGTAGAGAAGAAAAGAAATCTTTGAAATTTTATAAGCAATTAAAGACAGAATGGGGTAGGGAAACATATATAGATCAATGTGACAAAACTGGAAGAGAAGGCATAGCATGGATGAGAGTAGGAATATTACACTTAAAAGGGTTGAGAAGTAATGAGGTAGGAATATGTGAATTTTGTGGAGATGAAGAAAGCACTGTTCATTACCTAATAGAATGTAAGGAGCTAACAAATTACAAGAGAAAAATATGGGATATGAAATGGGATAGTATAAGTAAAGAGATATTGGTGATACGCATGTTAACGGGGATGGGAGAAAATAAAAATAGATTTATAGGAGATTTCTTATATAGGATAAGAGAAAAGTGGATTAGGATAAAGGAAGAAAAGGTCAAGAAGAAATGACACCAAGCTGCTCAGGAAAACCAAAGGCTTATAGCCAGGAGACCTGAGTCAGCGAGTACATCTTAGGGTCAACAAATTTATGTATTTGTACAGGGGATATATTACAGCATGTTCTATGTTAAATTTTACTGCAGTGAATTTATAATGTATACTGTACAAATAAATATCAAATATAAATAATAGTGAGAAAGTGCCTGTATGTGTATGTGTGGTGTAAATATTTATGAACATTCTCTCAAATTTAAACACATTGATCTTCCAAACAGACATAGACTATAAGAAAACTTTTAATTCCTACTCCTAAAGGACTATCAGGACTTACAACGCCTGTATGTTAGAATACAGGTATGTTTTAAGTTTACTGTCCAATATGAGGCCGAGGTAGCTGACTGACAGCGCTGAGTATAGCGATTCCTCCAAGAACTATGGGATAATATGTTATCTGCTTTTTATATGTAAAATACACTATTTGCGATTTCTGTGGATTCATCACCCCCTCCAGCTAGAACACCATTTTGTGATTTTAGTGCAGAAGTTATTTGGCAGTATGGTTGCTCCATATGGAGCTCTGCTGCAGCGTCACAAGTAAAAATAATCCAAGTAATCCAGAAGATACATACGATTGACCACAGGTGCCCCATGGTATGTTAGAAACTATTCAAATGTCACCACATTGCATTCCAATAAAAAGTGCAATTAAACTATAACCATTAAACAGTTTTGGTTTCCTTTGTTAGAACTTAGAATAATAATAAAAAAAAAACATTGTGTCAGGAAAGGGGCATGGAGTGGTTTAAGATATTATTACAAATAACATTGAATAGATTTGATTTTAAATAAAGTAAGTACATACATGTAGGTAACATAGCAAATTTATATTTGATGACAGGGAAATTATAATTATGGTAATATATTGTGTGATTTTAACAGTCTTGCTTAGAGAAACTAGTCTCTGGTAGTAGGAGTAAAGTGGTAATGGATCTCCATGTTGTTGACTGATGAGATATTAATAGTTCTAACCAAACAGGATGTGAACCTCCCATCCTGACCCACTCTCTTGCTGAGAACAGGCAAAGAGGCACTATATCCTTAAACAGAAAATGTACCTCTATCTAATGAAAAAAGGATGAAAACATTACTCCACACAACTGTCAGTCATTAGCCGCGATGGCCTACTTTTAGAGTCTGTGAAACAACGTACAATGCGGCACTTAATACGAAATGCAGTGACTTTTGAAAGGGGATTTAGTCTGCAATTTATGTATCTGCTCTGCGTGACTTACATCCCAATTGATTTTCTCTTGGCGTGTTTCCAATAAAGTGGAAAAAAGTGCGTTCCCATTCTCTAATCTTTATTAGCTCACACTCACTCTCTGCCAGCGTGAACATGAAAAATGGAACTGTTTTGTAATTTCGCCTCATGGAAGTTTTTGAGAGAACATAGGTATCACATTTTATACCTTTTTATCCTTTGATATTTGCATCAGACATGTACAAGCATATAATGATCTTCCTTAATTGAAAATCACTGTGCAAATTATTCTTTTAAGAGCTAAATAAATTAATCCAAGGAAGGAAAAAGCTGCATTGACATAACTTCTCTATTCTTACCCTGCTATAAATGATTCATGTTGTGACTTTGTGGGTTCGTGAAATAATAAAACGAGGTTACGAAACACAAAAACTACACTTTATTCTCCTCGAAATACACAGTTCAACATTACAAAATTGCTAGAACCTCAAACTGTTTCTTTTCACAAAAACTACATTCAACTGTCCGTCGCTACCGGTCTTCATTTTTCATCGGCTTCGCGATTCTACCGCCAGGGTGACACTGCTCCCTCCTCAAGGCTGGTCGTCCCGAACAGCGCCTTCGTAGCGGGCCAGGCGATCCAGGTGTCCCACCAACATCTTTCCTCGGGGCACCTTCTGGGTGCGGTAGACCACGTCGTTAATCCTCTTCACCACACGGTACGGTCCTTGCCATGACTGCTGAAACAGCGTCCCTTGGTCCGGGTCGGGCGGTACAACCAGACCAGGTCACCTTGCTGGAACCCTTGGCTGTTGGCTTGCCTGTCGTATCGGGTTTTCATGCGGTCGCTCGCCTTCTGGATGTTCTGGCGAGCCATCTCGTGCATGTCGTGGAGGTGGTCCACCAGGTTCTCCACATCCCTCAAGAGTGGCCCCAAGTCTGCGTCCGCCAGCTGCTCCCTCCTCAGGCCTGCGCTATCCCAGCCATCCGCAGGCACTGCCGTGACTACTCGAACTGCTGCGGCAAGCTCCTTCCCCTCCACTCTTGTGCATTGGCCGCACTCTTCTGGTCACGTTACCGTGACTCTTCCCTCTGCGATGTTCCGAGGTGAAGTCGTACTCCTGCTGCCTCTGGACCCAACGTGCTGTCTGGCCTTCCGGTCGCGCCGTCACCATCACCTCGCTCCTCGCGGGGACAACCACGTCTTCGTTCAAGATGACCCTACCGATTCCAAGGCGTTCTTCAGTTTGACGGAGTATAACCTCTTCTCCGTTGAGCCGTAGGACCTTCCTGCCGACGTCGACCGTCGCCTCGTGGCTCCTGAGGGCATCCAGTCCCAGAATCACCTCCTCAGCCACCTTCGCGACGAACACCCACAGACGCACGGCACTCCGTCCTAAGTTAAGCTCCAGCAGGGCCTCCTTCTCCACAGGCAAGGTGTCGCCCGATGCCAACACAAGCTGGTATGGTCGGCTCGGCTTCCTCGTCAGCAAACCCTTCGTCACGTCAGGTCTGATGATGGTCACGGCCGCCCCAGTGTCCACTAGCACGCGGCACGGCTTTCCTCCTACCCAGCCGTCCGCGATGACGTTGTCATCCATCCGCCAGCTGACGGCGCGGATTGTCACTCGAGGGGATGGTGGTAATGGCGCCGACGTGCCCCTCTCCACGACGGCCCTTACTCGTTTTCCGGCTGCTCTTCCTGGTGTGGGCAGTCTCTCCGCAGGTGTCCGGGCTGTCCACGCCCCCAACACAGGCCACTAGGTGTTCGCCGGCGTCCCTCAGCTGGTCTTCTGTCTCCGGCGTAGCGGACACTCCTCGTTCTCGACGTCGGGATAGATGTTACTTTGGCCGCCTCCATCCTTAATGCCGCTGTCAGCGCCTCGTGGATGGTTTTATATTCGCCGAGCATTAGGAGCTGACGAATCTCCGTGTCCCGTACCCCGTCGACAAAATTGTAGGCGGCTTCCCGGGATACGAACTCCAGTGGCAGGTCAACCAAGGCCTTGCTAGCCAGCTTCTCGATCACTATGGCGAACTCCTGCAGCGTCTCCCCCGGCTGCTGCGACCTTGCCTTTAGCTGGCTGCGGTATGCTGCGGCTAAGCGGTGGTTCCCGAAGCGATTCTCCAGGGCCTCCCAGATGTCCTTGGGCGCTGCCGTCGTCAGCACCGCGTTTAGGACTTCCGCGGCTGGCTATTAACTGTGTGGCCTCCTCCTCCGGTGACCATCTGTTGTGCTTGGCCACTGCGTCGAACTGGCGGCGGAAGACCTCGAACGTTGACGTACCGTCATACTTGGGAGGTTTGACGCGCGCAGATGTGTCGCGTCCCGGCGCGTCGGCCTTCAAGTCCTTCAGCTTCCTGCCGGCGACGTCCTCCACCATGGTGTTCAGGGACTTGACGCTGCTGTCGGCCTTTCCCTCCAGGTTGTTTACGCGGTTCGCGAGGTCTTCGACGTCTTCAACCATGGCGTTCAGGGACTTGGCGTTATTGTCAGCCTTTTCCTCTAGATCATTGAAGCGGTTCGCCAGGTCCTCGACGCGCTCGTCCACTTGGCCCATCCACTTGCCCAGCTCCGTCACGTCATCCCTCACGCCGGCCAACTGTTCCTCAAATTTGGCGGCGAAGACCTCGTTCGCCTCCTTCATTTCCGTGGCCAGACTGTCGTTCGCTGCCTTCATTTCTGTGGTCAATTCGGTCTTTATTTCTTTCAACTCTACGGCCAGGTTGTTATTTGCCGCTTTTGTTTTTGTTGTTAACTCGTTCATCTTCGCGGCCAAGTTGTTATTTGCCGCTTCCGACTTCGCTGTTAATTCGTCCATCTTCTGCAAAAGCATTTCCAATGCCGATTCCATGGCCATAATGTTCGGTGATGTTGTTATCCCGCTTCCTGACACCAGTTGTGACTTTGTGGGTTTGTGAAATAATAAAACGAGTTTACGAAACACAAAAACTACACTTTGTTCTCCTCGAAATACACTGTTCAACATTACAAAATTGCTAGAACCTCAAACAGTTTATTTTCACAAAAACTACATTCAACTGTCCGTCGCTACCGGTCTTCATTTTTCATCGGCTTCGCGATTCTACCGCCAGGGTGACACTATAAAAGCTTATTTTTCTTTAAAAACATGCAATCAAATAAACTTTAAGCTGCTGGAAGGCAAATAGAAACGGCGTTGCCTAGTATCTGAATTTCCTATATTTACAACATGCTTTCCCAAGGCCAAGCAAGCCGCCATAGTCATATGCTGCTCCACTTTGAAAACTAGAGATCACTGGATTGTGGCGACTTACTATCGTAAGTACTTCGGTCCCGGGCTTCATCATTTAACTCTTATTATTTTAGTTAATTGATGGAAATTATTCATTTCTCCACACTAGCGGTTTATAGGCTAAGGTTTTTGATGGATATAGTCAACATGAAAAATTCAATGCCATGGCCGGGATTCGAACCACGGATCTCCTGGTTTCCGTCCAGTCGCTCTAACCCATTGAACTACCATGGCCAACGTGCCGCGGGACTGAAGTACTTACGGCAGTAAGTCGCCACAAACGGTGTATCTCGGATGCGAGAGTCCCTAGTGGTTTACTGGGGAAATATACGAGTCAAATGGAGAATATTATGTCAGGACGGCACGTTGGCAATGGTAGCTCAATGGGTTAGAGCGACTGGACGGAAACCAGGAGATCCGTGGCTCAAATTCCGGCCATAGCATTGAATTTTTCATGTTGACTCTATCCATCAAAAACCATAGCCTATAAATGGTTAGTGTGGAGAAATGATTAATTTCCATCAATTAACTAAAACTGCATTATGTTTTGCACTGTATGTCATTTTAGTTTAAAGCGAACAAATTATCTGTGAATCTAGACAAACAAAGGGTGTTAAATTAATAAGTCACCGTACTTACGCCACACACTTTGATAATTGTATGTTATTAGAAGAAATTGCCAGCATCAAATTTCTGGGCCTTCAAGTAGACAGCCATTTACATTGGAAAGCTCAGATAACGCATATATTACTCAAACTCAGCTCTACCTGTTAAGTTATCCGAGCTCTGGTTAGTGTGAGTTCTTAGTATATTATGCATATTTTAGCTCTATTATGGAATATGGAATATTATTTTGGGGCAACTCACTGGAAAGTAAAAGCATATTTTTAATGCAAAAGAAGGTCATAAGAATCATTATTAACACTCATAGCAGACGATCCTGCAAATATATTTTTAAGAACATTTAAGATATTAACCCTTCCTTGCATGTATGCTCTCGATCCTAAAATTATTTGTATGCATTCGGGCCTTATTTATAACAGAAAATGAAATTCATAGAATAAATACTAAACAAAACTGTAACATCTCTTATCCCAGCGCTAAACTTTCTTGCTTCCAGAAATATATTATGTTATGAAAAAATCAAAATAGTTGGTGCTCTTCTTAATGATCTTAAAGTAAAAAGTTAATAATTTCAGTAATTTTAAAAATGATTCTAGAGAGTACCTATGCTCAAAACCATTTTATTTGTATAAGATTATCTGAATGACAAATTATCCCGATAATGTCTATGTAGCTTTGTAAATAGAATCTAACTGTACTAATGACAAACGATTGCCAATTTAGCTTTGATGCCTATTCAAAAGCTAATTTGACCTCACAGGAGGTTCGTTTCGATGTTGACCACAGCTGTATTGACAACGTTAATGATGCTGCATTATCGGTGTCATCGATAGTTCTCTGCATTTTGCATTTGGCTTCAGCTTCCAGTTAAGTAGCCTCTAGAGTCTTTTGTTACCACTAAGGACAGGTATCATAAAAAAGGCCAAAATATGAAGAGAAACCCCCAAAATATAATGAAATATTCCTATTAAATTCAAAATATTTTGTGCTTTAAGGGTTTGGAGCAGATTCATGTCATTTTGTATGTGTGTAATACAGTATATTAGAAGTAGATTAGGTAACGGTGGGGACATCTAGCACCTCGATACACAATTGGAGCTTTTGTGCATACTTCCCCAGGAGCAACTTATGAGATGAAACCACAGTAGACCTATAGCCTGAACGGACAACGAAAGGAGCAGAGACGCACAGTGTTCTGTAACAGTTACCGACTTGACCTCCCGGTTGGGAGCCGCTCGAAGCGCTCGACGCTCCAAATCGCCGGCAGCAACTGGGCATTGAAGGATCATATGATCAGCCTCTAATGTTCCAACGTGCAAACCTCTGCGTCATCTTCCATTATTGACCGATACTATCCTAGAGTCGTCCTTTAATGTAGAGATAGACGAAAACAGAGGAGCGTCAAGGAAGAAGATGCTCCAAAAATCACCTTGGCAATTAGGGGAAAATCACGAGAGAATCTATTGTTAAAATGGACAAACGCCAGGGATCGAACTCGGGACCTCTCTAATGCAAGCCTTCTCGTGTTACAACCAGCATGTTTCTCCTACCAGTTGGTACACTTACTGACAACACTTTAAGTTAGTCACTTCAGATTTTCTCCAACACCAGAAGACCATAACCTCAAGACTTCCACAAGACGGGCATGTTATTGTTTCAACTTGAGGCATCGTTGCATCTACTAGTAGACATACTTAATGCTTCCCAAAAGTAAGATTCGTTGACATTAGTACCACAGATAAATGTACTCATAACTCTTTTTGTTATGACGTTATATTCATATCTAGCGAAAAGGAGAAAGTAAACTGCTTTAATTATTAATTTTATTTCGGAAGGATTGGCACTACGTCATTTTTCGCTCGCTATGCTCCTAATGTAAAGGAAATCTAATTTTCGAATTATCCCTCAAGTATAATACTTCTACTGTAGTTTATATGTTGTTATTTGTTCATTTCAGGGATTTCTGAAAGTTGATATGGCACAGAGACCATCAACATAACTTGTCCTAATATCTTGAGTTAAAGAAATCGTCTATATATGCACATTTCATTAAATTTATGCTAGAAGCTTTGGTAAAGCATAAAATTGTTGTAAATCTATAAGAAAGAAGTTACGCCTCAAACCCCTAGCTCCATTTATGAGGCTTATCTGGATCGATGCACTTAATTACTCCGCCACTTTGCTACATCATTATGATGGCAAAGTTTATGATGATTAAGACATGGAAGTATCGTCAACGTCTCACACTTCAAGCTCTTCAACTTTGGTTTCTTTTTGTGATCACACAAAGAGCATTTATATCCCATGTAAGTGCTTCGAGCTCTATAAGGTAACCCTTAAAGTTTGAACATTTCTCAAAATCTAATATATAACCCTAAAGAAATCGTGCAGCATCTAGAAAGCTATTCTAGTTTCATTTCATCCATTTTCATTATTTCCAGAAGTACAACGAATTTTCTGCAGTAAAGTGCAAGCTATACCTTAAACTACTTTTAGGTAGCTAATTTATTAAAGGAGCAATTGGGTAGTTAACTCTCTAACTGAGTAGGCTCTGCCCAGATACATACCCACTTATTTATTCTAGAATGTTGTTCTTATCGTTTTAGATAGCTTTCGTCATCACTACCCATGTTTTGCTTCTCTAGTACTTATCTGCAAGTAAGTAGGTAGGGAAACATTTTGTATTCGCCCTCCAAAAGTATGATTAACTAAAAAGAAGAAAAGTTTGCGTGAACAACTTAATTTAAAAAGCCTGTCACCTATATGGGTAATTAAATGGACGAACTTTCGGAGATTATAGGGTGTTAAGTGAGTATCTTTATATATTATGGGGTTTTGATTTAAGGTTACTTCAGCAATAAATCAAAATTAATAACGAACCAGTACGCACTTACAAAACTTCCTTGAGTTTCTGCTATTTGCAGGTAAGTGTGCCAATGTTATGTTCAAACACTTGGATAGCCATTCATCTGTTTCGAAAAAGAAGCATTTAGCTGATTAGTACGGCTTTGAATTCGACAACACCAGCACCAGATTGACATCCGAATATGGAAATAAAGTAGGATAGTTTTTAGAGCAGTATGGTAGCTTAGGATTTTTGTAGAATCTTTATTTTTATAGGCCAAAGAATACTGATTTACATGCTAAGGATTAAAATAGGGATTAAATGTAAAAGTAACTAGGCATTTCTCTCAGTTTCTAGTATGCAAATGTAACATATTTTGCCAAATATAAAATTTCAGTGCAATATGAAAGAAAATCGGTGATATGAAGGATTTTTGACCCTTCCAAACTCCCCATAAAATAACTCAGTTTTAAAATATTTAAGTCTCTCTATTTACCCATTTAACTCGACATGAAAGCTCTGCATATTTTTAATAAATTGCCAAACATAGGTTCTATATCCATGAACAAAACGGGATAGAACTTGGTGATATGAATATTAAAAAGAAACCCCTAGCTTCCAGTTTTCAAAATTTTGGAAACATTATATAACATATAAGAACATGGAGGAGCTGGGATTTCTATGATGAAGGAACTATAAAAAATCGGATATGAAAAATACACAAAACGGATTAAATGCCTCTAAAATATCCATATTTTTAAATATTTGGAGCTTCCTCATTTATCTATTTGGACTCGAAGTCATTTAAAGATCTGTCATATCTACAATAAAACATCAAAAGTAGCCCCTGAAGCCTATAGTCAATTAAAAGGAATTGACATGAATAAGAAATCTCTAAACCTTCGTTTCAAAATTTTGGAAGCATTATAAAGCCTGTAACCATCTGGAAGAATAGCGCTTTTCAAATGTGAAATAATTATCAAAATCGGCTGAGGCTTTTAAAGGTTACAAACACACGCATATTCTTTCTCTTAATGTTAATTTCTATGACATATTTTCAGCACTAACCAAGGAAATTCACTGTTACTGTGAATTTTCAAATACTTTACGTTTTCTGAAAGTGCTAAAATGTCATTCGTTTGTTGCTCCTGGTCATACAAGGCGTGTTATTGACAAGAATTGTTTGTAGAAAAGGTGGCGAATTAGTCAAACAAATGAAGTACTCTAAGTCCTCATCCCAGGCGAACACAAAGTGAGATTTTTGGTGGACAACACGGCGCTGGGGCGGGATTTCTCCGGGACTTCCGGTTTCCCCCGCTATCTCATTCCACCGGTGCTCCATCTTCATCTCATGTACCAACAGTGTCACCGCCTGCGGTGCCGTATGTAGTAAAAGCGGGCGTTAAACACTACAGATTTCTAAGTCCTCAGATTTAAAATGGTAGAGGAAATATTTTGTCGTTATAATCTACTCGACATATACATACACATACAAATATACATACATATATACATAAATACATGTACACATACCTATTCTCAGCCATTATATGGTACAACATATAAGTTAACTTCTAGTCTAATCTTAAGCAAAAGAGAAAGCATGTTTTACTGTAATGGAAAATACCGTTGAAATAAATTAAATAAAAAAATACCTACCTACCTAACTACCTATATATACACATATTACAGCACTGCATTACACAAAATAATATTACGTAGTAGATAATAAGAAGTATGTTTATCACATGTAATATTACAAATGTAATGGGGCATGCTATTAGTTGAAAATAGAAAAAGGATGTATAAATACATACATATATACACACATTCATATACACATTAAAATAGTGTAAAATAATGTAATTATGAAATGTAATGCATATTACAATGTAATAGGGAATGTAGTTGATGCCAATACAAAATAAAGGAAAATATATGTAACGCTAGCGTTTTAAAGGTGGAATGAAGAGATACTAAACATATGAAGACAAAATATAACATATTTATCTGGTTCAATAACACTCATGCTAATTAAATTATTTAGTGAAAGAAAAGAAATGAAAAAGAAAAGATGGTATATGCATATTGTGACTGTGGGTTCGTAGAATTAAAAGTCCGAGTTGGAGAACTGCAAAATATTTTTTATTTCCATAGAAATACACTTGGTACACTTCTGATTACAGCAGAATTACGTAAGATACACAAATACAATCTTCCAAGGTCGTTGACCACAAACAAAGAGCTCACTCAACTTCCAGTTCAATCTCTCATTTTCAGCTACTCCGCTGGCGTGTCGCCTCTTATTTATTATTATTATTATTATTATTATTATTATTATTATTATTATTATTATTATTATTATTATTATTATTATTATTATTATTATTATTATTATTATTATTATTATTATTATTATTATTATTATTATTATTATTATTATTATTATTATTATTATTATTATTATTATTATTATTATTATTATTATTATTATTATTATTATTATTATTATTATTATTATTATTATTATTATTATTATTATTATTATTATGATCATCATCATCATCATCATCATCATCATCATCATTTTTGTGTGTAATTTATGTCCTCCTACGTTTAGTCATATCGGACGATGAATGGAATAGGTGAAATGATGTGATGCCGTATTTCTTAGCTGTATGGTTAAATACAATTTAATAATGAATATAATGATTATTACGGATGGATAAGCACATGAAATGAAGCCATAGTATTTAAATTAAATAACTAGGATGCGAGTAAATATTTTTATTCAGAGCTAACGTAATATAAGGTTGTTGGTGTGTGTAATTAAAATGTTACTTGTAAGGGTTTTCGCGTGCCTTGGGTCTCTACTTGAGTCATTAGCAACCGGTCCAAACTGGATTAAGCGTGGTCCAGACCAGTTTTTCGGGGAAATATCCAGAAGTTGGTGGTTCGCTAACTAGAGATTTCTGAGAAACTAGCCTGAGGCGAGGCCATATCTGCTTTTGGTACAAGAAGATGAGGTTTAGCGTCTTTCTTCTGGTCCAGGACGTGTTACGGTACAGACGTGTTTGCCTGCCGGTGACAAAAACTTCGGTTTGCGCCGATAAGTAACAGTCAGTAGCGTGAATCTTATAAAGTACCCATCTCTCTCAACAGTGTGGGCAAGGAAATAGGAAATAGTGAACTTTTAGAGATACTGTACCAAACGACAAAATCGCGACCCAGGCTGATGAGACCTCATCAAGAGCGGCTGCTACACGAGGCGGGATAACATCAGCAGCATCCGGAAGGTAAGGCGACAGATGCTCAAATGAGCCCGGGGTCCATGGAGCTTAGTGTTACCCGACATTCGTCTTTCAGGATAAGGGAAAACCCCGTAAAAACCTTATCCAGGTAACTCACCCTGACCAAGATTCGAACGTGAGGCAGACATGCTACCACCACGCTACCGAGGCGGGCTCGCCTCTTATATGTACCACTATTGATATAACTAGATATTTATGGAATATTCTGTAACAAACAAGAAATCGACTATTCTCTATCAATCAAGATGTCACTAGAATGTTCCATTTACCTCACTTTATCTGTTTTGGCATGTCTTTTATCTCTGCACTATCTTTATCTGCTTAGGCATATCGGTATCCTTATAACTCTTAACTAACATACATGTGACAACAAATCAAAATTGCAGTCAAGCTTTTCTTTTGAGGAATGAATCTCATTTTAAAATGTGCTGCGGAAGCTGAACATGTATGGTGGCTCGACAATTATATGGCACTGTGCTGACGCATGATGTGCACAGGAAAGATCCGAAAAACCTTTGGAAGCTAAAATCCTGTAGCTTACAAAGTCATTTCAAAAGTCTATGTTATGCAATGCTATCGAGAGACACGACAAGGATTAGAAGCCCGAAAACACTCCTTTCTGAAATATTTTAAGTGAAATGTGTGCATATCAATATTATTGCACGCTTAATGAGGGAAGGCTTGTCATCGAATGCAATTCTGTGAATAGTTTCAGCATAAATTAAATGAGGATAAACTTTTATGATGAAGATAGTGTGATCTGAGAATCCCAATTCAAACCTAAATAAACAGTAAATCGTGGGCACCAGAAAATCCACACATTTATCTATATCGACAAGGAAGTTAATATAAGGGGATGAATGTTGGGTATAGATTGTCATCTAGGGAGGGGGAGGTTAATAGGAACCGTCTTGTTTAAAAATATAGTTACTGGTATCTAGTAACGATAAGCGTATCAACTTTGTCGGAAATTTGTGCACTGTTTGGAAACAGAGAATTCTATGGGACATCCCAACAATACTACAGTCGTGTGGGCTTACCTCCACCAATATCTGCAAGGACACTCGACAGAATAAATATATGCTTCTGTTTCCAACATGTTCACTATTTAATGCCTTTGAACTTTCACCTTTGGGAGACTATGATGCATGTATCGTAAGAAACTATGGCGGGATTAAATTTGTCAAGGAATTAAAGCAACATCAGTGCAGAAATCCCGCATTCACATTGGGCAACCTGTTCGAACATTTATTCGGCCATTAACGGCAATCATTTAGAGAACTGAAACTGAGGGTCGTTCAACTCAATCTGGGACATTTCTTTTTTTTTTTCAGGTTTAAATGGACGCCTAGGCGGAGGCACCTGTGTCCTTGTACTGGTAACCGGCGCTCATTTCCCGTGCTTCTGGATAGACCATTATTAAAGATGGCGGACAACAGCGAGAACGTCCAAATGAGAGCGTGTTGTGATGAAGCTTTTAGTGAACAAGGGCATACAACCTGCTGAAATTTATATACTTCAGATTCAGTGCGGTGATGAGACACTCAGTCGCAGTAAGACATTTGAATGGTGGAAGTGCCCGCCTCGGTAGCGTGGTGGTAGAGTGTCTGCCTCACGTTCAAGAGGTCCCAAGTTCTAATCTCGGTCAGGGTGAGTTACCTGGATAAGGTTTTTTCCGAGGTTTTCTCTTATCCTGAAAGACGAATGTCGGGTAACTCTAAGCTCTATGGACCCTGGCTCATTTGAGCATCATTTCGCCCATTCCATTCATCGTCCGATATGACTTAACGTTGGAGGACGTAAAATTTAAAACAAAAAAGAATGGTGGAAGTGCAACAAAGATGGCCGTATCTCGATCACTGGCGATCCTGGTCATAGTGGATCTCAGCCCATGTGCTGTCCTCCACAGGAGAGATAGTCTCCGATGGATGAGACGCAGGGCGGTTGGTTGGGGAAGGTTCCCACGCCCTCCCTAGACAGGTTTATAATACCCCATGTCAGTTCAGTTACAGACCATTCAAAACATTCTGACGGTTTCTACTTTTGTGAATGAATCTCTTCGGTTTTAAGTGTACAGAGTGAATAGGACGCATGTTTTTTTAACGGTTCCGCTCCTTGTGTAGTAGGCGTTCTCTGCCACACACATTCGCTGTCCTTGCCCCACTGTGTAAAGAAGCACATTCATTACCGGGACCTTCTTTGCGTTGCTGGACAGTAGTCATTCCTGAGAACATTCGGCGTGCGGAGCAGCTGACAATGCAAGGGTGTGTAATCTGTCGTTAGGAACAGTGAACACAATAATTCATGATCATTTGTTGTTCCAAAAGGTTCATGCACGCTGGTTCCCGAAACAGCTGTCTGCTTTTGACAGACACGGAGGGGTTAAAGTCTGTACAGAACTGAAGGACCTCTATGAAAGGGAAGGCTAGGATTTTCTAAATCGCATCATCACATGTGACGAAGCATCGGTTCACTATTTCACCCCAGAATACAAAAGAGCATCGTGGAAGCACACGGACTCACCACCTCCCAAGAAATTTCGAACGGTTGCGTCCTTTGGTAAAGTGATGGCAAGTGTATTCAGGGATAAACAGGGCACTATTCACGTTGATTTTTTACCCCATGGTGTCACTATCAACAAGGAGTATTACTGTCGTGTTCTGCGTGGTGTGCATAAGAGTTTACGGAAGAAACGTCCGGGTTTGGTCACAAAGGGTGTTCTCTTTTTGCAAGACAATACACGACCGCACACCGCACATTCCAAATAATCATGGAACTCGCCTGAAAGATCTTGCCACCCCCCTCCCCACCCCATAGTCCTAACTTAGCGCCAAATGATTTCCACCTGTTTGGACCCTAAAGGAATTCCTTGGAGGAAAACATTTCAATACTGATATGAAGTGAAGCATGATGTCCTTGGATTCTAAATATTTCTATGCCGAAGCATTTTAAACGTTAGTCAAATGCTGGGATAAATGTCTAACTGCAGCTGGAGATTATGTATCAACATCTATTCCAACTGTGAATATATGGTGAGCTCAAACAACAAAACCTAAAAAAACAATTGCTGATATAGCTCAAATTATTCCATAATTTCCAAATGCTTCCTTTTTACCACTTTCATGTGAAATAACATGTGAAATTATATGGAAAAATAAATCCACTTTCCAGTTTTAAATTTGTTCTATTTCTTTTTAAACAATGTCGCAGATAGACCTTTTTTTTTTTTTTTTTTTTTTTTTTTTTTTTTTTTTTTTTTTTGTAATTTACGTCCTCCAGCGTTAAGTTATATCGGATGACGAATGAAAGGGGTGAAATGCCCAAATGATCACAGGGTCCGTAGACCTTAAAGCTACCGACATTCGTCTTTCAGGATAAAGGAAAATCCCGGAAAAACCTTGTCCGTGTAACTCACCCTGACCGAGATTCGAACTCGGGACCTCTTGAACGTGAGGCAGACACGCTACCACTACGCTACCGAGGTGGGCGCAGTTTGACTTGAACGACCCTCTTAATCAAGTTTAGTACGAAAATTTAAGAATTTATGTCGTTAATATGTGTATACATTTCTGACAGACCATATACATAAAGACATTTATATACAGGTTAGGGATAAAAATGCATATATTTTGATAATTGATATCTTAATATGTAGATATTCACTTCTAAGGTTGAACTATTTTTTATCTTCGTCTAACAGTTTTCCCAAATACGCATCACATAATTTATTACGTGGGTTTTCTGCAGGATCTTAATTGCTCCCATGTGTTAACACTTTTAATATCGGAATACCCGACTTAATAATTCATTCCATTAGCCTTGCTTGTTACTCAGTTATACAGTAAACAATGCATTGGAAAAGCAAGGTAAACATTCCATCCTTAATTAAGCATGTTCTGATTTCCTTTCTCACTTCTTTTCCAAGAGAAAGAGCAGACAAGTTGTAGATTATACAAATAAACTTATTTGAGTGCCACGTAAGAAACATGGCTAATTCCTCACTTGTTTTTAGTTTCGCGAGAACATTCGTAATGGCGCGGCCTACCCGCTCTACTGAGAAAATATGGTCTGAATCTATGGTCTGAAGCTGCCACTTGGACTTACAGCTAATGACAACCTGAAAACGTAATGCTCTTATTAATTAAAAATATTATTCTAGAACTTAAGTAAATATTGATATAATGTTCATTAAATTGTCCTGAGTTACTAATCCAAATATCTGCACACATACCCCTAACAATTCGTATGTACAAACGATTTATTTATTATAAAATACACGTCATAATAAAGAAATCCGAGATAAGCACTCACGCTAATTTCTCAATCAATAGCAATCATATATTAATTAAATATACGTATTCATATAGATGATGATTCTTTTATTAACATTCGCTTTGATACAGATGCTAGGGTTAACCAAAGTTATTTGTATTGAAAAAATGAAAAATAATTTTAACCAGAAGAGCTACAACCAATAACCTGTACCTGTAAGTGTTGTTTTTGTCCTATTTTCTACCATTGTCATAAATAGTTATACAAAATATAATACTATCAATTTAATCTGATTAATAGAGACTGTTATTAACTTTTTTAGTTTTAACTTTTTCTTAATAGGGACAGCCATGCATGCGGACCATACTTTAAACAAGTTAATAAAATCTAGGGAAAACCTTGAAAAAAAAAAAAAAAGAAATTATATATGATATACATGAGATGCATTATGTACATATAAGGTTAAAATTAATGCAATTTACAGTTTAGTTTAAACGAGATCCACAGAGAACCGACACTCTCCCTCTAAAGCCAGGGAGAGTAGGAGCTTTCCCTTTGGAAAATAGTTGGCAGCTTCCGCCTACAGAATGCAAGTGGCTACCCAGTTACACGCGTCTGCTCAAACGCGATGACTACCAAGAAAGGTAGGTAGAGGCGCAGTGATCTAGCACACCAGCTACTAGCTATCCAGGTTAGTACCGAGATTCTTGGGAGGTGTCCCTACCCCGCCTGACGGCCAAGCTAGCCAGGCGTACCTACTCATTATTCATGGGTGTCGGGAACCACTAGACCCCGAGACCAACCCAATCCCTTCGGGAGGGGCTGGAATGTCGGCAGGGTCTGTACTATGGCAGCTGAAGGGGTCGGAACTCCTACCCCAGCGGATAATGCAACCTACAGCTGCAAAGGGCATTAGAACAAAGTGAACTGTAAAGTCACACTTCTGTATGAAAGCCATGTGCCCGCTGCCAGCCTAACTGCTAGTTGGATATTTTTTATCCCATTCAATTCACTGATGTAGTTGAAGTTTTGAACTGGACAATTTTATTATAAATCTTCATCTGGCGTACTGTTTTAATTACTATATAATCGCAAAATAGCCAAGCTGTCAAAGCGACTTAAATAAATTAAAAAGCGTGTCTCAATTAAATTTATTTTTCTAACTTGTGATTTTGGAATAATGCCCTTCACAAATAGCACAGAGATATGCACATCTTTCCCGGTTTCAGTGCAGTTAAAAGGTGTCTTTTTGGGGAAATATTGATACCAAATTTTTAGATGCAGCGCAATTCGTTCTCTCCATATTGATGAAGTAAAGTGATCTGAAATTTTCTAAATGACATTTAACAGTTCTGCATTCTGAAATTGCATTTATTTACACCTACAAATGCTGTCAGATACTCGTACTGCGCGACATATTGGGATACCATATACTGCACGTGGTCACCTACTCTTGACCTCAAAGAAACGTGACGATAATGGTTCACATAGCTTTATCGCTTGTTGCTATGTGTCATGACCAGAAATTCGGATGCACAAATAGAACGTTGATGGGTGGCATCTGATATGTGTGACGTCAGCACATTATCATGTACAATCTCTGCTTGGTAATTGCCGTTCGATATTGTGCATGCAAAGCCTCTTATTCATTTACCCAATCTATGACAATGTAAATTTAACGAAGTGCGTTTGGCACAATGGCTATGTACTTTAATTCGGCACAATTGCTGTTGTAAAGGCTTTAATGAAAGCCTTTGAGAATATAGGTAGCAAAATGCTCAGAAGGATTATAGTGCGATGCACAGAGATATTCCGTCAGATATTTCAGCTTCAGACGCAGAACTAATTTGACGCTGATACGTGCCAGGCCTTTTCTTGACAGTGCTTCAGCCACGAACGTCAAAGAGAGCTAAATAATAAATAAACCTTTTGTGATGAAATTGCATTTTGGGCTTATATCTCCATACAAAAAATGAAGAGCCTCTTTTCTGGGACGATATTATAAAACGAGCACACTGTATACCTTAATCCCACTCTTTTGCCAAAGATAACAGCAGTTTGGACAGGAGCTTTACAGATGAGAAGAATGTCACCCGGAGCAAGGGACCTTGGGTATTTTTCTGCCAACTTTAAGAGTTTATCAACTGTCACGAAATTGAGAGAGCCCGACGTTTCAAACAGTTATATATCTGCTCACACGTTGTCAGTTTATTACTTAATAATTGCTGTTTCTTCTCTGAGTTGTGATTTATTTGGTTGACAACTTAACGATGTGTGTGTGTGTGTGTGTGTGTGTGTGTGTGTGTGTGTGTGTGTGTGTGTGTGTGTGTGTGTGTGTGTGTGAAGAGAGTAGAAAATGTGTATTACCGGGACATTTAGGAAGATACTTAGCAGTGGAGGCGCTGTTATCAGTTTACACCGTACGGCTGGCTATCAGAGGGGAGGAGAGGTGGACAGCATGTCACAAAAATATGTACCTACATTACATTATTGAATACTTCCCAAAGGTTCCCAGAAATTTCCGGAATAGATCGTACTACTATCGAGAAAAATGAAGTACATTTTATACATTTAATTTATTAAATTGTACCGATTTAATACTGAAACGTCCAAAGTTAAATTATGTTTTATCAGAAACATTCATACATTGCTTGTTCAAGCTCAGCTGGTTCTAGCTATCAAACCTGAAACCTAGCTGTAGCAAATTCTTTATAATCAAATGTCTTCTGCTCTTCTTGGTTCCTACAACACTATGCGCTACATTCACTAGACTTTCCTGCAGTAACTTTTTTCTCTCTTTTGCACGTTAGTCGGACAATAGTTTACTTTTACGATAACTTCACACTATCGATATAAACATCTACAGAAACAGTTTCAAAACGCAGTTCGTGTAGTTACAATGGGAGATAGGAGACTGAAGCTATAATCAGATTTTCAGAAAGCAGGTCGCTATAAGTATGTTGACCTTGGCCTTGGTACTCTTACTCTCTGCATTACCACGAGAAATGAACGTATGATGACTTAAAATTCTAAAAAGTGTATCATGACTCATCGATGAATTTAGCAAGCCAATAAGTAACGAAATTTCGGCACATTTTGGCATCGGAAGTTATTTTGTTCATGAGGAGGTATTCATCGTTCTACTTTCACCAAGGCTGCATTTAAACCCAACCTTAAGAACTAATCTCCGTTTCATATAACCTTGCCCCGCTGACATGTATCACTCCGCGTGCAACTACCTTCCCCCTCACCTTAATTAGCTAATGCTTTCACGCCATAGGCCATAGACGGCGCCTTCCCGTCACATTTAAACCTGCAGTAAACGTCATGATAATTGTCAGGAAGATAGATAAAATCATACAAATAAGGATATGAAGCCATGCAAAAATACAAGTTTATAATGAAACTGAGCAAGTTGAAAGTGAATGAATGAGAAATGAAACTGAAACAAGTTTATAATGAAAGGTCTTCGGCCTTTTCCACTGGGATTTTTTTTTTAAACAGCACACATACCTTGCAAAAATGCTTGTCTTTCAGTCCTTAAAGTCGTGTCACGCCATACTTGTCGTGTGCCCTTCAGTCACCCAACTCTCGTCAAGATAGTATATTTTGCGATTTGTATCCCGGTACAGTCTGATTGTCCTTAAATAACGTTTTCGCCACACAACAATATTGCTCCTGGAGTGGTTAGTTTTCCTGTTGTCTCAATTTCATGTCGCGGTGTTCCTATGCATCTAACACCTGTAAGTTCAGAGCACAGTTGTTGGACTTCTCTCACTGACAAAGACGGATTATTCTCTGTGAGTGCATTAAACACATGCACCACAATTCTTTTTTCACCGCTTTGTAAAGGTTTTCCCTTGCGATGCTTCAGCGAAAAACTGGCGGTAGACTCTGCCATTATACATATAATAAGTACACGCACAATAAACGACCAATAAAATATTTTAGCTCTCGCACTCGGCGCAACACACCTTCGAATGGCGATATATGACTAATCCAGTTCAAAACAAGGTCCGTGATAAAAGTCATATAAACAAATATGTCATCACTACCGCTAAATCACGTGCTATCGTGTCATGTGCTTGAGAGCAAAGGAACCTCCTCTTTACTTCGTTTAAGAATTAACACGCATTTGAGATAAATCAACTCTGTTGCGTAATATATTTAATTAAAACAGTTACGAAAATATAAATTTGAGATTTCTCTTCCAACATATAAAAATATATTACCATGTTAAACAACGAACTAATTTTTAACGCACAACAGTCTATACTACAACAGCAGCCAATGAGAGGTGATAAGGTCACGCGACCGTTAAGAGATACGGGGCAAGTTTATGTGAAACAAGGATTAAGAAAATTGTTTTCATATAGTAAGAGCTTAGCCAATATACTGTTTCAAGTGCATACTAACTGTAAACCAAGTATAAAGTACTACAATTATGGACTAATGGTGAATATAAAATTGCCGTTGTTTATGGTAGTTTTGTAGCTTACCTAAAATACTATACAGCATAATTTTCATTTTTAAAGTAACGATTGTCAGAGTCTGATATAAATATTTAATCTAATATGTTCTATTTTTCTCTTCGTTTGTACTTGTGTTTAACCTCTGGATCTTATAGTATTCAAACCACAACTTAGATATAGTATTGTCTATCTAACTTTGAATGGAATTTCATGTTTTTCTATTTATGTTGTGAAGGGAGAAATTAGGTGCATGTACAAAAGGGTATTCATATGGACGAACCATAGAATAGACGCCCCTACAAACATTCCGGATAGGTAATAAGTGTAAATTTTTAATACAGAATTTAAGCAACTAAAAGGTAAACACATGCGTAGTTTATTCGCAAAAATGCATTCACAGTACATTTTCTTTAAATAGCCCTTTCGTTACCAAGAAAAAGGGCCTAAGTACTACTATATACTACTATACGTACTACTATACGTACTACTATATTTGCTGTCCATCACAAAAATCTTCGAATAGACTTAGATGAAATTGAAACCAGATGAAAATTGGGTAGAGAATGCCATAAAATAGAGCGGTGAAAGCCTGCAAAGTGAAACGTTTGTTACTCTATTGCGTTCTCCTTGTCGGTTTATGGATTCGTTTGTACATCCAAATCTGCATTTGTTTGACCCTAAATGTTTAAACATTACATTATCCATAACATTCAGGCCAATTCGTGTTTTAACTCGTCTTAGATACTAATTTGTCTAGCACAGCCACTGCCTTAGGATTATAGGTACCTATATAAAACTATTTTGGTTACCCCAGAAGGAAGGGATGAAGTTAAGAAAACACAGGAGACAATAGGATGCAATCATAGGGACGTGTTGAAATCCTAATATTTCCAGATTTGAAGACCTGTCCTACTGCTGAAGCTACCTTAACGAGCGATGAATGACCTATTGACCAAGCAGCTCGTAGTGTCACGCTTTGAGGAAGCGACCGCAGCGGCGTGCGTCACGAAATCTCGAAGTATACCCAAGATTCGAGACGGAATGGGGGAAAAATGGAAAGGAAATCGTGACAGGTGTTAAACCATCCTAACATACGCAAACTGACCAGAATAAACATTATGCTCTTTCTTATCGACGCTGTTAGTTAACAGGATCATAATTAATACAAAAATTTGAGATCAATATTTAACAGAAAATGCAAATTTTGTGGCTCCTTGTATTAACAAAAATCATTTTTATAAATAGATGCATGTGCGTGTATGTATGTGGTCATCTTTTTATACGTCTATGAGCAGTGTAACCCTAAAGAGAATGGTTGGTTAGCTACCAAATTTGGTATGTAATTTCAGCAACTTTTCTGAACGATCCGTTACATTTTCGTTATTTATGATTTTATTAAAAAATAGCTCAAATGATTTTGATTAAAGTGCCATATTTATATAATATGTACTTAATAAACAACATTTACATTTGTTTTATGGTATTAGTCTGCGAAGTCCTCTTCGTTCTGAACAAATCTCACTGTAAGTCACTAGAGATGCACAAGTATTACAGCGTAAAATATGCAAATATCGTTAAAGCACACACTTATATTAGATAAAGCTAAAGCTGTTAGATAAAGAGTTTTGTAATTTAATCATTTCCGATATATTCTCTGACTTATTAGTTTGCCTGTTTAACTGCTTACACTTTTTTCAAGTAGCCATTTTCTTGTGATAATTCAAGAAGCATGGAATAATATATAGCGACTCGCTTTTTTTTTAAAAAAAATATGACTTACGTTCTGTCCTGCTGTATTTTTCCTTTATAACGAAATATATGAATGTGTAATGACAGTTTATCTTGATTAACAAGAAATAGACTTAAAGAATAAGTAAGCTTTTGTAAGAACAGTTTGTAGAGGCATGAGCAGAAAGTCATGCCAATGCAATACAAGAGATTTTTTGTTTGTTAAAATCTTATTTCAGTTTTTATATAATTACCTGTTTGTAACGAAGTATTTTAACTATTAACGTGAGATTATCCGCATATAGATGTGTGCTATTTTTTCGTCAGACTACTTTTAAGTTCAATTTTAGTAATTTCTCTAGAATGTTAAATTCTTACTAAAGCAAAGTGCTTACTAGACAGTTGCCCAATAAACTTCATTTATGGAGGGCGGTGTGAAATTAGCGGAAATCCAAGATAAGATCCCTTGCCAAGCAAAGAAATGGTATCATTTTACCTCGTATGAAATTCTAGCGTCGTTTTCGGGTTAATCTGAAGGTGACCCATTTCTGAAAGTTAGTATTTCAGGTTTACTTTCGGAGAGGCCAGCAACTCTGGAATACCGATGCGAGTTACATAAACACAAGTAATGGAGTTTGCCCTCTTTTCTTTATCGAGGCTGTCAGACTGCTGATGATGCCATTAGCATGGTGAGCTGTCCACTATACTAATTTACTGTTTATAAAACTGCTGTCTTTGATTCACTCTTCGAACGGGGTAAGCTTAGCTTGAAAGAAATTCCATTAGTGACGATACTAACTTCATGGTATACACATTCAATGTTTTTTCTAAACGCAAAATACAAATACCGGTTTCTCAAACGACATTAGAAGCGGAGTATCTTTGGCACTCATCAAAACAGGGCGCATTAGTACTGTGTCTAGATGTGTTGGTAATTTAATGACAGAATTATGGAAGCTGATATTCCATATTCAGAATTCAAAGAATGCATTTCAAATACACTATTTTTATCAAAGAACTGAAAATGTTCGCTTTTATTAATTGAAGAGTCAACAAATCCTTTTAGATATGTAAGTTTGAAGTTTTACAACAAAGGCACTACCTGTTCAAATTCGGGTTTGATGTATCATAGTAGTGCACCCACTCTAGCCGCTGGTTTTGCAATGGTATCATAATGATTTTAAGAAGTTCGGTCTGATACGTCCAATATACTGCCTTCTCAATAAATTATGAGATAATCACACTTATTCGATAACATCTGGTGAAATTTTAACAGCTTGTTGAAAACGCTACCCAATTGCTATATGAACTCTTTGGTTTGAGCCGAAGAAAACCCCGAGAGCGTGTTGTTCATGCTAATGCTACCTCTGCTGATTGAAAATGGATCTACATCTAGCACTACTTGATTTTAAAGCGTAACTTTCGTGATCATAAAGTTAAAGAATAGCCCTGGATGACTGCAGAAAGTCCAGGTTTGGTGTTTCACAGTAATGACGGCGTCCTCGAAAGCTTTTAGATTTGCTTTTGTGGAGGGTGAGGGAAGCTGCAACAATATGGCAATGTTTTAAAGAAGTTCGGATTTGTTGCTTTGCTTCTCAAAGATTATGTTGGCTTATGAATCTAATATGAAGTTCACGCTCAAATGGTTATAAAATTACATTTTTGTTTGATACATTTAGCAGTTATAGTACCTACATATATACAATATTCTAGCTGTTTTATCTGTTTTAGTATTTTCTAATTTTTATTTACTTAAGCTGTGAAGTAACAAAAACTGTAAATTGAATCATTGAAATGAAACCTCCACAACGAAGTGAGTCTAGTAATGAAACTAGGACAAGAAATTTGTGTGTGGGATTAGGTGACATCCCTACTGCAACATGAGGTCACTGTCACTGGTGATTGTAGTGCATGTTTAAGTTTCTCTAGCATTAACTGTCAGCAGGGGCTTGTTCAAACAGCTCTAATGGGCTAGGCACATTGCTTCAATTCCACATTTGGGTACGTCCAGGGAATGATGTCAACCGTGAAATGCCTTCTCGGAGCACGAATCGGATGATCTCTTCCCGTGTGAGTCACTGAAAAAGGACATTATTCTTTTCCCACATTTTTATTTGACTCACTATCTGACATTTGAAATTTATTTGAAATATCGCATATTTTGTTTTTAATGTCAGCATGTTTTCAGTTCAGATGAAGAGAATACAAAAGATGAAAGGTAAATATTAAAATTTTGTGTTTTATGATAGTTTGGGAACATCATATTTTGAAAACTTATTCATATGCTCCTCATAAGTGATAATCTATTGAAAGTGAAACCTATATGGAAGCTTTACTTCACTGTGGATGCACCGATTAGATTGAAACATCTTTATTACCAGAAGCTGAACAAACTTGATGCAACAAATCTGGGAGGAGTGGTTACATCTGGAAATTTAACTGTCACATTAAACAATTGTGAGTGAAGGAAGCACGTATTGTTTATGTAGAAGTTGCAAAGTATGTATTAAGGCGTTGCTCTCTGAAAAAGTTGCTTGTATGTTATGCATGTCACTGAGTCAGCTTGAAAATAATGATGTTATAAATTTATCAATTACTCACAGTAACTTTTCTACTATCTTCTAGCTGCTGGGTTTATTCAAGAATTTAAAGTTAAGAGGGACCACCACGTGGTCCAGCCATTTAATAGCCTCCAATGAAATGGTGGTCAAACTGATTTAGTTAAAGTGAATTGTGCATAGACAAAATCTAAGTAATATATTGAATAAATGAAGAACAGTTTACTGGGTATGGCAACGGCAGAAATGAAAATCAAATAAAAAATCCAAGCACGTCAAGACATGCTTTTGCCCGCCTCGGTAGCGTAGATGGTAGCGTGCCTGCCTCACGTTCAAGAGGTCCCGAGTTCGAATCTCGGTCAGGGTGAGTTACCTGGATAAGGTTTTTTCCGGGGTTTTCCCTTATCCTTCAAGACGAATGTCGGGTAACTCTAAGCTCCATGGACCCCGGACTCATTTGAGCATCATTTCACCCGATTCATTCACCGTCCGATATGACTTAGCGTTGGAGGACGTAAATAAAAAAAATAAAAAAAGACATGCTTTTGAAAATATTGACATATTATTTCTCATACATCTTTTTTCACAGATATTTTTTTTTCAAAGTTTATCAACTTTAATTTAATATTTTCTCCAAATCCTATATTAATCTAGCGGGCTTATTTTAAGGCAAAATCTTGGGATTGAAATTGATATTTGGAAGCATAGTTAATATGTTTATAGGGAGACTGAACTACAGTTAAATATTTTATATTGATATTGAGATTGTCGTAAAAACAACAAAGATTTGTAATAAAATAAACGCGTTTTTTAAATCTGTCCAGCAATGTTTTACATACGTAAATTAGTGAGACATAATTAATTATTTATTTTAGCATATATTTTTATGGCTTCAAGTCAAATTATTTGACTCCTCAGTCAAGTACCCTTTTGCTGTTATCTCCTTTATAAAGAGAAAACTGCAAAGTCTTTTAAGAGCAAGTGTGGATATTGTAGATACCTTACAGCAATAGTTTATTAATTAAAAATATTAATCCCTTAATGTCTAATGACGCGAATACAATCACATCTACCAATATGAAGTTTGAAATCCTGGTGATGACTCAATTTTTGTTTTCATATAAGAGGAATTATAAAAAGTATTTGTGAGCAAGCATTTGAATTTTATGAAACAAGATGAGTGGAAGATTCTGTTTCTGAAGCACAAACATAAGACTACAAATAAAAGGCTAGCATAGAGTCCAATAAAACCAGTAATCTACAGTATAATTTACATTCTACCTAAACAATTGGAGTGTGCTCTTCAAATACTATAAATGAAATAAGAACACAGGAGACTAAATAGTTTAAAAATTTCTATCATCAGCACGGTAAGCACTTGCTTCAAGTATTGCGTGTAGCCATGTACACGAATATTAAATCTAGACTTTACTCTATTGCTTATAACAAAGCCTAATATGGGAATTACATTCAGGGTTGCCAAACACAAGTTTCCTGTCATAATTTAGTGCACCATACGTTTTGATAATTACATAGTATTTAGCTTGACGACTGCATAACTCATAATTCGTAAGACCCATTTTTTGATTTCTTCACCTCAGAAAGCAAAATGGACGACAGTTCTGAGGTCGTTGAATTCTCTCTGCATTTTCCGTGGCGTTGGTAGAGATGAATTTCACATTGTAATAATTCTTTAATAGTTGTGATATCTGCTATGTACATCAACATATTATCCATCTGACTGTTTATCCTGGTGCAGCTTTTGGCCGTGTTTAGTTATCCTTGTAAAACATATCAGTAGCGTTGAACGGAACTGGGAGCCATAATAACGCTTTGAAAGGCAAATTCACTTATAAATGGCACCTCTTCGCCACTGCCATTATCGGTATCCTTCGTGTTCTATAATTCAATGCAAAATATAATAACCTTAAAGGAACCTTAAACTTAGCTGATACAATTTAGATAACTTCCTCCTCATTTATGAGTTAGTTGCTATTTAGCAGGACGATTCCACAAGAACGCGTGTTTCAAAATAGATGTTGCTAAGGCAAGTTGGATTTATCACTGCGTGCTGTCATTTGTTTCACGTCACTAAAGTAAATTTGGTTCTGATTTATAGGTTAGTTTGGATTTAGTAGGCATTTCGGTTAATAGTTCTTCACGTTTCCGCTATAATGAAAAAAGTACAGTTTCGTTTAGTGGTTCGCATTTTTACAATTAGACAATAAAACTTGCAAGGAGATAAAAGGAAAATTGGATACTGTTTATGGAAACTTTTAATAAAATATGACAACAGCTGGATATTTGTTCAACGATTTTAAGTCGAACAACAGCTTTTGATTAAAAGTGCTCAGCACGCCAGCCAAATGCTGATATGTATGTTAAGGGCACTCAACTACTAGCTCATCAACGCCTTTATAAAACGAACCACAGAAAATATTAATGTAAAAAAGCTTCTTATACAGATATAATAATATCATAGGAAGACTAAGAGTTATGGATAAGAAATAAATATCCTAGCAAAAGTTACAGATATAGATCGCGTGAAAATGTAGCTATCGGGAAAGTCATTGAAAAGGCCCATGAAATCATTCTCACTGATCGTCAGACGAAAGTTTGTGAAGTGGCAGAGGTTAAGATGTACAGACAGGCCCGGCAATTCATATTTTGCATGATAAGTTGGAGATGAAAATGATGTCGGCTCAATGGGTGTGTGTTTGCTCATATTGGATAACAGACGGGTGCGGCTTTCAACTTCAAACCTGTGTTTGGAGCTGTTTGAACGAAATGCGAAGCACATTTTACATTTAGTTGTCACCATGGCTTCATTATTGGACTTCAGAAATCAGTCAACAATGAGTTTCCGCCCTTAAACGTGGTCCAAAGAAGGCACAGACGGTCCCGTTGGCCGTAAAGTGATGACCATATTTTTGGCTGCGAAGGTTATCATACTCATTAACTTCCCATAAAAAGGACAAAAAAAGATTAATGGACAACACTTCGGTGAGTTATTAGCCAAATAATACAAAAATTTAATCAGATAAGGTCCCATCTGGACCAATGCAAGTTCTGCTTCACCATAGCAAAGCACGAGCGCTTCATCCAGTGTTGTCACAAACAAATGAAATACTGTTTGAATTACTGCCGTATTCAACAGTCACCCAATCTCTCACTGAGACTTTCTGTTCCCGAACATAAGGCAATGACTCACGGGGACAAAGTTTAGATCAAAGAAGGTCATCGTTGAGTCAGAGGCGTATTTGGCAGAGTTTGACAATTGTTAATTTTGGTGGTGTTAAAAGTGTCAGAAACGCTGACATACGTTCATATTTCCAAAAGACGACTTTATTGAGAAATAAATAATTTGTGTTTAAAAAAGTGACCTTTTCATTCCTAACGAGTACTTACGGAATCACCCTCGCACGAACTTCAACATTTTTCTGACTTCATGTAGTTTAAGTCATGCAACCGCATGAAGGTAAATTGCCCTAAAGTAGAGAGCTACGTACCAAGTGCAATTACGGACTTTTGACAGAATAAGTTTATTAATGATGAAATCAAGGAAAAATCATTTGGTTTTTGGGGGAGGGGAAGAAACCATAGAATTTATCGCGCCTAGTTTGAATTCTTAATGCATTAGGTGGCAAGAAATAAACTTAAATTTAATCTTATGGGATATAACCGGTTTGAAATTGAAATTTGTATTTTATATAATTGGTTTTTCAAGATTAAATTATTTTCTGGTGCTTACGTGAAAGCTGTGGAGAATTGTATAAAATCCATTAAATATTTAGGACTACATACAAATCTTTTGTGCACTGTTTAGTCTTTTATTCCAAATAGTGTTTCTATTTTTAGAGCCTTATCATACATTCCATTCTGTATTGAAATACTACATTTGAAATGACCAGATAATTCTGCAAGCCATTATTTATGATTTGGTAACATTAGTGAGGTAGGGAATATGCACATTTTAATGAGTTTTTACTAAAACTTCATTTATTAATTTCTGGGTCATTTTTTCTGAGGCATCGTTTAAAATTTTAGCAAAATCACTTAATATTGTCATAAAATGTTGGATTTATCATTTAACGTATCACATAAAATACTTAAAATTAACATTTTTGAGCATCTCATATTTTCTTTAGTGTATATTAACTATGCAAAACTTGGACATAGCATATTTAAACGATATCTTAACATAGTTAATAACAGTAGTGCATTCTTGGGTAACTTCAAGTTTTAAATTCTCTAGTGTAAAATTCTTGGTATGGTATGCAAATAAGTAAGACACTGCACAAAATGTTAAATTTTGATATTGCAGGGACTTTTATACAAAATTCTGTTTTAATATTAATACAGAGATAAGTAATTATAGCATTGTACAAGTATTTACACATTCATATATGTATATTGGTAAGTATAATGTAATTTATGATTGATCTCTAAAGGAATGATTGGCAACATCAGGAATTTCATTTAGACCGTTTCTATCTACATTCCTTTTATCTGTTTACACTCCCGTTATTTGCTTCATGCAATATGGATACACCCATAGGGCAGGGGATCCGTCCCCTTGAGCTGCTTTAGTGCGGGCGCTGCGGAACCTTAGAACTCGTGGTACCTCTGACGTTACCAGAAAAACCTCGGGCCGAACATTCGAGCTCCTCCCTGCTCGGAGTTGTTCAGATTGGGTTGGACTCAAGGGGGCAGTGTCTTCCCGATACCCGCGGGAGATCGGGTACCTCCGGCCAGGCCTCAGCCGCCCGGAGGCGGTAGAGGATTGCCTATGAATTCCCGGGTACTAGCCTGCATAGCTGGAATTTATTTAATTTTTTATACTTTATTTGCTTCAATCCCTTTATTATTAGGAGTGATATATCTTTATAATAATTTAAATTATTTAGTTATTTATTTAATATATATAAGAAATTTTATAAATTTTTATTTATATTTAAGAATAATTTTAGCACGTTCAGTTAAAATATCCATATATCTAGTACATTTATGACTTCCTAAGGCACATGTTGAGGCTAGTAGGTGCGCTAGATCACCAGGCAACTCCACCGAGGTTTTCCGTAGCCTTCCCTGCGGAGTTGACAGGCGTAAGTGGCGTGTCCACTTCCATCCCGTCTTGACGTTGTCATCGATGGGGTGGGGAGGCTTTTTAGACTCCATGTATTTCCCTTGGAAAGAGCCCCGAAGTTTGGGTTGATAGAGGCCGGGATCTTTGGACATTCTGGTAGACCTCGCTGCATAAAAAGAAATTATACCCACATATGTATATCTGTAAGTTATACAATGCAAGGGAACACTTCGTACAGTACGACCTACATGTCTACTGTGGCTACTGTCCCTCAGAAAGAAGGGATGGAGGGCTGTAGTGAAGTAATCGCAGAGGCTGGATCATGTCAGTCAGGTTACAAAAACGCGCTGAAGTTCTTCAGAGTTACCGATAACCGCGGAAAATGGCTCAAATGGTATATCATCTTTGGCCCGTATTTGGGACGCCGTGGATCGATTCCCAAAGTCGTGGGGTTTAAGAGGTCAGCCCGATTCAGCAGACGAATGCCGCGTTTTATTTCTTTTCATTTCATTCTGAGAATCCAAATTTTTGAGGTATACTCCTTCACAGGAAAGAAAGTCTCCGAGGGGGGAGATGCAGGGGGTTGGCCGAAGGTCCCCACACCCTCCCTGGACAGGTTTATGACACCCCATGTCAGTACAGTTACAGACCATTCAAAAATATTCTGACGGCTTCTACTTTTGTGAATGAATCTTCTGGGCTTTAATGTACAGAGCGATTAGGGCGCATGTTTTTTTAACGGTCTGCTCCTTGTATAGCAAGCGTTCTCTGCCAACAACATTCGCTGTCGATGTCCCACAGCACATTCCTTACAGGGATTTTATTTGGTTGCTATACTATAGCTAGAATTAGCGAAGTTGCCGGTTGTGCTGCGCTGCGATGCACTCTACAAATACATGGTTTCGTCTAGAGGGGATGCACTTTAGTTGACCGGCCTGTTGGTTCAGCCATAATAACTGACTTGTGGCGGACTTTCTATGGAGACTTGGAACTCCATCGGATTGAGAAAACTGACTACACTTGCTAGGGTTCTCCCGCGGCTGTAGTGCCACGTGATCGTTTCTGACCCCCTGTACTGTAGTGTCATCTCATTTTTCCGCCTGGGGTCTGATGCACAATACACTATCAGCCGGAATACCGCCGTGAAAAAGAAAGAAAAGGAAAATAATTTCGAACTCGTAGATCCGTTCTAATGTTAGAGCTACCTAGAGGGGGCGACCAAGCCAGCTACAGCTTAGTTTAACAACCCCTGGTTTCAATTCACTTAATCTAAATTTGTACCTAACTGCTTCATTCATAAGGCTATCATAAGAGAGAATAATACTGATACCCACAAAAGAAGTGGTTGCAACCAAATGGAAACCTTTTCCTTCTTGTTAAATCCATTTACTTGGCAGTTAACTTGAGTCTCCTAAAGCAAGAGCTTACTTCTCGATAGGAGCAAATTTTTGGTAAGGTGGATCTGTTATAAAAACACTAATGTTCGCCCTCCTCGAAGTCCGATTACAATCGCAATATATTTGTATTTCTTTACATTTACCTCTAGTTCGCTACAACAGAAAATGTCATTCTCAGTCAGCAAAACGTGTAACGGAAAGGAGCACATGCTTCCAGGTCGATTTCTTTAATGAGGAAGCCAAGTTTATGTAAGAGCCGTTTCCTTTTTTCTTGCATCAAGAATAAGGAGGTGTACCTATGCTGCTGCAAGTTGCAGAACTGGCAGAGTTGGTAAAATACATCTATGAGACCGACAAAATTTTTTATTCATTGTTTACCACTGAAATCATTTTAGGTTTGAGTTTAACTCAGTGAACAGTGATGGCTCATGTTGTCTATACCTTGGGGGGCTGCATTGATTACTGGAATTTTAGTTTGCTTAATTATTTGAAGATGAACTGCGATCTTTCCCTTTAGCAAACTCCCTCGTTGAACTTCGGGATGTTTTCTATCAGTACTTTTTCTATGGAATTTCTTTTTATTAAATAGGCAATCAATTTCTCCTGTATATTTAATCAACCCCTTGAACACCCTTGATTTTGTGACCGTTCATGCTCTTCATGCCCTCTTTGGGGTAGCTCGTGATAACCATAAAATGTCACACAGTTGATTATCTTTATAAGAGTGTCCCCATTTGTTTGGACTTGATCGTTGTGACGATCCATTAATTCTTTATAGGTTTGGCTTAAACATGTCTGTATATTTACTGTCCCAATCAGTAGGAAATTTAAGCACGTTATTAACATGGTTTTTGGACGTTTCATGTTTATGACATTTTTCATATAGTCTCTTCAAGTCTGAAATTCCATTTTTAACTTCAGCACGTATTTGGAAGTCCCGACTTCAATACTCCTATGATTAGTATGGGACTGAAAGAAATTAATTTAAAGCACTAAGATACGGAACTTCTCAGTATACTCTTTTGAATTAATATGACAGAGAATACAATTTAATTTCGAAAAGTCGCTAAACTTATTTTGCTTTTTAAGTCGTCATTTGAAGTACTTTGAAATATCCTCAGGTGGAAACTTTCTCTGTCTCCCTAAAAATGCCTTGAAAACTGTGTTCCACTTCACATGAAGTAAGAGCTATGAATTGATGGAAATTATCATTTCTTTCACAGTAGCTGTGTGTTGACTAAGGTATAGATAAGTAGAGTCAGACTGAAAAATTCAATGCCATAACCGGGATTTGAACCACGGATCTCCCGCTCTCCGTGCGGTTGCTCTAAACCACTGAGCTACTATGGCCAACGTGAAGACATGTCATTAAATTCTCCAACTGACTCATATGTTTCCCAGTAGACCACTAGGGGTTCTCATATGCTATGAGATACGCACCTTTTGTTGCGACCTACTATGCTATAAGTACCTAAGTCCCTGGTTTCATAGTTAAACCACTATGATTTATTTTAGGTAAATTGATGGAAATGATAACAGGCATGAACTTCATTTCCTCGGGTACTAAATCAAATTATTATTCTTGCGCCTCTTCTCCACAGAGAATACCAGAAATTGTTGCTACAATCTCGAAACTGCTCTGCGCACTTAAACAGTTTCTAACTTCTTTCTTATGAATTCTCTATTTGATCCGATTTACTTTTTACCTCCTTTTATGACTTGCAATACTTCTGTCAGAGGAGAGTTGAGGTTTTTAAAAGTTTTGATTGCATTTTCAAAGTGAGAACAAATTGTCTTGATGCATAGCTCAACTCCTGTACTGCTCGTCCCGGGTGCAGTGCTTTCTTTGGACTGGCAGTGGCAGCTGCGTCATATTCACTTAATCTCTGTTTCATATAACCTTGCCCCGCTGACATGTATCACTCCGCGTGCAACTACCTTCCCCCTCATTCTAATTGGCTAATGCTTTCGCGCCATAGGCCATAGGCGGTGCCTTCCCGTCACATTGAAACCTGCAGTAAACGTCATAATAATTGCCAGGGAGATAGATAAACGTCATACAAATAAGAATATGAAGGCATGCAAAAATAATTAAGTTTATAATGAAACTGAGCAAGTTGAAACTGAATGAATGGGCAGTGAAACTGGAAAAGTTTATAATGAAAAGCCTTTGGCCTTTTCCACTGGGATTTTTAAAACCAGCACACATACCTTGCAAAAATGCTTGTCTTCAGTCTTAAAAGTCGTGTCACGCCATACTTGTCGTGTGTCCTTCATTCATCCAAGTCTCGTCAAGGTAGTATATTTGGCGACTTGTGTATCGGTACAATCTGATTGTCCTTAAATAACGTCTTCGCCACACAGCAATATCGCCCCTGGAGTGGTAAGTTTTCCTGTTGTCTCAATTTCATGTCGCGATATTCCTACGCATCTAACACCTGTAAGTTCAGAGCACAGTTGTTCGACTTCTGTCACTGACAAAGACGGATTCTTCTCTGTGAGTGCATTAAACACATGCACCACAATTCTTTTTTCGCCGCTTTGTAAAGGTTTTCCCTTGCGATGCTTCAGCGAAAACTGGCGGTAGACTCTGCCATTATGCATATTATAAGTACACGCGCAATAAACGATCAATAAAATAATTTAGCTTTCGCACTCGGCACAACACACTTTTGAATGGCGATATATGACTAATCCAGTTCAAAACAAGGTAAGTGATAAAAGTCATATAAACAAATATGACGCCACTATCACTAAATCACGTGCTATCGTGCCATGTGCTTGAGAGCAACGGAACCTCCTCTTTACTTCGTTTAAGAATTAACATGCATTTCAGATAAATCAACTCTGTTAGTAATATATTTCATTAAAATAGTTACGAAAATATAAATTTGACAATTGTCTTCCAACATATAAAGACATATCACCATGTTAAATAACGAACTAATTTTTACCACACAACAGTCTATACTGCAATAGCAGCCAATGACAGGTGATAAAGTCACGTGATTGTTAAGATATACGGGGCAAGCTTATGTGAAACAAGGATTAGCGATGCTTGTGTAGTTTTCTGCATAATACGAGGTTATTGGTAGCCACGTGCACCATAAGGCCGTGGAGGAAGAAACAGAGATATCCAAGGATACTTTCTTCTGAATAGAACCATATTCCTCACCATAATTGATCATGTAGAGTGGCTGAAGTTCATTGCTAGAAGGACATTGGATGTACTGGGTTCCTCAGAAGCCGGTTTGCCCACAAAACATCTACTACAGAAATCCGCTGTTTCATCCAGCTTAGCCAAATTTTGTGGTCAGCAAGCCTTTAGGCCTTCAACAGCATTTTGATACAGCTATGGCAGTACAATCTTCCTTTAAGATACACTCATCTGATTCCTGTTGTCAAATTCTCGAAAAATTGTCAGTGCCGAGTTTTTGAATTATAACAATTGGCACGTTGGCGACAGTAGAAGCCTCATATACACGAAGCTTTGGATTCAGTAGAATTACCCAGCCCTGAAGTTAAGAAACTTTGCTTGCTTTTAGATTCATTCCTAAAAGTAATTGCTGAATAAGTTGCTGATAGTCGAAGTTGCATCAAATGAGAACGTTTTCCTGCTGGCCTCTGTAAATTAAATGTAAATAATAAAATAAATCACTTTAATCAACCTCGTCCTGTAATTATAATACAATTCTGATTATGTGATGTCGCATAAAGAGAGCATGCATTAGTATTATTTAATACAAATCGTAACGTTGATAATTACTAAAATGCGACACATGCAAGAAATGATTCTTACCTCGTCCTCACGTGTGATACACCAAATAATTTTTCCAACTGTGGAAAGGTTTGTGTCTGTCAGGACCCACTTGTGTAGGAGAGCACTTGTTGATGGTTAGCTTTTGGGCATGGTACGATAGTCCGCTATTGTTATCAAGAAGGATATTTTGCCACTGTATTATATAATGTATGGTAATTGTGAATTCTCTAAAACGAAAAGTGTAACTAACTACAGTGTCACCACGGCCGTGGTTAATTAACGACACCCGAGTACGCCTACGTTAATGGCCGTTCCCCATGACGCAACAATAGGCCATTCTAAACAATCACTATTGTGTGCTGTTTCAAGCCTCTAGAGCCTTCGTTTTATGTCACTGGAGAATATTTCCCCGTAGGGGAGGGGCTCCGTCCCCTTCAGCTGACGTGGTGCGGGCGCTGCGGACCCCTAGCACTCGTGGTACCTGTGACGTTACTAGAGGAACCTCGGGCCGAACATTAGAGCCCCTCCCTGATTGGGAGAAGTTCGGATTGGGTTGGACTCGAGGGGGCAGTGTTTCCCGATACCCGTGGGAGATCGGTTTCGTCTCCGGACGGTGTTGAGGGAAGCCATTAATATTCCCGCGTACTAGCCAGCATAGCTAGTAGAAGGTGTGCTAGAGCACCAGGCGCCCCTACCGAGGTCATATCGGTAACCTTCCCATTTTGGAGTTGGCGCGCGTAAGAGGCGTATCCACTTCCATCTCGTCTTGAGTCCACAGGACCAGATGGGCGGGAGGGGGGGCGCTTGTTAGTCTCTAGGTCTTGCCCTATGGAAAGCCCCACGGAGGCGCCGGGCGCCCAGGAGGCCCGGGTCCTTTGTCCTAGGGTCCAGGACTAATGGGAGTAGGACCTCTGGCATTAAGTGAAGAATGTTTGCCTTCGAGAAGCTTCTTATTTCCAATATGTTTCTTATATGTGCATGGCCTATATAAGGGCTGCTGAGCGTTGGCTGGCCATTTGAAAAGTTAGAAATCTTCACTAAATAATGACTGGACATCGCTGAGCGGTTGACTGCTTCATGTGTGTCACGATGCGACGAATCATTTATATTTGTACTGCGTGTGTGCAGTAGTGACTTAAATGTAATCTTAGCGCTAAGCAAAACGTTTAAGAGACAAATAAAGAGTGTTTACTATTAACTAGTGTTTTCATTTGTCACAATACATGATACCGAATAGTGCTAGTAAATGTTTGCCACAAGTGTTTACCAATTGTTGTGGTATGCAAACGTCACACATTTCAGAAATTTCGTGTACCTCTGGAAATAACATTCAACAATAGCATAAGTTAGAAAAAAATATGTAAATTGATGTCGCTTTGGAATCATATTATACAAATAAGTATACTTAATTTTTTTAAATAATCAATGAGATATTTTTCGGTCCTATTACAAAAAGTATGTCTTGTTAGGTCCTAAAGTATAATCCATTTTATAATAAGACTGACATTCCGACTAATGTGTGTGCACCAGGAAGGAGGAATCAGCTCCTATCACGTGATATACTCCAATTGAGGATGAAGTCTCTGACTGGCTGAAGATAAATATGAATCGATTTCTTGGATAGATTTGGGGTACCAACAAACTCTACTCCAGTCTCTGAAGGATGGGAATGGCTGCATCATTTATTAACTGGAGTAAAGCTCGTTGCTACCCTGCTTACATCCAGCAGCACTCGATTCATATCTGTCTCTGAGACATTACAATATTTTCCCCTTATGGAGTACATCACCTGATAGGAGCTGGTTCCACTTTATTGGTATGAACACCTTAGTTGCCTTGCCACCGTAATTAAAAATAGACTATATAATTAGATAAATCCAGTCTTTATAAAACTGAAGTATATAGCTCATTGGTACCTATATAATTGAAATAAACTGAAGTTCAGAGATCAACAGGTCAGCAATAAGACAGGTGAAAATCTAAATTTTCGGGATTCGCTTATCACTGTAAATTTGCTCATCGTTGAAAGCATGCTGAATGAGCCCTGAGATCGGCAGAAAGAGGGTGTGTTGAGAGAATTCAACCAGGCAGCATGATTCCTTATTGTTATTCAACATTTAAATTCCAAATTTATATGAAGCTTAGCATCCGGATGAATAAACTGTGAACTTGAATATCCATGTTCCTGAAAACTACCCTTTAGTATAGGTAATTACTTCTGAAGTGTCAAGGGGAGTCGAAATGCAATTGTTTTACCTTAGAATTTCAGATTTTACTTGCCTATGAATATTTGAGATCTTCCACTCATTTTGGTGTAATATTCTTAGGGGTAGTTAATTGTAAATAGCTGAAAAGTAACAGCTAAAATTTTCACAGAACCTTTATCCTTTCTTCTTTTGTTTGACTGGAATTTCTGAACAATTAATAATTTTTATACAAATTCCTCATTATCTCTGACACCTTTTGGTCCAGATCACTTAAATTTTTATCCAAATTTTGCAACTAAATAAAGTTTAATTTAATGAAAGAGTTTATATATATCAGGCGTGGTATTTAAAAATGTAAAACTCATTATTATTCAATACACATTTGGGGACTATAATGAAAAACATAACTTTGATTTTGTTTCATCAGACTACTGTAAATAAACTACTGAATATTCTTTAAAGTTCAGCTAACTATCTTAAATATTTACCTATAAATGGGGATCTATTTACACTGGAAAGATGGGACATTTCGACTCACCTTAATGAAAATTTATTAAAAGAAAATATAATAACATGTGATACAGAGACACAGAGAGAATATTAGAGGCTCTTAATTCCATCCTTTTTGCAAATATTAAATATCATATATAAAACACTCTGCATAGTATAACAAATGCAGTCCCTCTAAACAAAGTAATTTTCCTTAAGCATTAATATATTTCACCTTTTGTCTTTGAACTCGATGCAACATTACTGAGAACAATTACACAATGATGAAATTATACATGATAGAATCGTTGCTAAAATAAACAGTAGCTGAAATTGATTATTATTGGCTGCCATTTATGAGAAATAGTATTTCCATCCTCTGTATATTTCAGAAAATAGAAAACTTTTAATTAAAGTATATGTAATATTAAAGCTATATACCTTACATATTATATTACTTTAAATTAACATAAGATCAAACATTATGCACAATACATTTTCATCTCCTATTCAGCTCCAACTTCTTTACCAAAGCTTAAGAGATTAGCAGTGCAAAGTAGGAACATATGCATTAAAATTCGTGTATATTAATAAAATTTAATTTTAGGGAAACAAATAGTAATAAATACTAAGTGAAGAAAGCTGCAAAAGAATGGGAAAAATTAATAATTTATAGTTTGCTGGCAAATTAATAAAACCTTATATAAATAATTCACTTCCTGCATATGCGTCTACTTAAAAATTCACATAGTGTTCAGTATATTACAATCCTTGATATATGAAACATTTGCAGTTAACAACATGCTGGATATTCGTTTTTCCTCAAGATAACTTTAATATAATGGCTTTCTCCTTTTAAACACATAAGAGCTAACTCGCAGCCAAAAAGCACAGTGTTGCCAGCTAACAATAATAACAAAAGAATGTCATAGTTATACAATTAAAGCAGCGGAATCCAGCCAAAGTCTACGCAAAAAAATAAATGAACTTTGGCAACACCATGAAGGAGCAACTTCACTAAACTATTGCCAACAAACAAAAGCTTACCATCGCTTGCTCTAACAAGATAGTCCTTGAAGTTGAGACATATCCATTTTGTACTGCCTTTGTATTGCAGTTGGAATGATGATTCAAACAGCTTGCATATCAAAATAATGCTAACAAAGTTTAATTGAGAACAATCAGTAGCAAGGTTGCCTTGTTTATGTATCTCCGGATGTCCCTCAACTTCAAGCACTACTAGAATTGGTTGAAAGCGTATGAGTTCAGATGTACAGTGTTGCAGATATTTGAAGCGTAGTGGCAACACTGCAGTAAGCTCGCGTTCAGCACAATGCGATCCAATTTTCTGATACGTACGGCACAACGTTTTGCTTCTAGAGGATGGAAATTTGGTAAAATCTACTGTAGGAGTTCTTGCGCAAATACTGGAGATTTAAGCAGGTTGCCACTGCTACCCTTTTGTTTGTGTGTGTATGTAAAACACTAGCGCTACAGCGGGAAGCGTCCGAAAATGATAGAACCACTTACAGAAACACGTTTTGTTTTCATAGCAGCCAAGGGAGTCACGTTGCACCGGGAAGAGACAAGAAAGCACACAACACATAAGTAAAGTTACATTACACGGGGACTGACCAGCCTCCCATGAAGCTATTTCTGCCGTTATCGGGGATCCGTTGCTAGGTTACTCAGCATATCACGCGATCGCGTGTCCACTAAGCCACACTTCGGACGGTGGAGGACTTGGCCAGTCCCATGCATGGGAACTTTATCCACACCATAAAACTGCAACATGCGTATAAACAGAGCCTGGGCCCCTTTTCATAAAACTCAACAAGCTTAAACGTAATACACAATTATTTGTTTCATAAAGCTTCACAAATGTAAAGAGTAGTTATGAGAACAGGTATATACTTGTATGAAGTTTGCTTAGTTGCGAAGTAGATACATATTAAGATTTGTCGTCATATTTACATTTTGAAGAAGTCCATTAACCATTTTTGAGTCTTGAGAAACGTATGCCTAGTTTTGAAGATTATGGACATATATATTCTGTAGGCATTGAATCATTTTATAAGGATGGCATTAGCAGCAACAGTGAACGCGATAAAAATAGAAAGGTGGCATGCTGAGTTTTTTGGGGCGTGGAAGAACCCTCGGTCAGGCTGCCTTGCCTTTGCTTTTTCAAAGTGTTTTGGTTATCTGAGCCAGGAAGAATATCTAAGGAAGGTGGACTGCCTCTGTGGTATAGTAAGTTGGTATGTCAGCCTCTGTACTGAGAAGTCTGGTATTCATTTTCTGACGGAGAGTGAATTTTCCTTCAACTGGGATTGTTTCGTATCCTCTTTAGATTTTGGAAGAATGCACGGGAGTTTCAATATCGTTTGTCTTTTTGTACACCCGTTTCTGTATGGGAAATAGAGAATCTAATACTTGAAAGAACAGTAAATGTGATACAAAAAATATATGATTTACAGAAACTGTAAGCAACATCACTGCCACTGTTTCCAAATCAAGGTTACCGATGTGACAGATATTAAAGAACGTCACACAGTTGAACATAGTTGTGTTTTTTCTTTATAAATCATATTGATTAAGTTACATAATATTATTTGGTATTTTACTGCCTCGAAATTAAAATACTCTCGTAATACACAACTGAGAGTGTATATACACATAGACTATATGTATTACCACCGCTCATATATTTAAGAAACATCAGAAGTGCAATTAAGTAAACTCCAGTTCTAATATACATTTGTTCTGTTTATGAAATGCGATTTTACATTTTGCCTCACAAAAGATCAGATTCTGTTCCTTATGAAATATTAGATTTTCGTGACAAATTTGATTCGTGATTACCGGCTGTTAGGTTGTACGAAGAAGGGCCCTTGTTTACTGTTCCACATGATGTAGAGCTATCTAGATGCCAAAGGCACATATTCAAACGAGAAACAAAGTTTTTGGTTTAGTATCTTGTGTAAGAGTGATAAAATACATAAAGAATCCTTGTTTTTGTATCACTGTCTCTGTTGCGAATTTCTTTTGGCAAACGGAACACGACTTTCTCATGCCAAGAACAGCGTCTTATTATCCGCTTTGCGTTTTGTGTGACATGAAGCTCTGTGGGAAATGTGATAAGGCGGTTCCTTCCTGTTGGATGTGCCAAAGTAGTAGTTTAGGCGTCTTTAAGACAAGCAATATTGAGCTGAATCACCATGCCCCTACTCTTCCTGACCTAGCAACTACCACCTGGCTGTTTTCCACGCCGACGAGGCAGTTTTCCAGCCAGTAATGATCAGAACATACATCCCAAAGAAGCAGTTGCAGCAGCGCAGAAGCTTTAAAATTACTATGTAACAAGCAAAAGGTTTCTCTGTTGTAGACAAAGGTGAAAATGAATACAGGTCTCATGATTTGAAAAGTGTTAATCGCTAATTAAGGTGGGTTTCCATTGACAACTTATTTGCTCTCAAACGCGGTTTATATTTGTGTGGAAGTATCCCGTTGCTTATTTAATATCTTTGGAATTATATGGAGCTGTTATAAAATTTCCTCTGAGCTTGTTTTAAACGTATGCTTTATATTGCTACTTGAAAACTGTATGAAGTATTTGGTTGCGAAACTTTTGTACGATGCTCCTTTATTCTTAGTGCAGTGTTGAATCTATCGTGTCTACATGAATGAAATTGTTTTGCATTTTCCATTGAATATCTAGAACCTATAGTATAACATGTTGCTATTTAAAATGGCTTCTGATTATAGTTAACAGCAGCATCACATTTGTTTGATCGTACTTGTTTTTAAGTAGTAAAGGGAAGACATTCGGAACTGCTTTAAGAACATACTGCACTCGTTAACATTCCTGCTTTGCATATTTTGAATGGAAACGGTGTGCAGATATATATATATAATAGTGCTAATTTCACTCTTTCGGTTAGTAGTCGAATAAGATATTCTGTTTTTTTATGGCTAAACTATGGAAGTACATGGGTGCCTTTTTCATTTATTTTTTATTTTATCAACTTACACCACATTTAATTGTTTCAGAGGACTAGGATCAATGCTTAGTTATTTCACCCTCTTGATGCCGCGCCATCTGAGAGAGTTTCTGCCCTAAAATGCCGACTATGCTATACCGGGCTAAGACTACCATTGTCGATTTAATTGACGCAATATTTTACAGGCTGTAAATCTATGTTTAAAATATCCTATGCGGATGCCTTTTATGCCAATGAAAAGACCAAACCTTCATCTTTCTAACGGTGTATTTCTTAACCATTAGAAGATATATTTTGTTATTTGCAGGACGATATTTTCAACCCTCACCAATATTGTTTGACCATATCCTGATCAGTTCTGTTTATACTTGTAAAAATGAACATGGCAAGTTATTCTCGCTATGTTTTTGTGTCAGGAAGAGATAATGACAACGTTATTTAATATAAGGACGACTGTGATATCGAAACAAATACTCTGATAGTGGGGAAAGTGGCTAGAAAGGCTTAACTTGTGAAGTTGATTTTTAAAACCTGCTATAGATATCTTGATGATACTTTTGGTATTGTTCCTGATAAACAAATTAAGGACGCCTTAAAATTAGTAAATTTACAAGATAAAGCTATAAAATTCACATCAGAACTGAAATTAATGGATTTTTTCCTTTTCTAGATTTGAAGATAATAATAAATAATACATTAGATTTTGGTATTTATAGGAAGTCTACTCATATTAATAATTACATAAAAATAAAAGTTTTAACCCCCTTTTTACATAAATTTGCTGTTTTTAATAGTTTGATTTATAGATTAATAAATAACCTCTGCATAAAGAAGAATTTAATAAAGAATATAAACATATCATTAATACCGCTTTAATTAATGATTTTAATAAAGACTTTATACAAAAGAAGATTGAAACATTTAAATATCAAAAAACTCTTAATGATATTTCTACCCTTAAAAAATAAAAGACGACTATAATTTTAAAAATTTACTTACCATCCTTGGGTTAATAAACGTTTTCAATTTTTTTTTTTTAAAGAAGTTGGTATAACTTTAGATCCTCTTAATTAATACAGTATTAAAATTTTACTACATTTTCCTAAAAAAATATACATTTCCTAATAACAAAATATCTGTTATTTATCAATTTAATTGTTTAGATTATGATCAGGTCTATATTGGAAAGGTAAAAAGTAATTTGGAAACCAGAACGAAACGACATTTGCGTAACATTAAGTGTAAACAAACTGATAATTCGGCCGTAGCAGGTCATTTTTGGTAATTTAACCCTGAAATAAATCTTGAAGTTAAATTATTAAAACAATTAAAGGGTCCGATAGATATAGTGGTTTGGGAAAATATATTTATTTTAAAAAATAAACATCGCGCAATGAATTTTGAAATACCACCAGTTGATTCTGTTTTTGTGTTTGTTTCGTCTTCAAGTTTTGGTAATACTGAAGAAACATAAGAACATGGTAACCGGAATCCTTGACTACGAAGTTTATTGATGGACTGATGATGAAAACAATCCGTTTTTGAAATTGATCTCCATTAGAAAGAAGAACTAACACCAGTTTCATAAGATAAGTGAAGTTTTGGTTACAAATATTTATATTTGTGTAATATTGTGAAGTAGGGTTTATCTTTTTAATTAATGTTTTATACCTTAATTTATGAATCCATATGTGATTATTATAATTATGTTTATGTTCGCATATGTAAGCAGAGCATTATTAGATCCGTGATGTACTATTAGAACTAGTTATGGAAAACAGAGACGATAGACGAAGAGTATATATATTCTTGATACAAACCAGTCTAAAATCTTCGATACTAGCAAGTTAAATTTTGTGTATTTTATGAGACATAACACAGTTATTAAGATGTGCTTATAATTAGTTTATTTATAACTGAGTACATTTGTGTAGTGATAAATATCACTCGCGTATTTCAAAAGAAGTGTAACATTTCACTTCAAATAACAATAACAAAATTACTACTGCTTGTTATTATAATTAAACATGCTCTGAATATAAATTTGATATCTGATGATTCTTTAGTTAACAGGGTATTTAACATAAATTAATTGGCAAAATTTACCTTTAAATGTTTAAGTTTTCTTAAATTTTGTTATGAATTACTACCATACGTAGCCAGCTGGCACTTTTCACCGTTGACGACATATTTGAGGTTGGCATTTAAACACGGAACGGGCACCTCACTCAAATCGATGTTGGCAGCAAGAGGGTTAAATACAATGCTATACGTTATCACTCTTGAGGTAGTTTATATTTCACTAAGGCCTTAAAAGTTATCTGGAATTTACAGTTTCGTTTCCTCAAATAAAACACAAAACATAGGTTTTAATGCCTCGTCCACCTTTTTCAAAATTAGGCTAGGTTTACGTTTCATTAATATTAATTTGCTATTAAGCACTCTTCTCAGATTTCACAATATAAGGTGTATATTCAACTTATTTATTTATTTATTTACTTTTTTGTAATTTACGTCTGCCCCAACGTTAAGTTATACCGGACGGTGAATGGATTGGATGAAATGGTGTTCAAATGAGTCCAGGGTCCTTGGAGCTTAGAGTTACCCGACATTCGTCTTGAAGGATAAGGGAAAACCCCGGAAAAAACCTTATCCAGGTAACTCACCCTGACCGAGATTCGAACTCGGGACCTCTTGAACGTGAGGGCAGACATTCTACCATCTACGCTACCGAGGCGGGCAACTTACAGTTATAAATTACATATCAAATGAAAAAGCAACTCAGTTTTACCAAGAACTTTATAAATGTTCAATGTGACTACCCTTTGTCACACGGCACACATCAAGTCAGCCGAGCTCTTCCCAAACGTTGATAAGTGTGTATTCAGTAATTGTAGCAACAGCTGCTTCAATCCGGTTTCTTAATTCAGGGAGGTCAGCTGGTAGCGGAGGCACGTACACACTATCCTTGATGAAGCCCCAGAGGTAAAAATCGCATGGCGTTAGGTCAGGAGAATGTGGAGGTCATGGGACCCTTGTGGCCTATTCAACGCTCGGGTACAGTGACGTTCAACCAATCACGTACTTCGTTATGCCAGTTATGTGGCACACCATTTTGCTGGAAAATGAAGATCTCTGGATCATTTTCTTCCAACTGAGGAAGGAGCCATTGCTCTAGTGTATCACGGTAAGAAGTGCCAGTTACAGTAGGTTCACCCAAAAAGAAAGGTCCATAAACTTTTCGCCGGGATACGGCACAAAAAACATTCACTTTAGGGGAATCTTGTTGCATTTGTACCATCTCGTGAGGATTTTCTGAGCCCCAGATGAGCACATTATGAGAGTTAACATGTCCACTAAGATGAAAGGTCGATTCATCACAGAAGACAACACGATCCATAAAATAGTCATCGTCATGAAACAACATGTCGTTTGCAGAGTTGGCACATAATCTGTGGTCTGTCGGCTTTAGAGCCCGTAATAACTTTAAACGGTAAAGATGTAGTCGTAAGCGTTTTCTTACAACTTTCCAAACATTCGACAAAGGAACTTGTAATTCAAGACTAGCCTTCCGGACTGATTTCTTTGAGTTACGAGTGAACGACTCTCTTACTCGCTCGACAGTCTCTTCACTTACTCTTGGTCGTCTCGTGCTCTTCCCTTTACAAAGGGAAGATGGTATCTTCAAACTGATGATACCAGCTGCGAATGTTATTATCACTAGGAAGATCACAACCGAACTTAACACAGGAACTACAAATTCGTTCTGAGCAAACTGCAAAACACAAAACGCTTTCTGTTTACTAGTCGCCATCTTTGCTACTACCGCTGTCTAGCGGATTGCGGCAGAAACATTGCACGCACATGCGCACTGGTCCTAAAAAACAAAGCTGTTTGAGTTTCTTTTTCATTTGACATATCATTTATAACAGTAAGACTAATGTAATAAATATTATAAAGAGTTAAATTCCCGATATTTGTTTATATAAATCCTGTACTTCAGTTACCTTTAATGACATGTTTTATATTCTTTTAATTTGAGAAAAAACAGCAACAGATAGATAACAAACCACCAATTATACTCAGTTGCCGTTTTGAGGTGCCAAAGAAAGAGTCTATTTATTTAAATTAGCATAAAATAAAAGAACACTTGCCTGAATTGCAAATGTTAAAACATTTGATACATTTAGGGCGAAGTCATGCTTTTCTTATAATAAAGGGAATTGCCTTTCTCATACGCCAATCGCGTACTAGCTACTGCACTATTGAAGGCCACCAGTTTTGGAGATTCTATTAGGATGTCATCTCATATAATCCAACGCAGTTACCTAAGTAGTGATATACTGGGGTTTTGAGTAAAGAAAGTTGTATATCCCACGTATAAGGATGGGGTTTTATACACAAAATGTGAAATATGTCTCTCGTAAGGATGGAAGTTTACGCTGGCATATGTTGCCACCACTTGCAGGCTCATTCACCGATCTCACGCTCAGCATTGCCAATTCTCATTCCAATTCAATCATATTAGACTGAGCATGCAATAACTGCATGAAATTCAATCAAATCAGATCAGTGATATGTAAGTACGTACATTTTCACAGAATTTGCTACTAATTTAACAAAGCCCGTAGAGCTTCTTAACTCATTTTAACTAGCTTTCTTCTCCCTCGCGAATTCAATAATGGTGCTAGAAGTTGGTATATTTTAAAATATATTCATCGATTAGTAAAGTTTGATTATACGAGCTATGTTAAGTTTATTTGCTGGAAACTATGTTAAGGGAAGTCGATATCGGATTTTCGTGATTTTTTATTGTTTTATTTTCAGGTTTTACTCGTAATTGCATATAAATATTTAGAATCTACCGCTCCTTTTTGTGTAACTTTCATAGAGGTACGCTGATTCTAAATATTTTAAAATACTGCTGATCATATTCCGGCGTAGTAGTCTTTTTTAGAAAATGTTGGTACATTCAGTTGATAAAATAACTTTGTAAATATTAGTGTTAGAGAAGAGATGCTTCCTTTATTTTGATCAGGATGGTGATTCCAGCTCCTTCAAATCAGTGATTACAGCTAAACTCATGGAGATCTACTGCTAATCAAATTGGAATGTTTCTGCCATGTACAAATGATTGAGAAAACTTACATATTTGGGGAAACAAAGTTAACTGATGGGAAAGTAATCAGAGGACGTCTGACAGACTCAACCATGTATCAGCTAACTGAATATTAAGGGAAGGATTTCAGAGAAAATTCAAATAACCTTGAGGGAATGACTAGAGCAGTGTGGGCTACCTATTATCACAAAGCTTCCACCGATATCAAACCACTGCACAAAGTCTGCTCTGTGGATTGGTGTAAATATAAAGAGGCAGAAACTGGTAGTAAACTGCATGAATTTCATCAGAAGAATCCCATATTTATGGCAGTAATTTTGGCATTGTTTTATTGGTCTAAAAACTCTACTTCTTGGTGCAAATAAAGCATTTATCACATTCAATGAAGGGAATGCTGGTAGAATAAGTGCACTGGATGAAATGGGAATGATTATTGGCTATAATACCAGAAATACTCCAAAAGAGCTCGATGCGACAAGGGTACGTAAGACAGAAGAGGTGGTAGAACATACGTCTCAGGAGGCTAGGTCGCTAAAAGAAGAAAAAGGAGCCATATCTAAGTAGATCAAACTGAGGACTAAAATGCTGTAGGATTTCGAGGCATGGTACACCATAGATACAGTTTTTTTACTTCATGTTTGAAAGCAATTTCTGAAAAAGTACAATTTTCTGTACAAATACTCCATTTTCTCAAAAATTTCCCGCCTCGGTAGCGTAGTGGTAGAGTGTCTGCCTCATGTTCAAGAAGTCCCAAGTTCGAATCTCGGTCAGGCCGAGTTACCTGGATAAGGCTTTTGCCCGGGGTTTTCCCTTATCCAGAAAGACGAATGTCAGGTAACTCTAAGCTCTGTAGACCTCGGACTTATTTGAGCATCATTTCACCCGTTCCATTCATCGTCCGATATGACAACGTTGGAAAACGTAAAATTAAAAAAAAAAAAAAAACTCAAAAATAACTTACACGAAGGTCTTAAGTTTTTACCACATGTGTGCATCCTAAATGTCTTTATTTTAAAGAAAAAGTTTTTATGTATATGGATTATCTTTTAAATTTAAAAAGCCTTCACTTTCGATAGAATTTTAAGATTTTTATTTAAGAAATCATCACATTCCTTCTAATGAACAGAAGCATTTTATTTTTCATCAATAAACTGCAAAGGTATTGTTGAATATGCCTTAAAAATTTAGTTCATAATGTTAAATAGTTGCAGAGATAATATATCAAACATTGGCATATTGACTCCTCTTAAACACTTCTCCTCTAATTTATTGGCATTATAATTAGGAACTTAAAGTAATATGTCCGTCTAACTGTTACATTTACATTGGTGTTCCAAATAATAATTTTCCATTTCTCTTATCAAACGCGCAAAGTCTTAATAACGTGGAGCTTCTGAAATATTAGGCAAACAATTGCACGGTTTCTTTTAATAATTTTTCCCTGGGTTGTTTCTATATGATACGAAGAACAAGGTATCCTAGGTTCGATTTAATGTATATACAGACAAATTACCTAATCAAAAATGAGATTATAATGCTTGACATCCCTCTTTAAATACCGAAACATCAGAGTATTTCCTACCCATTTAACTTTACACTCAAATACAATAAGGAGGTGGTCGAGAAAGTATACAACTCTCCCGCAATAGAAAACTATTATAATTACAACATATGTTCTTTGAAATTGGTTGAAACCAAATAATACAATTTCTTGTCCTTGAAAAGTAAAATTGTTTTAAGGTATAGAGGCTTCGATTAATAGTTTTTCTTTTAGAAACGTTTCTCTACAGGCCTGTCATTAGTGAATGTTCTACTTACATGCGTCTAATACACCTTTCTTGTATTTTTAATATCCAATCAACATTGGTATTACTTATACACCCAAATGTCAATTGCATATGCTAAATATGAGTAACTGATGTAATAGTAACCAGTATTTATAAGTGTTTAAGTCCTTTATCAATTTAAAAGGTATAAAAGGTATAGTCCCAAGTTCATTTTGTGCATTATCAGTCAATTTTTCCTTGTTTGTGCCCAAAACTAGTTATTTAATTCTTTGCTTTAGTTAGACTTATGACAATTTATAATTTTAGATTTATCTCCGTTTAACATTAAACAGTAAAGTAATATATTTCCCCATTTGCATTAGGCTTGTTTGTTCTAGTGTATCTCTGTAATAACTTCAACAGATTAAAGCTCTATCATCAGCATAGAAAATGATTACTGTTTTTCGGTGTTTGTTTAAATAAGATACAAAAAGGAAGGTTCAAATTAGGATCCTTGCGGTGAACCCGACTTTATTATATTATATTCTCATTTGACAGTAGTTATAATATTTCCTTCTTTCCTCACTTATTTCAGTGCACTGAAACAAGCTTTTAGGTATTATTTTAATAATTTGTTTATATGCTTTTTGAAACCATAGAATTCTGATTATGAAACTATGTAATAATGGGAAACAATAGCAAAATCTAGAGCTCTAAACAGATTCCTGGAGTCTTTTTACTGCTGTGCTTTAGTTGCAATAGCTCATGCACATATTATTCATTCTTAACTTTTACTGTTTCTGAAACTATATTGAAAACTGATGTTAGAGCATTTATCTGTTCATAAGAATTTTCTCGTATAGTTGATTGAAAACAGGTTAGGGCAATTGGTCAGTATACATTAGTATTTGGTCTTTTGTATGTATTAGTCAAACATATACGACATATTTGACGGCTGTTCAATAAAGAATGATCATAATTTTTTACGGTCACAATTTTTTGCACTAAAATTCAATCTCATTATATTCTGTTAGCTTAATGTGAAACAAACACGCCGTAGTAGTGTCATTGTTGGTATTCCTGGTTCCCGCCTGTGAGAACCAGGAGATTCAGAAATGTTCAGTATTGCCTACCACTGCAATGGAGCTAACACGCGAGGAACAATATGCGGCTTTGAAATTCTTCTTTCGTCTCAACAAATCTTAATTGCGGCCTATGCATATTACAGAAGGCCTATGGAGAGTCTGTTCCTCCCTACAGCACAGCTCGAAGGTGGTTTAAAATACTTAAAGAGGGGAGACAATCAATTTCAAAGGAAGGTGGACCCGGTGTTCCAGTTACTGCTCCTACGGAAGAGAACACCAGCACTGCTGCTGCCATTCTGAGAGAGAATCGACGAATTACCTTAAGATCACTTTCTGAAATACTGAGCATCTCATTGGGTGCCACCCACACGTTGGTGACAGAAACATTACACATGAGACATGTTTGTGCGCGATGGGCACATTGGCTGCATATTGAATATCTTGCAAGACTTAATATGAAGTGCATCCCTCGTCCTCTCTACAGTCCGGATTTAGCTCCATGTGACCTTTATCTATTCCCTAGCTTGAAGAAACGCCTTCGTGAGAGGCATTATCCATCATCAGAAGCGGTGGTGAAGGCTGCGGAGGCGATTTTGAAGGATCTCTAAAAATGGTTTCCAGCATGTCTTTGAAGACTGGCAGAAACGGTGGGACAATTGCATCGCATTCAGGGGAGACTATTTTGAGAAGGACCATCAAAATTATGAGGATGAGTAAAGGTATGTTGTCAAAAAAAATTGTCATCATTCTTTATTGAACAGCCCTCGTATTTAGGGCATCTAAATGAGCCCTCGTTCGTTTTGTAACATGTTAAATTCCCCAATATATACACTAGCCCACGTTTGCAGTGTTTTAGTATTTTAGGCGACACTCCATCCCAGTCTGACTCACTCAGATTTTGAAGTTACTATATTACAAATCTCGACTACATTTATATTATGGAAATACATGCCACATACAATAAATTTGTGTTTAGTGATACTGATACTGCTATTATTATTATTATTATTATTATTATTATTATTATTATTATTATTATTATTATTATTATTATTATAGTTAGTTACTAACACTCCCCACATGGCAACCTTGGCCTTCGGGGTAACCTCACCCCACCAAGTGATGACCGGACCCATTTCTCAGGTGGAGGCACCCAGAGGGCGGTGTCCATTACCTCCGATGATAGGGTGATAGTGAAGATGGCGGTGAGGTGAGAGGACCTACAGTTTTTACCGTGGACTCCGAACCACGTTGGGCATAGGGGATACTTCACGTGTGCTAGACAGAGGTGAAGGCGTGGATAGGGCCGACTTAAAATCGCCAACCCCAGAGCCGGGAATCGAACTCGGGACCCTTAGAACGGGAGCCGCGAACGAAACCACCGCGCTACCCCGGCGCCGATTATTATTATTATTATTATTATTATTATTATTATTATTATTATTATTATTATTATTATTATTATTATTATTATTATTATTATTATTATTATTATTATTATTATTATTATTATTATTATTATTATTATTATTATTATTATTATTATTATTATTATTATTATTATTATTATTATTATTATTATTATTATTATTATTATTATTATTATTATTATTATTATTATTATTATTATTATTATTATTATTATTATTATTATTATTATTATTATTATTATTATTATTATTATTATTATTATTATTATTATTATTATTATTATTATTATTATTGTTGTTGTTGTTGTTGTTGTTGTTCTTATTGTTATTATTATTATTATTATTATTATTATTATTATTATTATTATTATTATTATTATTATTATTATTATTATTATTATTATTATTATTATTATTATTATTATTATTATTATTATTATTATTATTATCAGTAGTAACATTATCATCACCAATAATATTTTTAAGTACTTAAACATTAAAATTGATAGTTTTAATCTTGCAGTGAAAGTTTATTATTTTATAATCCAAAATATTCCGTTATGATATCCCCTCAAGTATACCTTGACCAACATGTAACGGAAAAACATGCAATGAAGCATAAGGTTTTGTTTCTGATTGTTAGCATAGTAGGGAAACAGTAATATAAATAGTAATACAAACACTCGGTATCTAGAATAAAATTATTTACAATTTGCATAACGAATATTAAATAGCAATGTTTAACATCTATGTAACCTATAAAATGATATTTGTAATGGAAATATAAGAAATTACACCTATGGGGATTCGAACCGATACCTAAGAATAGTATTTTTAAATAAAATAATTGTTTACTACGAGAAGGTTGTTTACTTTCCTATGTGCGTATGACAGTTGGGTGATTGCTTATATGGGTATCAAAATTTTGGCGGATCGATATTCAAAGAGGAGTGCTAAGGATTACAGTTACTTTTGTCATTAATTTACTGATGCGTTAATAATCGACTTTGAGACATCTGGATCTAAGTACCTATAGAAACAATCCACGTAGGGTCATTAAACAAAATCGTTCCCTTGTTTGTATAATGGTACAACGGTTAAACGCTGCTTTTAAGACCGAATATCGAAATCGGAAATGATCCTTTGAAAACTTAATGAAAATGTAATCACTAGACAGCCAAATTAATCTTTAGCTCCTAATTTTATTGTAGTGCCAATAAATTACAGGAGTGCTGTTAAATATAGTTTCAAACAAATCGATGTAGTTTGTTAATTAATGGCAAATTCTGTTAAAATGCAATTAGCGTATGACTCGATCTCGCTTTATTAGATTTCATGCGATAATTACATGTACAATCTGCTATACGGTTGAATTAGAATGACAAGTGTAAGCTCGGAAAGGTAGCATGTACCTTATAGATAAAAGGATTATGGGAATAGAGTAGAAAGCTGGCATCTTTGATCCGTTTGACGTCCTCCAACGTGTCATACCTGACGATAAATGAGATGGGTGAAATGATATTCAAATGAGCCCAGGGTCTATACAGCTTAGAGTTATCCGACATTCATATTTCAGGAGAAGAGAAAACCTAGGAAAACTCTTGACAGATATTCGAACTAGGGACCCCTTGAATTTGAGGCAGACAGGTTACCAGTATGCTACATAGGACGGCCTGTTTGACCCGGAATGTGCGATTACATAAGTATTGTAATAGAATTTCACCCCTATTACATATAAAAGTTGACACATAATTTCAAAATTGATAATTTTTGGATAATGTATTGTCTAAGTATGCAGATAACGTTTTCCTCTTGTTGCGACATATGCCAATTTTTTATAGTAAACGTTATTCTTATGTTAGACATATCCCACTTTTAGAGCTAAAGTACCTAATAGAATAGTTCAAACTTAATCCTTTTATTAGTTTTGTATTGCAAGTCTGATAATTAAATGAACTTATTTATTTTCCTTGTGTTGAGATACATTAATTCCTTTAGAATGCGTTACAATGGCGCTTCTAATAAGGCAAATTTCGATAACGTAGGGGGCAATCTCAACTTGGGCGACTCTAAACATCTGGGGTCCTTGGTATCCTAACAGTGGTCTATATATCTTAATTCTTAAACTGTGCCTATGCATTACAGTAAATATATAGTTATGTATAGAATTAAACGTGTTCTTTAGCATAACTAAGCTTTGAAGTTCTTGTACCCCCTTAAACTATCGGAATATTGCAGCTTAGTATCTGGAAGCTGTATGATGCATTCTTCTACTATAAATTTTTCATACCTATATAAAACTAATATTGCAGCTCGTTTGTTATTCACAGCATGCACCTCTATACAATTTTTGCCACTAATACAATGTACCTGCTGTTAAGGAACTTAATTGAATGAAAGATTAAGAACAAATGGGATAAATAGCACAATCCTACTGTTATAGCTTAAATGCATTTAAAGGGGGTATCTAAACAAAGCACAATCGAATTAATAAACAGATATTTATGTGTACTATTACTTAAAATTAGCAAAAGCACATTTTGAAAAATCATTTTCGTTATGAATTGATGACATGCCTCTATTTGTTTAAAGGGAGGTCTCCAGATAGAACTCTACAATCTTAAAATATCTAACTTTGAAATCTCATTCCCTGACAAAACATTTCTTTTCTAAGTAATAGAAGCTTATAAACATTTTTTCAGTGTTATTTACTAGAACGAAAATAAGACTGGCAAAGCGACTTCTAATCTGCAGAAACTAGAATTCCAGCTTTTCAAAAGTATCTTACATTTGAGGGCGGAAACGAACAGTTTTAGTATTTTCTCGAAAATATTGTATTTTTGTAATAAATATAAACAGCTGAATGCCACTTTGTTATCCATTCTTCCCTCTCACCCTAGAATTTGCAATTAAACACATTCATTCAGTGCTACCTTAGCTGTGATGAACGTGTTCATTGGTTTCGCCCGGTGAAGAGAGAAGAGGAGGAGGCATTATGGCTCCATTTTCAGGTGTCATTAAACTCTCCAGGAAAACATGAATGCAATGATGTATTTTATGCCTTACGAGTTTTAAGTCCACTTAAAAATCTATATAACAATGGAAATCTTATCTGCACTCCTGAAGTTAAAGTGCTTAAGAAGGTGTACATAATAATTTCTTGGAGTTTGTTCTTAAAACAATGTCCTCAATATCAACAGTTGTTTTTTTAATTTATACACATCTGTCTTTTATTACTCTTTTTAATGTATTTTGAAATTATATTAGATGCGCAAAACCTTGCATGACTTCTTCACAGATTTAATAAAACTGGCACATTTCCTTCTTTGTTTATTTAAAAAATAATGAAGCTCCAATGCAGAAAATATTTGGGAGACTACCTAACTTTACAGCAAATATTGCAAATGTCTTCCATCTATGCATAAGGCACAACACATCACGTCGTTTCATATTACGGACCATTCGTTGGAGGACTGTTGTCAATAGCATTAATTTTCTGTACAATGTTGTGTTTCTCATTGTCTGGAGACGTGTGGCATAGACTCTGCCTTTTAAGTAACCCAATAAAAAGAAATTCGGCGTTATCAGAAGATTTGCAAAGATCTTAGTGGCTATAGGTTTTTGGTAACTATCTGGTCCTCAAAGAAGCTTTCAGTTACTTCCTGGATTCCTTTGATGTATGACATGTAACGCTGTTTTATTAAACCCATTCTTGACTCAGCTCTAGATCGTCCAGTTGCTCAGCAAACTATAAACATCTGTGGGTACCCCTGGTCTTTACAGACTGGTAAAAAGAAGTACCAACTGCCTTTTGCCCACTAAACTTTGACTTTAACCAAGTGTACAGGCGCTTTGTGAATTACTTCTAGGGTTTCAGTAACCGAATAATGTGTGTTGCGGGAGTATACATAGCTATATGTGAGTTAACATGCTTCAACCGTAACCTGTTTCGATAAAGTGTGGCACAGTGGACTACTACTTAAAACACATCGCATTGGTCTCCCTTATTATCTTCTACAAATCTTTGCAAGTTTTCTCACAGATAGAACTTTTGTGGTGCGAATTGCTGGTTTCATATCCACCCGACGGCCCATCTTGGCAGGTGTCCCTCAAGGTTCAGTACTAGCACCAGTCCTCTTTAATATCTACACTTATGATATTCCTGCTATAGCTCCAATTTGTACAGCTTTATCGATGACACTGATCTCTGTTATTTTCACTCCGATATCCGTTATGCCATTCATTAACTACAAAATGCCCTGGATCGACTAGCTCCCTGGTTCTCTAACTGGCGCATTTCCCTTAACAGTAACAAGACAGAGGTTAAGATCTTCTCTTTACGTCCTTATAGGGATCCTCCTTTACTACAACTGCTCGGGGAACAACTCTCATGGTTACCAACCAGTGTGCCAGTGAAGTATCTTGGGGTGCCACTGGACACTCTACTAACTTGGAGCGCCCATATCTGTCGGTCTGTTACATTTGCGTCTGCTCGGCTCTCAAAACTACACCCTTTACTCAACAGGCGCACCTCACTTGGTTGTGATTCCTCTCTTCTTCTTTATAAATCTCTAGTCCGTCGCATTTTTACCTATGCAGCTCCAGTCAGGGGAGGCACCAGCAAGAATAATCTCCGCCGACTGCACGTATTACAAAAACAGGGTGCTGCGTATAGCTACAAATGCTCCATGGTTCATCATAAACCAACAACTTCATCACGAGTTTGGTCTTCTACCCGTTTACCAGTACATCCGCCGGCTGGCACGACTTTCTTTTACCATCTCCAGGAAGTCCCTGGAGCTATTACGTACAATCTCGGCGCTCGCACTCGCCAACCACCTCGCCTCAAGGCAGATTGCCACAAGATCTTCTCCTGAGTGACCTCTCCAGTACAGACGACCCAGACGAGTGATACCTATCAAACGCAAAGTCCTCAATTTGTGTTATAGTGATCCTGCCAAATTTAGCTAGAGGAGTCATTCACGGCTACCTCAATTGTTATGTGTACTGTTACTAAGTGTCTCAATAAAAAACACATGTGAAGCATATTTGCTGATCGATGGATAATAAAATAAAAAAATAATAAAAACAGTAACCTGTGTGATGAACAATATGGCAGAATTGTGCACAATAAACACTAACTCAGTCTTCTTCCTCATCTGGGTTCCGCAACCAATATTAAGCCTATATGGATTTAAAACTTAGCTTTTCGAAGCTCTCTGACACCATGAGTAAGTGTACCCGATCTCCTACAGCAAACATCTAATTCTTCGGGGAGACCTCTCTAGTCGTGCCCTTACGTAAACAACCGTGGGCAGCCCAGATGAACGATGTTTGACTTTTTCAATCACCAGATATCCAATTGATTCGAATTTGTTTACCAGCCCCAGTTTTATGTGTTTTATTGGAGAGGGGAAGATTGCGAACACCAAATTTTCTGCGGTATGACCTTCAAGCAACTGTACTTAAATTCATAATCCAGCATTTGTTCACAAGGAAGAGCTGTTGATTTAATGTCTACTCCATTTTCAGTGATCAGAACAAAAAGTTGAAAATAGCTGCCAACTATGTGAGAAAAATAAGGAATAGAGAATAGACACCTGTGCATCTTGTTACAGGGAATCAAAACATCCGAACATTCTTCCTCATTTGACGTTAAAACTGCTCGTTAAGTAAATTTCAAGCCAAATAATCAAAGAAAGAAATGTTTCAGTTCTATTCAAATCATTCTGTGTAACAAACTCGACACCATTACTTTTTTCCTGTTACATTTTATGACCTTATAAGGATTTGAGATTTGAGCCCACGCTGTTGTTTTGTCTATTTTGGTACTTATAATAAAGTAAAAGTTAAATTAATAAATATGGTATAAAATATATGTGGTTGAAAATATAATTTTTAAGACAGTTGTATGTGCCAAAAATAATGAATAGTAAGTGGTTAGTTTATATTTAGATAGGCTAATTTGAAAAGCAGAAATAACTTTTCTGTAAAAACAGATACATGCCATTTAAACATTTTATGGTTGTATGTAATTACTGAGTGTTCACAATATGTAATTATATTTGGTTTGTAATCGTTATTGGAAGCTCTGTAACACTGTTGCCAGAAGAGCATATGTGCCAATTTGTCTCAAACAAGTACTTAAAAGTATTACAGAAATTGTAGCTACCTTTTTTCTAAATATGTACATTGTTAAAATTAAAACAAATTTTTACTAGTATTAATGACTTGTTTTCAGTAGAAATGTAAGTGAGAAATAGAAAAATCCCTCTAGTAAATGAAATTGCTTTGCCCCCAACAAGGTTACTTCGATTGCTAATGTTAATTAGTTTATTAATATAGTTCATGTTGTGAGTTTAGTTAACTGATGGAAATTAATAATTTCTTCACACTAGCCGTATATAGGCTAAGGGTTTTGATAGAGTCAATATGAAAAATTCAATGCCATGGCGGGATTTGAACCATGCATCTCCTGGTTTCCGTCCAGTCACTCTTACCCATTGAACTACCATGGCCAACGTGCCGGCCTGACATTAAATTGCCGGCCTGACATTAAATTCTCCATTTGACTCATATATTTTCCCGGTAAACCACTAGGGGCTCTCGCATCCGAGATACACCGTTTGTGGCGACTTACTAATTAATGATCTAATAATAAGAGTTAAATGATGAAGCCTGGGACTCAAGTACTTACGATAGTAAGTCGCCACAAACGGTGTATCTCGGATGCGAGAGCCCCTAGTGGTTTACCGGGAAAATATATGAGTCAAATGGAGAATTTAATGTCAGGACGGCAAGTTAGCCATGGCAGCTCAATGGGTAAGAGCGACTGGACGGAAACCAGGAGATCCGTGGTTCAAATCCCGGCCATGGCATTGAATTTTTCATGTTGACTCTATGTATCATGTTGTGGTTTCTATATTTGCTATACTTAAATTATATAACTGTTAAAAGCTGACTATTCTAAAAAGAAGTATTTATGGGATTGTTCACAGCTGATACGCGATTGGTTCCACACAAAAAGTTGTCTATGGAAAAACACCATAAAATATTAAAAGTAATAGAGACCTGTAAGTGTAAGGCTTACATTAGAGTGTAACTCCGAGTATGTAGAACTAACTGAACCACATAGTTATCTTTTAGCTGAAAGTACGTCTCCGAGGAACGAGAATTACATATATAACAGTGAATAAAGTTCCCAGCATTAATAACTACAGATTATTTGAAGCGAATGGAATGAGTTAGAACTCAAGATTCGGTGCTAATAAGTATAGCATCGTATCTTAAGTCAACAAAAATTAGTCACTGAATCGCTAATTTCAGAAATGTAACAAATATCAACACATAAACAAAATCCTTTTTGGCAAACAAACTGTGCTAAGGAATCATCACAATCTGTTTTATTCATCATGAATACACTACAGTTACTTTACAGGAGAATGTCTCCGAGATGAGATTGATTCAGCATCATCCTCTGCTCTCCATATGTGCTGCTCGACGCTCTGGCCACGAATTACTGATACCTTCAGTCGATATGTTATACTTCTAAAAATAGCGATTCACTTTTCTTTCAGAGGCGAACCTTCTAGATTGTAGAAAGTTGCCATACTCATACAGTAAATGCGGTTAACGTGGCAAACTGCTACTGAACTGCCAGGAAAGATCTCAACGCTAACACATCCATCCTGGTAGTGAGGAAGACGTCCATTTCTTAGGTAGGGCACCATTCTTACAGGGTTTCCACTTCCATACAGCCCGGCAAGAACGCACATATTTTAATATTGTTTGCTTATATTTAATATTACTTTTGACTGCTAAGATGTTAGAGAGGATGGACTGAGTAGTTAACGAATGAATAATATTTATGCTACATATTTTAAAGCTATGGTAGGAATGGGAGCCAAAATACATAAACACTTTCAGCTGTAAATCCTGATGATGTCAGAGGTTATTTTAACAAAACTGATGCTATCCACATCACAGGATATTCTGCGATATTGTAATCATTACAGAAGATAAAAAATTTACACATAGGCGCTCCAAATTATTTCTGTAAAGCTTTGAATGTGATTTTGGCATTTACAGATGATAAATTAATCTATACTTTATTGATTGGACAAGCTTATTACACAATTGTGTAATTTTTGGCCAACACATTACATCTCCAAAATAGCAGTTAGAAGGAAAAATATGATTTAGAATTTGTTTTAAATTAAATTAAAACATGCGATGTTTCATTCACATTATGAATTATGCTCACTCTTCCACAGACCACAACAGTTTAATCTTCAATGTTTTTCTTTATAATTTATATAAACTTTCAAACACTATTTGTTTGTTTTAGCTATATGAGGACACAGTATGCCAAGACAAACGGGTCGTGTGCCAATTGTCTAACCCGACAAATGAATGAAAGGAGACTTATTTCTTGAAACGCTTTACTCATTATAAAATCTTAATCAAAATAAAAAAGAGTCAGTTTACTGTTCGAAAAACATGAAATATGTGTTATTATTTGTCATGCAAATAATTTAAACAGTAATAAAATCGTTGGTTACTTGAGATAATAAAAAAGAAAAACAAAAATGTTTAGTGTGAAAGATAACACTGGGCGACAAAAAGGTAATTTTTGAATATTTCGAGCACTTCATGAGGCAATTCCTACTAATTTTGGGTTGACAAAAACAAATATGATAATAAAAAATTTTATTAGCTCTAGTTTCTATGATATACACAAGGTGGAAGTATTACATATTAACGGATTGAGAGAAAAGCATACATTTTAATTACATACATGTTAACAAAAAAAACTGCATTTGATTTTTAAACTGGTAGTTATATGCTAAGAGTTCTAAATTGCTGGAAAAATACTTCGCAGATAGTCGTGTCCGAAAAGAATCATGTGGTGGCCTATTGACTTCGTCATCTTTTAGCTTGCCTCTTGTGATGTAGTTCCGCAGGATCCCTATACAAAGACCAACAGTAATCCGCAAGCATTACTTCATTACAACGACCCTGATATCTTTGTTCCATAACAGAAATGTCCTGATGGAATCTCTCCCCATGTTCATCACTAACAGCTCCACAGCTAGGAGGGAAAAAGTCTAGGTGGAAGTAGAGAAAATGGATCTTAAGGGATATGTTGCATCCAAGGTTACGGTATCTTTGCAGGAGTACTGTCACCAAATGCTTGTAGTTGTCATCTCTTTTGTTGCCTAAAAATCCATGAACAACACCCTTGAAGGCTTCCCAAGCTTCCTTTTCTTTCCCCTCCAAAATTTGGTGAAATGCAGGATCCTTTGCAAGTTCTCTTATTTGTGGTCCGACAAAGATGCCTTCCTGAACTTTTGCATCACTTAATTTCCAAAATTTCTCTCTGATTGTGTTTTGTTATTTGACAGGTGTGCCAACTCCCAAAAAAATTCCCCCAAATTTAAAATCATTACTCTAAAAATTAAATGTCACTTTATCTTCAAAACAAGAGCTAATCTATCATTTTTATTGTGATTTTTTAATCAAGCAGATGAAAATATACGTAAATTCACTATTTTTAAGCCCGAAACATTTTCATTGTTGCCCAGTGAAATTAAGAGAGGGGGATTTTCTTAAACATTTTCGTGTGGAATCCTTGGAAGATGAACTTAAGTAAGTTTGGTAATTAATCGACTTTTTGCTTTGCAGCTGTGCTCAAAACCCTATGTTCAGAGATCCTTCTCCTCCACCTCCCCACACATTCATGAACCTTTGTATAAAAATATTTTTATGCCGTGGGTATACTTACTATACAAAATGTGAACACTTTCATGTTCCGTATCCAACAGAAATGCATATGTAAGAAATAAAATATTGTTTTATTTATTTATTTATTTACGTCCTGCAACGTTCAGTCATATCGGACCATGAAATGATGCATCAAATAAACTAAGGGCCCAAAAAGCTCAGAGCTTGTATATTTCAGGACAAGGGAAAACTCCGGACGAAACCTTATCCAAATGACTCACGCTAACCAAGATTCGACCTCGGACCTCTTGAATGTGAGGCAGATGCGCTATGACGATGCTACTGAGGTGAACACATATGTACTTAATGTTAATAAGAGAAGCAGTTTTCTTATCCGTGATATATTATTCGCGATACATTTTGGGAGCATTTAAAATATTCTAGTTGCATAAAACTTTCGGAAATAATATTGGAATACTGGCCCGTGACAACGAGTGATGGAAAGAAAAGAGCACAAATTGCAAACGTTCTGGCAAGTCCATCAGATGGCTTAGGAGGATGTGAACATGGAGCTCAGTATTTTGAAAATGGCCAACACTAAAAACTGACATTTGCTTTACCTGTGGAAACGTAGAGTCAGACTGAAAAATTCAATGCCATAGCCGGGATTTGAACCACGGATCTTCTGGGCTCCGTTCAGCCGGTTTAACAATTCGAGCTACTATGGCCAACATGCCGATATGACATTAAATTCTCCAGATGACTCTAGTTTTTCCCGGTAAACTACATAGGAGTTCTCATAAACACATGAGACAACTACCTTAATGACGACTTACAACATGTAAGTACTTTAAGGCCTGGGCTTTATAGTTAACCACTATTAGGTCAATTAATGGAAATTAATTGTTCTTTCACACTAGCCGTGTGTAGGCTAAAGTGTGGAAACGTGGAGTCAGGTATTTATTTTACCTGTCGGAAGTTTGTCTACAGATTAAGGATTACCAGTTACACAAAATTAATAAAAATTAATTGAAAAAGATAATTATTTTACAGACTGTTCAGTGGATACTTTTGTTATGCAAATTTCTTTAACGTGTGCTATTTTTATTAACATTCTTATAGCAATATTTGAAAGCAAACAAATGAAACATTTTCCTAATCGTTATTTTCAAGTGGACAATTTTCAGAAAAATCTTTATCCGAGTGCTTAGTTGTCTGACTCAAATTATGAAATGTGGCATTTTTCTGATTTCCTGTTTTTGAATCATAATTATGTAATATATACATAAACAAAC
>CM060947.1:195376516-195436516 GCA_030765055.1 Mantis religiosa
CTCTCTCTCTCTCTCTCTCTCTCTCTCTCTCTCTCTCTCTCTTCTCTCTCTCTCTCTCTCTCTCTCTCTCTCTCTCTCTCGCTGTGTCTGTGTGTGTAGCGCATCTAAAGTGTTCGATAAATACCAAACTTGGTACGAGTTTTTAAAGTTAGTATCATCGAAAGATATAACACAAAAGTTGCAGAAAATTCCTTTCGTCCTAAACCATCGTTTGCATAAAAATTCCTAAAAGTTTGTTTTTCTTAACTGGCTCCAATAAAGGTATTTAAGATGTTTACATGGTAAATAAAATGTATACCTTGAATTTTCTGGCGATAAGCTGTGAAGTTTTTATTCACAAGGGAGTTGGTACAATTCTATATACAATTACTAAGTTGTATGAACAGCTTATAATGTAATGTTTTTATCAAAATATGTTTAGCATTTCGAGGCAATATGAAAACATTGGTTATTGAAAAGGTTAAATGGGCCTGAGAGGTATTTTCTTTTCTGCTCTAAAGCAAAGATTACGCAATATTACGGCTAGTACTCGTATATGTTATCGACCAATGGCGGAATTCTAAGCTGCATTCATGTGAATTTATCTACCCATTCTTCTACAAAATAACCTATTTAATCTATTCTAAAGGCTGTTGTACAGCTTCACATTAATTTCTATAAGCAATTGCAGAAATTCTTTATTACTCTTACAATACACTGCATGTACAAAATGGATAAAGCAGGCTTATGTAGTGCTCTGATCCTTAAAATACGAGACCCTATTCTTTAATGCTTTTTAAATTCATATCTTTTGACGACCACAATAAAAATTACAAAACATAAAACAAAAATTAAAAAAGAACTATTTTATATTTGGAAACGTGAAATATTTGTAAATCCAAACAGAGAATATCTGGGAAAGGCAAATGTCATAAAAAATATTTGACATAAATTATAAGTTCAATTTAAAAGCTGTGCAACAGTATGACAAATTACTTCAAAATATTAAACGGTATTAGCATGTTGTTGCAAAACAAATGCAAAACATATGATTTACTTTCCAACAAACATCTTTGCGGTGTTGTATTTTTGTAAACTTCCATAGACCTATTTTGAGAAAACAAAAATTAATGAAAAATAGTTTATTTAAAGGGTAGCTTGTCCTTTAGAATTTCATATCGCATTCTTGTACGATAGATACTATACTGTTCACACAGCCTAGCGGGATAGCTCAAGCGGCTTTGTCTGTGGCTCGCATCGGGGAGACCCGGGTTCGATTCCCTTGACCGATCTATCTGACCCATGAATTTTCCCGGGTTGTCAGGCTTATTATGGGTAGGTTAATTTCATTCTCTGAATTTCCTGTCCCTCCATTTCATCTCCGTTATCATTTCACATCATCTCCCATCTGATGGTCTCTTTTAGGGTAAAACTGTCGTTGGGTGTCTCGGCATTGCATGGCAGGATGATAAGCTCCTGGTAAACACTTCTTCCTCCGGTAGGACGGTCTCCAATCTCCGGGCCGGCGTGGTTGGCCGTTTCCGGACCACGGTGGGTAGGATACCGTTTGACCTGCCTGCCGGGAGTTTCCAAGTGAACCCTGCCATCTCCATTGTCGTGATTCCTGGAGTCGGCCACCCTCTGTCTCCTCTCACCTCATTCTTCCTCTCGTTGATGATCCATTTGGAGCATATGCATAATAGATCCCGTCTGGCTGCAGTGCCAAATCCTCTCCACCGCATAATCCAATCCAAATGTAACTCTCTCTCTCACACACACACACACACACACACACACACACACACACACACACACACACACACACACACACACACACATATATATATATATATGAGGGCTGTTCAATAAAGTATTATCATAACTTTTTACGGTTATAATTTTTCGCACTAATATTCAATCTCATTATATTCTGTTAGCTTAATATGAAACAAACACGCCGTAGTAGTTTCATTGTTGGTACTCCTGGTTCCCACTTGTGAGAAGCAGGAAAGTTCAGAATTGTTCATTATCGCCTACCGCTGCAATAGAGGTAATACGCGAGGAACAATATACGGCTTTGAAATTCTCCTTTCGTCTCAACAAATCTTCAGTTGAGGCCTATACAGTGTTACAGCAAAAGTAGTTGCTTCTGCTGGGAAAGTTATGGTCATCTCATTCTTTGATATTCATGGTATGGTTTATCAGCATGTTGTACCTGCACACACATCAGTAACTTGACAGTATTACAGGGATGTCCTGAAAACATTGCAAGTCCATATCAGGCGCAAAAGACCACATTTCCGTGAAGCAGGCTAGATGCTACACCATGATAATGCGCGGCTGCATATTGCCAATGTTGTTGCTGAATATCGTGCAAAAATCAAGGTGAAGTGCGTCCCTCACTCTTCCTATAGTCCGGATATAGCGCCATGTGACTTTTTTCTATTCCCTATCTTGAAGAAATGCCTTCGTGGGAGGCATTATCCATCATCAGAAGCAGTGGTGAAGGCTGCGGAGGCGATTTTGAAGGATCTCTCAGAAATGGTTTCTAGCATGTCTTTGAAGACTGGCAGAAACGCTGGGACAAGTGCATCGCATTCAGGGGAGACTATTTTGAGAAGGACCATTATTTAGATGAGTAAAGGTACATTGTAAAAAAATGTGTGCTTATTCTTTATTGAACAGCCCTCGTATATATATTTCCAATCCAATCTTGGTGCAGAAAGTTTGAGTGGAATACAAACCTTTTTCATAATTTATAGGTTAGCAGCAGAGAAAGTAAAGTATGCTTTATTATAAGTAATAATTTTAGCAGCACTGTGAAAACAATAATCCATAGAGTAATCAGAAGCAGAATAAGTGAATTTGCTAAATACGTATTCGATGTATTTTATTTGAAGATACATTTGTCGCATTAGTGCCTTCAGTAGCTTCACACCGCTCCTCTAGCGGTATCCACTAAGTTAATCCACGTCACTCGTAACTACATAAATCATGCGTGTTAACAGCTGTTAGAACTTCCTATGTTGTAACTTACTGTAAGCACCTGGTTTGAAGCAGATCAAGGGATTTCGCAAGAGTTTGAGAAAGTTATATTGGAGAGAGGATTTCATTCTGTCACCAGTTTCATTCTAATACGACTCTCTTTGAAGCATTCTGGATTGCATATGCTGCATTCACACGACCTTCTCACTTTACTCTTTTGTTTCTTTCTTGTTAGGCAACATTAACCTTCAATACATCTTCCACAATTCGCTGTAGGTAAAGTGATAGTGAAATTGTTAAATAACGGGTCGCTATGTGGTGGATTTGAAATCCCACGCTGTTTGCATTACCAAATGAAAGGAATAAGGAATTACTATTTGAGAAAAGTGAGTACTTTTAAAAGTTCAAATCAATAACAAGGAATAATGCAAGACTGCTTTAAAGAGATATACTGTTATGCATAAAAATGTATCATCCTGTTAGAGTTAACCATTACAAAACTCATTCAGGATAAAAAAGCCTTAACAGAAAATTTACAGAAATTTGAAGATGGACATTCTATTAGTCATATAAATATATTAAACATGTTACTTTAATAAAAAAAATTGAGTAATTTTTTAAAAAATGACGAAAACTATTCTCTTAAAGTACTGTCGAAATACTTCTGTGGCATCTTTGGACGATGCTCAACTTAGGTAGTAACTAAGGACGAGTCGATAGTACCATCTTGTCCCGGTACTCGATACCGATACACGATATTTTCCACGATACTTCGATACTCGACACCGATTTATCTTGTCGTTTCAATACAAAATAGAATGTTGGGAGAACTGTGTAATGTCAGTGAAATTAATTAAGTGCATATATTTAATGAGACAAAATTTATAGCCATCAATGAACTGATTTTAAACTCTACAGTAGACATTTAAAAGCAAAATGCATTATTGAAGTAGTCCACCTTTATAGGCTTTAAAAAAATACTAGTATTCTCACTCTTTCGGGCTCAAGTCTGCTTCACATATGAGAAAGCCCGCCTCTGTAGCGTGGTGGTAGCGAGCCTGCCTCACTTTCAAGAGGTCCCGAGTTTGAATCTCGGTCCGGGTGAGTTTCCTGGATAAGGTGCTTTTCCAGAGTTTTCCCTTAATCTGAAAGACGAATGTCGAGTAACTCTAAGGTCTATGTACCCTGGGCTCATTTGAGCGTCATTTCACTCATTCCATTCATCGTCCGATATGACTTAACTTTGGAGGACGTAAAATTACAACAAAATCACATATGAGTATTGCTGTTCTAAATAGTCTTTCAGATAAAACTGTTGCATGGAAAGATAGAGTCAGGCTGAGAAATTCAATGCCATAGCCGGAATTTGAACCACGGATCTTCTGTTTGCCGTCCAGCCGCTCTAACTATTGAGCTACCATGGCCAACGTGCCGACATGACATTAAATTCTCCAGCCGACTCGTATGTTTCCGACTCGTATGACTCGTATGAGTTCTCATAAATACATGAGACAACTACCATAATGGCGACTTACTATGCTGTAAGTACTTTTAGGCCCGGGCTTTATAGTTGACCTAATAGTGGTCCGAACTATAAAGCCCGGGAAAAACACGAGTCAGTTGGAAAATTTAATGTCATATCGGCACGTTGGCCATAGTAGCTCAATGGTTAGAGCGGCTGAACGGAGACCAGAAGATCCGTTGTTCAAATCTCGGCTAAGGCATTGAATTTTTCAGTCTGGCTCTATCTTTCCATACTTTAGCCTACACACGGCCAGTGTGAAAGAACAATTAATATCCAAAACTGTTGCAGTTAGAACACACAAATGTATAGCGCCTGATTTTCTAGTTCTGGAAATTTTTAATTGTTTTCCAGTATATCCAGTGCACTAGAAAATATCGTCGCTGGATATGCAGTGATTTCTTCTTGGCAATTGTTAACCGGTGGTGAATCTGACACAGAATTATTTTTTGCACAATATTGCTGTACAGGTAGCACATTCCTGGTAATTTATCGGCTTTTTAATGTTATACTCGAGGAAATAATATTTTGTGGTTTTAAAATAAAATAAAAGGCGCAGAATCCACCGAAGTATCCATAAACTACCGAGCGAATTGTCTGAATTATCATTCGATTTCAACACCATGCAAGTATTTACCGCAAGTATCGAGACTAAATTTCCGTTTTCACTTTCTGTACTACTTATAGAAAGTAGCCGAAATACTACATTCCAGCCAAAAATTGGATATAGAGATTTAATCCGAAGCAAACGTTTTGAGAAACCCTGAAAGAATACATTTTCAGTAAAAGGTCCTGCCTGTGCATATATGTATGAACGTGTGTCTGTGAACAGTAAAACTCAAAAACAAAACGTCGGTTAAATACCAAACTTTATTTTTAGTTCAGCATCTTTTAAGAATGCGGCAGATAGTTTCTCAGGAACATTTCCGCAACTCCACAGATTATCTTTATGTGCAATGCGTTTTAACATTTTTGGTTTCATCAAAAGTAACTCAAGCATTTATTATTGAAATACCATATGTTTAAATATTGTCATGACACTAGAAATATACGAGGGTGGTCTGAAAAGTTGTAGACCTCAACATGAAGCTGGCAGCATTCGCAAATAAAAGCTAGTGAATTTCGTTGTCCATCTGTTGACAGTTACTCATCAAAGTTTCAGCCATTTTGGACGCTCAGTTGTTATGGAACAGTCGTAAGAGTGAGTTGATGTGAGTGTTTTATATGAAAATGGACACAATCAAGTATCGAGCTGTCATTAAATATTTGTTTTTGAAAGGCAATACGCCTTCGCAAATCAATGATGAGCTGGATCCTGTGTATGGGAACTCTGCACCATCATTTACTACGGTGAAATTTTGGGCAGCTGAATTTAAACGTGGCCGTAAGAGCTTGGGAGAGGATAAACGTTCGGCACGTCCAAAAACTGCAACTACCGACAAAAACATCACCAAAGTTCACCAAATTTTACTAGACAACCACCGAATTAAAGTGAGAGAGATAGCAGAGGCTAGCAACCTGTCAAAAGAACGTGTTTGTCATATACTAAATCAACATTTAGACATGAGAAAGCCGTTCACAGGTTGGGTGCCGCGTTTGATCACGTTATACCAAATATGTGTTCGAATGAACATTTCCAACGCTCTGTTGGCGCAGTTTAGGCGCTATAAATCCGAGTTTTGGTACAGATTAATTACTGTAGATGATATTTCGATACACCATTATACACCCGAAACAAAAATAGTACAAAAAGTGGACTACAAAGGGGGAACCGGCTCCAAAAAAAAAAGCAAAAACTGTTGTTTTTTTCGGCTGGGAAGGTGATGGCGATTGTTTTTCTTGGGAGAGTCATGGAGTTATTTTAATCGATTATGTTCAAAAAGGAAAAGCCATTACAGAAGCATACTACGCATCATTACTTGACAAGCTGAAGGCAGAACTTACGGAGAAACGGCCATATTTGCAGAAAAGAAAATCCTGTTTCACCAAGACAACGCACGTCTCATACTTCAGCGGTTGCAATGACGAAAATCCAATAATTACGGTTTGAACTGCTTGACCATCCACCTTACTCACGAGATCTAGCCCCAAGCAACTTCTTTTTGTTCCCTCATCTGAAAATTGCGCTCGGAGAACAAAGATTTTTGTCAAATGAAGAGGCAATCACCTTCGTGAACAATTATTTTGCAGAGAAAAACGCAGAGCACTATTTGGTCGGGTTACAGAGAGGGGAGCACGGCTGGGAGAAGTGGTTAGAGTTACAAGGAGACTATGTTGAAAGATAAAAAAATTCTGAAAAAAAAAGTCTTGTATCTTTATTAGGTCGGAAAATTTTCAGACCACCCTCGTATATGTTGAATTTTCTGATAATGTCCTCAGAAACCTTCTTTACTGTGAATGCCTTCGCACAACTGGAAAATCGTAGGAAATATATCAACTTTATACAGCCGAAAACCACTTAATAGGGCAATAAATCCTTTAAATACATAGATAAAGCCTCTAATTTCCCCTAGAGGATGACCCAAAAGACTCTTATCTACTGCCATCACATAAGGTTCAGCTAGACAATATCTATCTTAAAGCCTACTTTATTTTCACATTCAGTTTCATCTACAATAGAATTAGCAATATGATAATTTCGTAAATTTATATATCGAATAACATGAATACATAGAGGGATAACCGTTTGTAACAATAGTTGAAGGAAAGCACAGAAAGGCACGTGAATGTAACACACCAGAATTTGAGTTATGCTGTAAACACAACAACACATATGGACCCTTTTTAAAAGTAATATTTTATTTAGGGGCATTGAAATTTTGTATGGAGTACAATGCTTCCTACATAACGTAAATACCAGAGAAAGTAAAATGACCCGATTTGTTGCAGTAAACAAAATTGTGACCCACCTAAAGGTACAACTTTGATCCGCAAACAGAAAGTCCTACTGACACGATTCTGGAAGTTAGCCGTAACTCCTTTGCAAATGTCAGAAGCAGTTGCATTGTCCGAACAATCGAAGACACACAGGCAGTGTATCTGTTTCGCTTTCATCAACGAAAAGTTAATTCATTTTGCCCTAAAAAGAAATCTCCGGAAAGGTTCGTGCACGCCGTGGATGTATGTGGTTATAGCTATATAATGTTTCGATTAACAAACCAATAAAACAAGCTAAAACAGCAATATACACAGTAATTTATATTCATGTATTTCATTTGTTTATGAACAAAACACGCAGATGGTCAATTACAACGTTCATTACATAAATGTGGTTACAGTACAACATAGCAAAAGGGGGAAAAACGTAACAAAGGGCCCTTAGTACTTAATTTGATCGACACGGATAGCCGTAGTCGTTAGGAACCGTAATCCTCAACGGAAGGTCTGTCGTTCAAATCTCGCAATCTTTCTCTTTGACTGAGGCTTTATTCAAACTTTCTTCTAAGGCCTCAAAACTGGAAATCCTGCAGATCTTAGTACGTTTTCTTCTTGATTTTCGTTTCCTGATTATCTCACTGCATGTATCATCAATGTTACATGCAATAAGAATGGATGTTAAACACTAGAACTACTGTATAATTTCAGTTTTAAAAGGATGCTGGGTTGCCTCAGTGGTTTCGTTAGCGACTGTCATACTGATCCGAGTTTTGGCTGTGGGATGGCGATTTTCAATTGCACCTATCAAGGCTTTCGCCTCCAATGAACTTATGTTCAACAACTGCAAGTGTAATGTAGTTCAGAGTCCACTGTAAAAGTTTTCAAGTTATCCCATCGCCATCGTATTGGAAACCAGCTAGGATGCCTCCAGCTAATAAACGTTTGCTGGAAATAGGTTTTCCAGAAGGTCGTAATAGCATATGGGATGTACTGGAAATAATACTAATATATTAATAAATTATTATTATTGACCAGTGAATTGATGTCAAATTTCAGATACATTAACGTAATGCATTTTGTTATAAAAGCTAAGAATTCCATTTATTAGCAAACTATTATGAAAATCAACTTTTTTTTACTTTCTCTACCGCATACGTTGGAGGTAGAGAACTTACTGTATTATACCCTAAAATTTGACACCGATATTCCATGAAAATACATGTTTTGAGGTATTCTGTATAAAAAGGAAATTTTTAGAAAGAGGCCCGCGCCCCCTGCTGTTTGTGTGTGTAGTGTATGGTTGAGGAAACTTAAAAAAAGTTTAATAAATGCCAAACTTCATTTTAAGTTCAGTGTCTTCGAGTGTTGACGTCCGAATGCGTTTTCTGCGGATTGTCCAGTTTCTCCCACCATTCATTTTATCAACTCTTGCATATTCAAGTTTCCTTTCATCATTGTCACCAATATTTTATACTATCCACTTTATCCACCAATTATTGGGCTAACTCTCCATGTTGGATATTCTCTCAGATTTACAATTCCTCTGTTTCTCAGTTTTGGTGATTTAAAAAGGAAATGAATGGATGGTCTTCCAAATCCTATTTTCAAAAGCATCTATTTGCATAAATATCGATATAACCATTTTAATTAAAATATCTTCCATATATTAAAGATGTATGCATGCCTTGCAGTTTCTGGCAATAGGCTGTGAAGTCAAATTCAGTTAAAAGAATTGTTTATAATCTTGTGTAACCGGCAAACGTTAAATGATAGATGAAAATGCACTGCACAAAGAGTGAAGATCTCTTTAAAACCGATTTATTTCAAACAACGTTTTGTGCCTTTAGCATTTCCAAGATATCGTTACTAATGATTCAAAATGTTGAATACCCTGTCGTTCTTTTGATATTTAGTTTCCTGTGATTACATGGAAGCAGTGGATTTTTCAGGCAAGTATATATAACCAAATTTGTAATAAGTAAAATCCGGAGACGTGTGCGTTATTCTATAAGTATACTGCACATGGACTATACTGTTATCGCTCGCACATGTAAACAAAGACAGGTAGGTATAGCTTAACAATGACAGCTGCCTCATAGTGGGAGGAAACAAAAACAGTCGCGTTATAGTATACCTTGACCTTGCGTCTGCATACACTTGAAAGGCAATGCTTCACTAGTTCGCAGAGTACTACGTTACCTCGTTTTTGAAGTTTGCAAATTTGATGGTCGTGCTGTACATCTGACATCATTCATACGCTGTGTCCAGCTAACTTGTATCGTATGCGAGAGCACATCTTTCCGGCCTTTAGTAATGAGTACCTCTGCAAGAGTTTACCTCAATTAAAATAAGGTATATGAAACAATAAGCGCTGCTAAGAATTGAAAGAACACTCATCAATGATAGAGGGTAGAGAAAGCGTGCGAGTATTCCAGTATAGGTAACAATAAATATATGTACAAAAAATCATTCTACCTACAAGATGCATGTTCTAGGAACACAGATATTTCATGACGCCGTACAATGCAAAAAGAGTGGCAGCTGTAAAGTTCTTAGTTTAAATAAGCTACTGGGTAACAGTGTGATGCTGATCTCTAAGATCAGTTAGTCAACATTATGTCACCCAAGTATCCTAATATATAGTTCTCTCTCTATTTGAAATAAATAAATATAAATCTGAAATACTCCGTCCTGGTACCTAACCCCTTAAATCGGAATATATTTCAAACTTTTAATATTAAAATCAAAACAGCACAATTACATAAAATTTCTTCAGATGTAACCTACAACTAGAATATAAATAAATTAAATAAACTAAACTCTCTACTTAAAATACAAACTTTTGCAGAGTCTACCATTACGTATCACGAGCTTTCTTGTTGAAGCGGTGATAGAGAGCTACTTACCAACGAAAGGCCGCTGGGAAACTTGGATCGGGATACATTCAGCCTCATCAGATCCCTGTGCCCAATTAAGGAGCTACTTGATAGAAAAGTAGCAGCTCCAAGAATTGCGAAAAATCCATGCACCAGCCGAGAGGAACTCGAGGAGCTAACCACGTTCCACCTTCCGCTACTGCACCCCACTCATGTTACCCGTAGTGACAGAGACGAAAGGTGCAACGGTCGGGCTGTACAACTCGGTCTGGTATCAGGCTGTGGAACCACGGAGTTAAGTTTAATTAGATTAATACAGCTTAGCGTCATATTTTAAGCGGTTACGAGTAACTTAATTTTCCACCGTTAAAATATAATTTTCAAGAGTCAAGTACCAGTGTGAAACCCTCACATGGTATCTTCTTGCAACAATCTGGATACTTCGTGGTGCGGTGCCCAGCAAAAGTTTTCTGAATATTCGTAGTGGACAGTATAGCCCATCTTGTGTGATGTTTGGTGAGAAGCAAGTAGCACAAAAGTGCATTTGCCCGTGCAGTAATTAGTATGAATGCGAGAGTGAATCTGACACCCTGAATGTTATAACAATATGTTATAAGTTGCATTGTAGCGTAAACAAATAACGCTAATGAAATGTAAATAACGCAAAAGAACTCTTTAGTCCCTAATCTGATGTAAAAGCACGTGCAACATCAACAGTTTTTACTGAAAAGAGAAGATGGCAATGTGACCGCAGAACTTAAATAAAAAGATTGTTGCATACAAATTTGTTACAGCATATAGTTTTAGAAGAGGCACAATTTCAAACTTTGTTACGGAGTCAGGCAAAAGTAAATACTGTTATAACTATAATCCCCTATTTCATTCATACAATTTACCCATGGCAACTATGCAGCAAATAACTTTGCATATAGTCTAGGTTATTAATGCATCTAAGGTTCACTTGTTCCTTGAACAATAAAGAACACAGATTTCTTTTTCTTTTTTTTTTTCGAGGAAATTCGGCACTGTGACCAGTCTTGGTCAAATGTACCTTATGCCCCTAAGTGGGGCACCCCTGGGAGGAAGGATGAGGCGAGAGCAGACAGATGGCGACCATTCCAAGGATCCATAGAGTGCACAGGGCAGGATACCTGCTTAGATGGAAACCTCCAACGGCAGGCCAGGACTGCCCCGTACTGTGTTTCGAAGACGATCCCAGCAGTCGGTTCGGAGACACGCAACCAACCTACCGGAGGAGGAAGAGGCTCATTCAGAGCATATCATCCTGCCATGCACCGCCGAGACTCCCGCTGACACTTCTAACCTGAAAGAGACCACCAGATGAGAGATGAAAATGGAAGGACAGGAAATTTGGGGGTGTAATTAACCTACCCAGCAATCGCCTAGCGACCCGGAAAAGCACCTGAAAAAACCCATTGGTCAGGTAGGTCAGCTATGGGAATCGAACACGGGCCTCCCGAATGCGGGCTACAGATGAAATCGCCTGAGCCATCCCGCTCTGTACACACTTCTAAAGAAATTATATAATTCAGAAATTATTTGTTATCATTGCGCAGATTTGTCATTCCAGTTTTCTTTGATATTTTCATTTAGTTTGACAGAAAATTGAAAGCAAAACACCTTTTTGTCCTGAGAAGCTTTAAAACCGATTGATTTTGATGCAATGTATGCCATGTTTAGCTGCAGTGATCAAATTTGAAGTACCTGCTGCGTATAAGGTTTAAGTACCTTCAGTTCCCATCAAAATACAATGTTTTAAAGCTAAATGAAGGAAGTAAGATATTAAATTCTAGAAATTACAATTTTATCATCAATGGTGCAGAGATAGGGAGGGATTGAGGAATAAATCTTCCATAAGAATCCTTTTATTCGTTACTTTGATAAGCAGGAAGGGCTTATAGAAGAGAAACGCAGTTGAAGTATTGCAAATGTGCGATAAGGAAAGTTAAGTTCATGGTAGGAACGTTTCAGATATTGACAACATTTATATAGGACAAACTAACTTGGATTGAGCTTGGATCTGCCAGATTAGCTGCCGAACTCGAGGACTGAGCATATCATAAATATGGGAAACGCATTGTTTAAAAGATGTACCTATATGAGTAGCTATTTTGCAAGAGCACATAGTAAGAAATAAATCATGACAAGAACAAACAATGCAGCAGGAGTAACATAAAACACGATAACCGTAGATTGAAAACCACACTTAATGTGGAGAATAAACACAATCAGCTAATGACCACGAGGTAATGCAGCGTCGGTAACACTGGCAACGAAGTCGTGGTTACCATAGCAACAGAACTTCCATACTCACTTGCTCTGCTGACCGCACCGCTAACGTCACACATCAACTCTCAAAATTAGCACAATAAATGCAATAACGCAATAGCCGGGCTGAATGCAATGACTTAGAATGATATTTATATAATATAGGTGGTTTTTTAAATTTACGTTCTCAAACGTTGAGTCAAATCGGACGGTGAATGAAATGAATGAAATAATGCTTGCGATAGGGTCCATAGAGCTTGGGGTTACCTGACATTCATCTTTCAGGATAAGGGAAAACCGTGGAAAAAACCTAATCCGGATAACTCACTCTGACCGAGATATATCTCGGAATATATCAGACACACCATCACCTACGCAACAGAGGCGGGCAAAGTGTGTGCGTGAGCGCGCTACCTGATAATGCTGAAGCTACCTGATAATACAATTATTTTTAGCAAGCATTTAGATAAAATAAAGCACGGATGCAAAACAATTGATATACGAGGCCTGTTCAATAAAGAATGATCACATTTTTTTTTCACAATGTACGTTTACTCATCCTCATAATTTTGATGGTCCTTCTCAAAACAGTCTCCCCTGAATGCGATGCACTTGTTCCAGCGTTTCTGCCAGTCTTCAAAGATATGCTGGAAAACATTTTTGAGAGATCCTTCAAAATCGCCTCCGCGGCCTTCTCCACTGCTTCTGTTGATGGATAATGCTTCCCACGAAGGCAATTCAAGTTATGGAATAGAAAAATGTCACATGGGGCTAAATCCGGACTATAGGGAGGATGAAGGATGCACTTCACGTTTAGTTTTGCAAGATATTCAGCAACAACATTGGCAATATGCGGCTACGCATTATCGTGGTGTAGCATCCAGCCTGCTTCACGGAAATGTGGTCTTTTGCGCCTGATATGGACTTGAAATGTTTTTAGGACATCCCTGTAGTATTGTCCAGTTACTGATGTGTGTGCAGGTACAACATGCTGATAAACCATTCCATGAATATCAAAGAATGAGATGACTATATCTTTCCTAGCAGAAGCAACCACTTTTGCTTTTTGGGGGTTGGTGATGAAGGAGATTTCCACACTGAGCTTTGCTGTTTGCTCTCAGGATCTAAATGGTATAGCCAAGTTTCATCAGCGGTGATCCGGATCTTCCTCTAACATCAAATTTAACTACAAGTTACCTCCATTGCAGCGGTAGGCGATACTGAACATGTCTGAACTTGCCTGGTTCTCACAGGCGGGAACCAGGAGTATCAACAATGAAACTACTACGGCGTGTTTGTTTCACATTAAGCTAAAATAATATAACAGATTGAATTTTAGTGCGAAAAATTATGACCGTAAAAAATAATTATCATTCTTTATTGAACGGCCGCGCCGTGGCTCAGTGGTTAGACCGCTTAGCTTTCACCAAGGCGGCCCGGGTTTGATCCCAGGCGACCGCAAAGTGAGATTTGAGGTGGACAACACGGCGCTGGGGCGGGTTTTCTCCGGGATGTCCAGTTTCCCCCGCCATCTTATTGCACCGGTGCTCCATCTTCATCTCATGTATCATCAGTGTCATGGCCTGCGGTGCCGTATGTAGTAAAAGCGGGCGTTAAACACTACACATTTCCTTTCTTTATTGAACAGCCCTCGTATATTTCAGATGGCGTTACGTGAGGCAGACACGCTACTCCTACGTTACAGAGGGGGGGGGGGCTAAAATATATATGTTTGCAAAGAAGACTGAATTTTAGCTGAAGATACAAACTCTTGTTCAAATTCCACATAAAATATATGTAAAATAAAAAGAAAATCTGAATTATTGAACGCGTATGACATTCTCTACCCTCGAACGAACCTTCTTGCAAAAGCATATCTCGTATCTTATGTTAATCGAGAGAGACATTTGTAGAAATAGTTTGCTTTAAGCAAGCAGTCAAGTAATTTAAAAACTGTCTCTCTGTGATGACTGAAATTCCGTACTCTGTCTATGGCCAAGACATGAGCTTCTCTACTCTTATTCAAACTATCCTTACACTGCTTCTACCTTAATCTTCTTCATGTATTTCGGGATGAGGATTTGCAGAAATTATCTTATTGCTAATTTTCTTGTAGGTGCAAGCGAATATAGGAACACAGTAGACCTAGAAACCTTTTAAAATCAGTCGTAATGTGATGGTTATGAAATGCACGGCTAAGTGACAAAAACACGAATAACGATTTCCCATTTTAGAAGTATAGGAAAACTCAAATAATAAGAAATATCTCCCAAATGATACACTAAACAAATAAATTGATTATTTAACGAGCTGTACATGTTTTGTCTGGCAGGATTTTGTCCTTCATCCATGGTTTATCAGTTATGCAAAAGTTTTCCAGAATGTAGAGGACTTCTAAAGGCATCCCCAGAGATTTCAAGATATACATTTTATTTGTCATTAAAACATCTTAAACTTATGATATTTTAATCTAGATCGTTGGAGTCAGTTTTGAGAAGATAAAAATTTTCGAAAAATAGTTCGCAAAGGGTAGCCTAGGATGGAGAGGGTTTGCTTGAAAATCTTCGTGTTGCATCTGTGGATGTTTAACTTAAGTACCCTGTTTGGTATTTCCTGGACTTCCCATATGAGTTATGCTGTTCAAAGGCCCAGAGACACACACAAATACTTTTTTCAAAAAATGATTTTTATTGTTTTTGTGACAGAGAACAACAAAAGGTGTATTTCCACTAAAATTTTAGCATATAGTTTTGGAAGGAATATAATACCATTTCTACCCCCTCCCCATGTACCGTGATAGAGAAAGTGCGACTATGAATATGATGTCACAAGGGGAATTTAGCAGCTCCAACAATAAAATCTGTTGTGTCTATGTCCCTGAGAGGGATGGGTGACGTGATAGGAAAGATGACAACAGAAAGCAGAGTCCATGACACTACAGATTTAAATCCCCCTGGTGCTTCGTACAACTTAACTGATTCTCCTTCCCCCCTTGGGGGCTTATACATCCCCTGGGAAGCCCGGACTTCTTCCGATCAGGATTTACAGAGAGAAAATTCCCTTCCATACTTCCGTCCGTACATATATAGGTACTGTCTTATAAGTAGTGTCGTTTTTTAAGAGAAAAAACGTGTTCTGATAAGCAATTAGCTAATTTTCAAAGTATAGACTATTAGATTCTATGGTCTTGGCCCATCTTTCAGCGAGGTTTATTACCTCACCATGGTACCAGTCTCTGGTTTTTGATGCGAAGAATTCGGTGACACCCACTTGCACTGATTCAATGTTGTCAAAATTTCTTCCACGTAGAAAATTGACCTTGGATCGAAAAAGATAATGATCTGATGGTACGAGATCAGGGCTGTATGTTGGGTGTGTTAGCAGTTCGATTGTTCCCAATTTCTGAATGCTTTCCATGGTTGTTCTTGCAGTATGGGGTGTTGTATATCGGTTAAATAATGCTGGGTATCTCTGTCTCAAAATTTAATGAACTCCTTCCTGTTTTTGTGAATAAAGATCTGCATTAATCGCCCGCCCGTTTAGAAAAAAACTACCATTGAGTCACATATTCAAAATTCCACCAGACACAACATTACTTTGGGACCGAACTGATATTTTTAACGATGACTTTAGCAGGTTGGCGGGGATCAAGTCACTGTTTCGAGGTATCACGGTTTGGGTAATGTATAGTAACTTTAACAAGAGAGTGTTGCACGGATTGCAGTGTTTCTACAGATATTGCCGCACATGCCGCAGTAATACGATGTTGCATATCCTCTACTGTCGTTGGCGGTTCTTGATACACTCTATCTTTCACTGTGCCCCAGAGAAATAAGTCTAATGGCGTCAAGTCTGGGGACCGAGCTGGACATCGCACAAGACCTCCCAGTCCTATCCACCTATTTGGAAACTTCGCATCCATAACGTCGCTGGAACAAAATGTGCTGGGCATCCCTCATGCTGGAACCACATTGATACACGCGTTTCTAATCCCAGATCCTCAATGAGAGGTAGAGCGTGTTGCAGAGATAATGCATATCGCTGTCCGTTTAATGTCCCCCGATAAAAATAGGGAACTAAAATAGGGCATATTAACTAGAAGACGGCAACTGTTACAAACCACATGTAAACACGGTTTAGTGTGTCAATATGGAGAGCAATATCCGGACGTACGTGAATTACGTTACAGTATGACAGCAGACCAGATCAGGAGACTATTAGGTGTTTCAAATGGGAAGGGTTCTGGAGTCCAGCTAATCAGATGCCGTATCACACTCAGCGTTGCCAGCTTGTTACCCCACTCTTTTTATATTTCACTCTCTCTCACACACATACAACATGCACGTCTACTTGGCGCTAGATGTAAGGGTAAGCGAATTATATTTTACAAACTTTTACAATGATGCAGTTGCCAAAATCAAAATTGGAAAAAGCACTTTCACAAATTATATATATATATTATATAATATAATTATAGTTTATAAATTACCTGATTTTCTAATCTAAATGCGGGACAGACTTGTCTTACCTACACCACACGCTTCAGTAGTAAGCCGTTGAGCATTTTTGAAATCGAGCTGATTTCTATATTCCTCATTGCCCAATTTTTTGAAGAACGTGTACACCTTAAAACAATACTTCGAGCCTGACTTCGCAATAATTGTCTTTCTGACTCGCCACTAAATTCACTGCAAGAAGCCATTGCACTATTTAACTCTTACTCTACTGTTGTGTAAAGAACAACTGAATGATATTAATCTGAACTCTCCAGAGTAAATAAACACTTCTTATCCAGCATTCATTCATAAACATAAGCATACAGCATTCCACAGGCTAACAGGAAATGAAGTGTTTGCTCTTTCTCGAATTTAACATCTTGACGTATTCACAGTAATTCCTTTATCCGTCATGTCAGTAGTTTAAATTTCAGTTCTGATTAATGAAAAGTATATGTACATACTTACACACCAACCACTTTGAATTCTCTAGAGTAAATAGAGATTACGAACCATTCATAAAGAAAGACATAATGTGACCAGACACGTTCTGCCAGGGCAGCAGGAAATTTGTTTCCTCTCGCTTGAATTGGCTTATTCAAAGTAATTCTTTTATCACGTCATGCCAAACATTTACGTTTCAGTTCTGAGTTATTACAAATATACGTACACGCATACATGCCAACCAATAATGATATTCATATTGTGCTTACGTCGCGGTTTATTGTTATAATACAGGTAATAGTGGTTTATTTATTTGTATTAGAAAAACTATTTCAGCTAAAAATATGGGGTTTTCATTGTTATGTTAGATACATTACTCTCTACCTTCCACATGGGTCAGTTTTTGGCAAAATCTGAATTTTTGTCTTAGCGCGAATAGTATTTCATACAGATTGATTAGGTTGGCGCTCCTCACACACCACTTAGCGGGAATGCAATACGACAACACCGCAGGACTCCGATTGGTTGTTCACCTAGTAGCACTCAAGGACAAACGCCTTCCCATTTGAAACACATATTATACTTAAGGTAGTACGTGCCGAGCTGATATCGGTTTATTTACAGCAGGCTACAGGCGAGTACAGCAACCCCTGCTCTGAGCACAAAAGTACATGCGTTGCATTACGTCAGAAAGGTGGCGCCATTGGCATTCTCTAACAGCCACGTATTTCAAAACGTATGATGTTTAGAAACATGAAACCAAGTTTGTTATCACTAATTGTAACTCTAGTTTTCATGTTGTTAGAATAAGCTTACATGTTCCATTTAAAAAAAACGCAACTTGCTGCTGGTAGTGTTATTTGTTTGCCTTTATGGATTGTGCATACCTTCTCGATGTGTGAGCCTCTGACATAGGCACATTCCTGGCCAATTGGAATTGTGATACTTTGTTTCATTTCGGAGATATTTGAGGTCGCACAGTTAGATGGGACACCCTGTATGCTATAATCAAGATTTAAAACATGGTAAGCGTATAAAGAGAAAACGCTGTGCAGCTAACTTTACAAATCATTCAAGCGATATTTTATAATTAACAACTCACAATATTATTTCTCTCGGTGACCGCAGACAAGGCACATTTTCCAAAGCGGATGGTGACTTGGGAGTGAGAAATGTTCATATTCGCCAGCTTCATCGCTATTTTTATACACTATAATTGTTTGCATTGTTTGAAAACTATGCAGTACTTTACTAAATAACGGTAGCATTAAAGAGAAGGTGCAAGGTTATTATAATGTAATTAGTATCTAAAATATTACTGGACTGACCAATGATTCATAGCTAAAGAAGACTTAATGGGCCAAGCAGCATTACTTAGCCCAGACCGATAAATGACGGGGGAATCGGAGAATCTGCAGAAATTTCGCTTAGGCGCCACTTTGTCCACCACTAATTCCACATATGATTTCCTGGTTAAGAAGCGGTCTTGGTGACTGGCCAGCAGCCTAAACAATCGACCACGGTGCCACCTGTCGTTAACAAAGTTTTACTTTAGAGAAGGGGAATTCAGGTAGTGGCGGAGTGACGTCAGCTCCGTCAGCTCTAACTGCCATATATGCTCCCGAACGAAAGGCAGATTAGCATCTGACGTCACCGCGCTGATTTCTGCTGCCCAAGAGGAAGGAAGTAGTTTGATGTGTTGGAATACTGACAGAGTAGGACAGACAGGAAACGTGTCGGGTATTAATACGAGATATGTACAATATACATGTTGGATGTTGTAATATTAATGCCGACTGCTTTAATTACACAATTGGTCATAGTTTATAAACAATCACATTTTGACTCTGTGCTATGAGAAAATATATAAAACTTCAACTTGTGGTTTATTTGAAGGTTAGGAATGTTATAAAGTAAATAAAATAAGACATAAAGTAATTTTGTCTGCAAATTAGAGGAGACTCATTTAGAACAAAATTACGTGGACATTTTCCGACAAATTCTGTTTCCTTTTCCTTTAACTAGTTTATCAATGTCAGGGCATAATGTCTGGGAAATTTGTAATCGAAGGCTGCATGTTAGATTGTGATCCGACAAGGTATTTCGGGGTTTGGACATAGCTAATTTCATAGCAGAAAATAATTGTTCGCAGACATATATCAAGCCAAGCATACATAATGTCCATGCGGCAAGTGAATACAACCTCGGAAATATGATTTTGGGGGACATATATATTTGTCCTTCAATAAATCGTAACATTGTAAATGTAACAGTACTATTTGGTACGCGGCAGCTACATTGTTGTCATAGAATGTGCTACACATGACTGAACCCTCACCATTTATATAGGCAACTTATTACTACACGGCTCTTGCCTGACGTCACACGCACTGCAGTCCTTGCTCCCGGCTGAAGTACGTCACAACTCTCGAAGCTGTCTTCCTCTGTTTTATAGACTGTCGGGATGAATGTTAAGAAATCTAGAGGTTTCCCAATGTTTCATAATCTCGGTACATTTCCATCCGCTATTGGTATAACATTTGGGTTACAAGGGTTAAAGCCTTCCATATCACTGTACAATAATATAAAGAAAGGGGGAGGGCAAATGAAATTAAGTAATTTACCATTCGATTGTAAAGTGCTACCCATTCAATGCCAGGCAGTCTCTTTTCCAGATATATTCGCTCACGATGTTCGTTTGTTTATGTGGAATCGCAGGTCCTGTTGTGCTAATCTGTACTCATGAATATTTATTTCATAGCTCAAATATTCAATCCAATTCATAGCCCGTGCCAATCTTTCGTAATACCACGAGTGCTGATAGCTTCTCGGTAATTTAACTGCAGTTAACGAGACCGAAGTTCTAGAAATAATTATCTGACGAAAATAAGCATTGGTTTGAAAGCTCAATTAATAATTTTTATAAGCAGGGGGGTGACTGCATAGGATAATTACAGCGTTGAACTTGACCATAACCATTAAGAATGGACTCGGTGCAAAGCTCTGAAATGTTTTTATACACCATTGTGTTCCTTTTTGTATATGGGGCTTTGGTTCTTGCAACACTTGTTTTATATTTTCATTTCGCAGACCAAATATCGGCATCCCTACAGTACCATCCACCAGTAGGGCACAGAAATTCATAAGAATAGGCTTTCTAGATCTTCAATCGAATCAAAGCAGAGTTTATACAAATTAAAAAGGAACGAATGGAAAAAAACACTATTGGTTATTATTCTTCAACACTAATCTATTAAGTTAAATCCTGAATATGACCTCAATGTGAAGGCATTCGAGTGTAATTATTGCTGATATTTTGTCAGACCTGATTGGCAAGTTTGAATATTGTCACAATTATTGCAACTGTTTCTGAACTGAGGCGCTCGGAATAATAGCAGCGCATCCCAACCAACATCAAATTTTGAGATAGAAGCATGACCACGCACGGCTGCACATCTATGTTTCATGTGAAGAAGTATCAAACGAATTAGGATATGCTAAAACCTTCATTTTCCACCTTTAAAATTTGTCCGTAGCGTAAACGTACACATCCTCAGGGTAAAAATGACATACCCCAACTATCAGTGCTTTATTTATGACCGCTTTATTTAGGATTCATGGCGTTGTAGTGAACGGTAATTAATATGACGCCATCTACAGATGTTATTTCTGAATCTCAAAAAGGGGGTGGCGAAGAAATGGGTGATAAAGGCAACTGAATGGGTAATAAACAGAACAAAGTTGATGACGAAAAATGTGAAGATATGGAAATAGAGCTGTAATACGTATTTGAAGATGTTAAATGAAGCAAAAGTTTATTTTATACCATTTTTATTTGTTTTGTATACTTTTTGTTCTAAGAAAAAACACAAATTAAAGGAAACTATTAATCACAATGATTCAAAAATTTGCATATTCACTTGAAATCCCTTAATTTAAATACCCAGAAAATACCAAGTCTTAATGCTAACTTCTTTCCATGTTTTGAAAAAAAAAAGTATAACAGAAAGTGGCATTTATCTCAAAATGAACTTTGATTTTGATATGCCATTATTATTCTAAGCGCCTGAATTGTAAGCTAAAAAAGGCCATAAATGCTCTCGTAAGAAACATAGGCTTTACTATGCCACAAAAAGGAAATATAATACATTTAAAAATATTATATAAATCATACATGCCATTTATATTTTATTAATAATACTGTCAATTAAAGCGTTTAGTAAATAAATAGCTCATTCTCATGAAGTCCTCGGCAAAGCAAAGCATTATCTATTGATACCACTACGACACACATCTGCTGCTTTGTGTAACTTTATGCCCTGGCGCCCGCAGCGCTTCTGCCTCACGTTCAAGAGGTTCCGAGTTCGAATGACGACCAGGGTGAGTTTACTTGGATAAGTTTCTCCAGGAGATTTTCTGCAAGATGAAGCTCAGGTAACTCTAGGTCCTGTGGATCTTGGTCCACATTTCACACTTTTATTCATCGTACAATATGACTTAAAGTTGGAGGACGTAAATTATATTTTTAAAAAACATGTTCTGCAATTCTACAAAAGAATCATAAAGAAGTAGCGAGTGGGTACTCCAAGAATAACTGTCACGTCGGTACAAAAATGTTTATTAGTAACCACATATAAAAAAAACAAATACTCAAGATGCAAGAATCGCACCTCCTTGCTGCCACCAAATATGATAATGTAATACGGTAGCAGTGACCACCATAGAATTGTATACCTATATTCTGACAGTTATATAAGAGGTACGTCCGGAAAGTAAGCTCTGTTTGGTAATAAAATTAAATTGTGTACAGATACAGAAAAATTAATTATTGCAGAAAATTCTACAACCCTTAAACTACTTTTCCACATAACTACCGAAATTTTGCAGGCATTTGTCATAGCGAGGGTCAGGTTTATGTATACCTTCTTCATAGAAGTTTGCCGCCTGTGTCTTCAACCAGCTGGAAACATTTTCTTTCAGCCCTTCGTCATTGTTGAAGTGTTAACCGCCAAGGAAAGATTTGAGATGCAAAATCAGATCAAAGTCACTAGGAGCGAGGTCAGGGCTGTACGGGTGGGGGGGTGGCCAAACACGCCCCAGACAAATCCCTGGAAGATGTTTTTTGTCGCATTTGCAGTGTGTGGTCGTGCGTTGTCGTGAAGAAACACTACACCCTTTGACAGCATTCCTCGGCGCTTATTCTGTATTGCGCGGCGCAATTTCCTAAGTGCCTCTCAATAAATATCTGCTTTCATTGTTTGACTACGCGGTAAGAAATCAATGAGTAAGATGTCTTTTCTGTCCCAGAACACTTCCCGTAGGGGAGTGAATCCGTCCCCTTCAGCTGTCGTGGTGCGGGCGCCGCGGACCCCTAGCACTCGTGGTACCTCTGACGTTACTAGAGGAACTTCGGGCCGAACATTAGAGCCCCTCCCTGATAGGGAGTTGTTCGGATTGGGTTGGACTCGAGGGGGCAGTGGTTCCCGATACCCGTGGGTGATCGGGTACGTCTCCGGACGGGGTTGAGGGAGGCCATTAATATTCCCGGGTACTAGCCTGCATAGCTAGTAGAGGGTGTGCTAGATCACCAGACGGCTCCACCGAGGTCATATCGGTAGCCTTACCATTTTGGAGTTGGCAAGCGTAAGTGGCGTATCCACTTCCATCCCGTCTTGAGTCCACAGGACCAGATGGGGAAGGGGTCTAGTTAGTCTCTAGGTCTTGCCCTGTGGAAAGCCGCACGGAGGCGCCGGGTGCCCTTTCGGGACAGCTCGGTAACTTCCTGGTCGAAGGAGGCCCAGGTCGTGGTCCTACGGGTCCAGGACTAATGGGAGTAAGAAACTCTGGTGTTAACTGTCCCAGAACACTGTGAACATCATTTTTCGAGGTGTCAAGATTTGTTTTGGCTTAACCATTGCTGGGGATGCGGTGTGCCTCCATTCCATTGATTGACGATTACTTTCAGGGGTGTCGTAAGAAACCCAAGTTTCATCTCTAAATTTCTTCGCATTTTGTCCGTAAACATCGCAAATTTGCCGATAAATTTCAATTGGTTTCACTTTCCTAGCATTCAGAAAACGAATCACAGATTTGATTTCACAAGCGGTGGGATTTTCAATCAACACCGACATTGTAAACAAGCACAACAAAGCGTACGTGGCTGACAGCGATCTCACAATGGCGTACGTTTCTTCTCATTGATACAGAGCGTCTAACACGCATGTGCGGAGCTGTGATCGCAGAGCTGCAGCGGAGCTAAATTGAAACAGAACTTACTTTCTGGATGCCCCTTGTACAATACATGTAAAACACTTCAATTTGGTGCAAATGACAAGAGGAAAATAACCCAACTCAGGGTGCATGATCGGCGGGGATCGAATCGGCGACTTTGCAAATGCAAGTTGCTCCCTCGCTCGGTTATCCATGACTAATTGAAGTAAATTTGAATTAAAAAACAACTGGTTGAGTAGTATAAGTCTGATTTTGAATGTACAAGGCATCGTCACTTAGTGATATACCGAAGTTATGGCTTGTTTGTTTAATTCTCAATTATTTTGCAATATCACTTAGTGAAATTGGGATTAGAAAAGGGTTACTTCGATTACCTGGCACCTTAGTACGGAGAGCTGTGAGTTTCTCTTTCGCACATTTGAAGACTTGACAACGTGATCGACGTTTGGAGGAAGACGTTATGGATGTTGGGTCTTAATACAGTAACCACCTATATCCGAGGAACACTGGTTAGAGGCAGTTCGTTCCATATTTCTTCCATAAAGTTAGTTAAGACAGCAGAAAAATAGAGTAATATAGAAAGATTTTATTCAAAATCTGGGGGCCTATTGTGAGATATCGGCTAATCTAAGATGTTTCTTAGCTGAGGAGTACATTTTTCCATAGGTCCGCTTTTTTCAATTCATTAACAATTTTGTATACCGACTGCTTTATACATACTTTATACTTTATAGATATTGACCACTCGACCCACAGGCAGCCTAAAATTGTTGTAACGTTTCATGACTGGGCCTGTCAAATTATCCATTTGTATAACAAAAAGAGGCTTATTCAACCGATGTCAGACTTTCGTGACAAAAACAAAGGTTTTTAAGATGTTGTTCATCTTCTTCTTCACTTCATGGATTAGGCTCTCGCCTATTCCGTCTTCAGAGTGTCTCCTTCCATCTTTTCCTCGACCTCCCTACGTCCCTCTTTCCTTTAGGACTATATTGGAAAACTACTTTTGGTAGTCTTATATCATCCATTCTTCCAACATGTTCAAACCATCTTCTTCTATAGCTATCCATTCTCGAGGTGATATCTTCCACTTGTAATTCATTTCTTATATTTTCATTTCTGACTCTTCTCTTCTCTTGTACAACCTTTCGTTCTTCTCAAGAATCTCATTTCGCAACTTTGTATTCTGCTGATGGTTCTTTGTGTAGGTACTTAGTTTTCACATCCATAAAGTAACGTTGGAACCGTCATGGTGTTATAAAATTTTATTCTTCTTTCAGATCTTGTTTTATTCTTTAGGGTTTTGTGAATTGTTCCACAAATTGTTTGAAATCTCATAAATCTCATGTTGTTCATATGGATATTAATTTATATAACCATCTTGCTCTCCTCTGTCCGAAAATCTGAACCAATTACCATGAAAATTTGCAAAATCGTAGCATATGTTATATTAACTTTGAAGAAGGTTTTATGCGCTTTTTACTGCTTCTCTCTTAGATGGGTTACATGGGTTACCGAGTCATAATCTGTAACATCTTGCTTTTTAGTTTTTAGGTTACATAAAGTAGTTATACATTGTATTTCGTTCAGATAAGCAATGCCATTTACATAATTTTAATAAGTTGAACATTTGAGTACTACGAGGGCTGTTCAATAAAGAATGATCACTTTTTTTTACAATTTACCTTTACTCATCATAATTTAGATGGTCCTTCTCAAAATAGTCTCCCCTGAATGCGATGCACTTGTCCCAGTGTTTCTGGCATTCTTCAAAGACATGCTGGAAACCATTTTTGAAAGATCCTTCAAAATCGCCTCCGCAGCCTTCACCAGTGCTTCTGATGATGGGAAATGCCTTCCAGGAAGACGTTTCTTCAAGTTAGGGAACAGAAAAGAGTCACATGGGGCTAAATCCGGGCTATAGGGAGGATGAGGGATGCACTTCACCTTGAGTTCTGCAAGATATTTAGCAACAACATTGGCAATATGCGGCCGCGCATTATCGTGGTGCAGCATCCAGCCTGCTTCACGGAAATGTGGCACCCAATGAAATGCTCAGTATTTCAGAAAGTGATCTTAAGGTAATTCATCGATCCTCTCTCACAATGGCAGCAGCAGTGTTGATGTTTTCTTCCGTAAGAGCAATAACCTGAGCACCGAGTCCACCTTCCTTTGAAATAATTGTCCCCTCTTTGAACATTTTAAAGCACCTTCGAGCTGTGCTGTAGGGAAGAACAGATTCTCCATAGGCCTTCTGTAACATTGTATAGGCCTCAACTGAAGATTTGTTGAGACGAAAGCGGAATTTCAAAGCCGTATGTTGTTACCTCTGTTGGGGCGGTAGGCGATACTGAACATGTCTGAACTTGCCTGGTTCTCACAGGCGAGAACTAGGAGTACCAACAATGACATTACTACGGCGTGTTTGTTTTACATTAAGCTAACAGAATATAATAAAATTGAATTTTAGTGCCAACAATTATGGCCGTAAAAAAATATGATCATTCTTTATTGTGCAGCCCTCGTACAATACTGTATAAGGAATTCTGTAGTTTTTTGGTTACCAGGAAAAGAGTTGGAAATAATAAAATCCTATTCGTCTCTGCCTTTCAAACTGCTAGTCCAAAGAGAGAAAGAATAGAACAATAACGCAATTGGAGCTGCAAGTTCTGCTTGAAAAAAATGCAAAGACTAATATATTATTATTATTATTATTATTATTATTATTATTATTATTATTATTATTATTATTATTATTATTATTATTATTATTATTATTATTATTATTATTATTATTATTATTATTATTATTATTATTATTATTATTATTATTATTATTATTATTATTATTATTATTATTATTATTATTATTATTATTATTATTATTATTATTATTATTATTATTATTATTATTATTATTATTATTATTATTATTATTATTATTATTATTATTATTATTATTATTATTATTATTATTATTATTATTATTATTATTATTATTATTATTATTATTATTATTATTATTATTATTATTATTATTATTATTATTATTATTATTATTATTATTATTATTATTATTATTATTATTATTATTATTATTATTATTATTATTATTATTATTATTATTATTATTATTATTATTATTATTATTATTATTATTATTATTATTATTATTATTATTATTATTATTATTATTATTATTATTATTATTATTATTATTATTATTATTATTATTATTATTATTATTATTATTATTATTATTATTATTATTATTATTATTATTATTATTATTATTATTATTATTATTATTATTATTATTATTATTATTATTATTATTATTATTATTATTATTATTATTATTATTATTATTATTATTATTATTATTATTATTATTATTATTATTATTATTATTATTATTATTATTATTATTATTATTATTATTATTATTATTATTATTATTATTATTATTATTATTATTATTATTATTATTATTATTATTATTATTATTATTATTATTATTATTATTATTATTATTATTATTATTATTATTATTATTATTATTATTATTATTATTATTATTATTATTATTATTATTATTATTATTATTATTATTATTATTATTATTATTATTATTATTATTATTATTATTATTATTATTATTATTATTATTATTATTATTATTATTATTATTATTATTATTATTATTATTATTATTATTATTACTATTATTATTATTATTATTATTAATATTATTATTGTTGTTGTTGTTATCATCATCATCATCATTATTATTATTATTATCATCATTATCATTATCATCATTATTATTACTATTACTATTACTATTACTATTATTATTATTAATTATCATTATTATTATCATCATTATTATATCATCATATGGTTTAATTATTTTGCGAATATCCCTACCCTCCACCAAAAACTTTCAAGCCAATGCCCAAGACAAGGATAATGGTAAAGAATGTAATGTATTGAGGTAGTAGATGACAAGAAATCCCGATAATAAGTAAACCAATACAGCACACAGTGAACTTCGAGAACCGCACAAAAATATTCGACCAGGTTGACAGCTGTCAAGAAATTTGAACTCAGAACCTACCGAAGTCAGTCATAAGCCTTTTATATTAATCTTTAAAAACAAGGACATTCTGATACCAGCGTAACCATAAATAAACTTATTGCATATATCATTACTTTCGCTCTCGTGAACAAAGTGAGTTTTTGGGATCAAGAAGAATGGCCTTCTAACCGCTTTTGTGTAAATATAAATACCTACGAGTAGAGCTGTTAAACTGTGGAGTGCATTAACAGGCAGATTTGTTTGTTTGTTTACTGCGGGGTGAAGTGCCGCATCGTGGGGGATGATTCACGAGCGGCGCCAACTTCCATGTACATCGATCCCTCCAAGTGCCGCACTATCAAGACTCGCTAAACTCTACGCTTGCGCATAAGCCCGCCGACACTAGCGCTGCGTGATGCTGAGCTACAAGTAATACCACTGGCACTCCACATTTCACTAAGCGCACAACGTGCATGCTGCGCTTAAGTTAGAAAAGTCCACTAAATAGGTATCTAAATTTCACTGCCATTTGGTCTTTTTCATTATTTCTTTTTCTTTGTTTTCTTTCTCTCTCCACTTAAACTTTACAGCTATTATCATCCACCATCTACACCGCTTGAGACTGCAGCTACTATTAAAGTCTGTCCAGTCAACGGGTGTGCAGTTGCCTCACAAGGGAACCTGACCCTACCGCCCACTAATGACCGTCATAAATCTATCTCCACACTTCAGAAATGGAACACTGTCGTTTAGGACCAATAGCAACCCTGATTTTCTTGAAATGACAGTCGTATGTTTACTCCACGTGGAGTCTCATTTGCCAAAGTTCCCACTTCCAGTTGATCTGTTTCATTACGTGCAGCAATTCGTTGTGTGTCACGATGTGGAGACCGTGGGAGGGAAATGCAGTGGTAAATGCAAATGAAGTAGTAGATAACTTTCAGTCAAATGAAAATAATCAAAGTGAGACAATAGTGTGAATAAATTGGAAAGTGTTGCTAGGCCGAGTTATATTACTGGAGAAGTCTAAAAAAAAAAAAAAAAAAAAAAAAAAAAAAAAAAAAAAAAAAAAAAAAAAAAAAAGTTATAACGGGAACTTTTTCTAAGATAATTCAGGCGCTTGTTTTGAACACATATAAATTGTACTGAAAAATAATCTTGGTAAGGGGTCGTGCAATGAACCTGATGATAAATTCTGGGTATTCACAGAAATACAGTAAGAAATATTGTGATGAAAGTAATAACAAAGACGCCGATCAAGTGTGAAAACAAAAGGAAACGTATCTGTAAAGTAAATAATTTCACATGCGATTTAATTTGCCGAGAAATTTATAGATTCCATGCAAAAGGGAGAGCGCCCACCTTGGACGAATTGGTTGCATATTTACAATAAATTTCTGATTTTCCTTATGGACACTGCACTTTGCGCAGCCTCCTAAAGGATCTGGGTTTCAAATACCGCACTTTGAATAAAATAAGGAGTATTATGGAATCCAGTATGTATAATTTGTCGAAACTAAGGAAGTTTCGCAGTAATGGACATAAGATAATTTATTTAGACGAAACCTCGTACGATACCCATGACGTTTTGAGAAAGATGGCAACCTTGCACAACGTTCTGGGAGAAGAAGGGCCGCGGTTGTAAAACGATTATAAGGGTTCGTCAAATGAGTCGGCCGACGTGCACACGAGTTAACTAAACAGACTTTACATTCGAAGTCCTTATTGACAAAATACGATATATGAAGAGAAGGGTAAATCCGACAGGAAATAGTCATCATTACAAATTCATATACCTCTTTGCAAGGCTATGTTACATTTACAATTGAAGAAATGACTTAAATTGAATGAATAACTCCGAAATACCTTAGAGCAAAAACTATTGTTATAGTTGCTGGCGTTAAATTAAGTGTTTCTTATATTATTCACGATAAATGTTTGCTCCATAATTTAATTAAATTAACCAATTGAGCTCAAACACAATAGGCGAAAATAACATTAAATGTTTGTTTCATAAGTTACATAAAAGTATCCTTTCGAACGAAAAGGAAAGAATCGCAAACTTTTGAACATGTTTCGTCAGAAAAACTTAGGCGCACTTTCGAATACAGCAAGGAAAACTTTGAAAGCGGCTAAGACTACGAAAAGAACAATTATTTAAATTGTTTATCTTAATACGCAGTGCTTTTCTTTTCTATGGTAAGTAATTATACTATGAGTATTTTTATGGATTCCAGCTTATATAAAATTTAATAAGAATGAGTACATCAACATATATTTCGTATTACAGGCTTTGTTTTAACGGTAAAGCGTAAGAAATAGGAGAAAGCCTATTTGGTAAGCCTTTGTTACATTAATCATTTCCGAAACATTACCTGCTATCGATTTGAACTTCCCAACACTTTACACACGTAAGTACTAAGTCACCATTCTTATGTTCCTGGCAATCTCCAGCAGAGAGCGGAATTTAAAAATCAGCATACACTAATCAAATTATTTGTCATTCGCCTCAACTTTATGCATCCTACTCTATCTATACGAAAGGTGTGTAATTACTCCATAATGACCTTTGGAAAACTTTTAATTAAAAAAATACAAAGTAACGAGAAGTGTTTATTGGGAAAGCGAAGCTGAAAAACTAGCATTTGAAGAACAGCTGGTAGAAGTATAAAATAAATGACAGTGAGTGGAAAAAATAACATGAATTTACAGTAGTATACTGTCATCTATTAAAATAAATGCTTACCAATATTTGAATATTATTACAACCGTCTTTGTAAATGAATTACTTGGTAGTTACATTTACATATTTTCATATTATGGCTTTGTTCAGTTTTTCAGACTTGACTTCACTCACTTTTCACTTTCACTTAGTAACATAGCGCACCTTTTCCTAACAATAATTTGTTTAGCTCACAATGCCATTTTACTAGCTCCACTATTCATTGTCTGTTCACTTGGTTTTCATGTTCGCTTGACTTTCCTCTACGACGCAGCGGCTTAAGAAATTATGCCGACGTAGCCTCTTTCACCGGACGGTATACTCGCTGAAGGATAGAACACAATAGAAGTCTCCACTCCTTCGCGGCAATACACATCACCAACTCGCTCGCTGAACAGCACTTCTTATCGCAAAGAAACACACTTACTTGCTCACTGACTTGTTCTTCATTAACACACTGATTTGCTTCATGAAAGTGGTCACTTATATAGAATTTGGCAATTTCCATATAGCTGCAGAACGTTTTAGTAAGAGAAATATCCATAAAGTTTTAGCGCTTGTATTGCGCAATTTATTATTTACAGTTCCGACTGGCCGACGCCGATCCTCCGATAACCTTGGCCTTATCCGTTTCCTCATTTAATAGGATTTGAGCATTACAAGTAGCTCTCCTCAGTAAGAATTTGACGTTTTATTTATAACACAGGAGAAATAGGGTTTTCACATTAAAAGAACTATTTTAAAAATCCACCCAACTCTTCTTTTCAAAACTTGGTGGGTTTTTTTCCTTCTTTTTCCCCCTTGTTCTTCATTTTCTTTATTAAAAAAATCAAATTCTTTTGAAATGAACATAATGCCATACATCACTGTTTCCTATAGAGGATATATCGTAGCAAATATTCTCTATCGTACAACTGCTTGATTACTTTAAGCAATTTTAATATAATATAATTTAAAAATAAGATAAAACGAGCAGATTATAAAAATATTAATTGTTTAGCTCACAATGCCATTTTACTAGCTCCACTATTCATTGTCTGTTCACTTGGTTTTCATGTTCGCCTGACAAGACAAAGTTTTACAAGACAAAGTTAGCAAGGAAACATTCGTTTAGTACCAAAACATGTAACAAAAAGGCAAAATTAGTTTATATTCACTGGAATAAAATGAAATTCTTAGAAATAGTTGCAGACAATGGAGAATAATTGGAAGCATGTATTAGTATGGATGCAATTAAAGAAAACGTAATTTTTGCTTAGTAAAATTTGTTTTAAGCAAGCGTTAGTAAATAGCTAGAAGTAGTATTGCCTGGTTCAGAAAGCTTTGGCTTGAACAAGATTTGCAACAACGTTTAGTTTATAAGAATGACCGTTGGAGATTTTAAAGCAATTATTTCACAGTTTCAAAGCACCTTCTGTTTGCGAGTATGAAAGCTACAATCTACAATTGTGCCAAACGAGGGTACGAAGTAAATGAAGAACAAAAGAACAGTTCTTCATAAAAATCCCCATTCTAGGGAAAAAATAAGTATGCTAGGGAAAAAGTAACACCCCTCAGTATTTTAGATATCCCTGCATCAGTGACATATTTCGAAGTGCAACCTCAACCTTACTTGTTACCCTACAAACCCCGCCATTGACTGATAAAAACCAAAGGGCAGAGATTCGCCAGACACACCTCGGCCTGTCCTCAGCCTTCCAGGATTCTGTTCAAATGTTCAAACAGTTCAAATGTTAGTGGCTGAGTGAAAGACCATGCCATCTAATGGCAAATCACTTACATGAAAAATATTTTGAAACACAATGACAAAGAAAATTCATTTAATGTATGTAATTATGAATTTAAGACTGCGATTAACCTTAAATTTCTTTTCAGGACATTTTAAGACGTTGATATTAAACCTCTAGAGGTAACTCAATGGATGTGCAAACTTTTTAAGCTTTATTCTAAAATGCACCTGGATTTGTGCTGCAAAACACGCCAACGCGGGCGTAGGAAACTACATACCAAACGTTTCAATCTAGTGTCTGATCATATGTTAACCGTAAATCAATATTTTCGAATGTTTTCTAGTTACGTGGAGAACAACTTCAAAAATTTATATCTGGTTTCAGAACATATGAAAACTGTATACCAAAATTTTCTATCTGATTTCCGGGTATAGGATACATAAATTCTTTTTTCTGTCTCCTTTTTGAATATACTGCACACCTAAACTTTATATCTGGCTTCTGGCCATATAGAAACTAAACACCAAAATTCTCTATATGTTTCTGAGCATACAGAAGCCGCATACCACAATGATCCATCGGATCAAAAGCGCCTGTCTAATTTTTCGTAATAAGAAACTACACTTCAAAATTTACTAACGCGTTTCTGTTGAAATAGAAACTGCTGACTGTTTTTTCCTCGTTTATAATCATATAGAAAATGCCCGCATTTACCAAACAATTTCTGTTTTAATTAAGACACAGCACTGTGTTACTTCGCAAACTTTTACACTAGAGATGGAGCGTTATTTTACTTTGTAAATATGTCATCCTGCAGCAGAGATGCAACGCTATTTTACTTCACAAATCTGTCGCTCTGAGACAGAGATGTAGCACTGTTTTACTTGGTATTATTTTGCGTTTTAATTTATACACAATATTGGATTATTGTAGGTTTATTGGCCAACATGCTGAAGCTCATTATTGCAACCCAGCAAAACTTATTGAAGTTGGTTTGCTGAGATACCTATGCATTCGGATGTTCTGAGTCTCAATTGTTTTGGAAGGTTGAAGTTTGCAAATCGTATAGAAGAGTTTTTCAAACTGTTACTTGTTCCTAATTTGTTCAAACATGAAGATTTTTACTTCGTAATAGGACTGGACTAGATGCATCCTATTATACTAAGCTCATGGCTTTATTTTTTATGCATTAAAACTTAAAACGTCTTAACCTCAAAACAAATCATTTCTTATGTCTCATGTAACTACATTTGCGATTTTGTTTTATATCAAGTTTTGAAAGAGTCTGCATTTTTAAGAAAAGTGTGATATTATTTTTATCGGAATGCATTGAAAACCGTCACATCAACATTTTCATTTCTTTTTCAAATTAGCTCAACATTTCAGATTTAAAGATCAAAATATAACTTCTCAAAACGCTTAGGCATAGCTGACCAATTGGGTAATGTTTTAGAAAATTATTGTGCTCAAAAGATATAAAATATTATGTCATTCAACGTTATACTTTTATAAAGAAAATGGCTAGAATAACTTAGGACTTCAATGCTTTCCTACTCTCGTTATCAAAGTGTCAGAGATGAACTGCAGTCTGAAAAGGGTTCAATCTTAAAACAAAAGCCTGCACCTTTTCCCAACAATACATCTGGTTATTAAAAATAATGTAGCGGCAAATTAAATTAGAACAGCCACTTGGGCGCTGTTCCAAACAGCAAAAATGTCGCCAGGTACAATTATAATATGCCCAGACGGTAACAAAGCAAGTTTAAAGCGTTTGTAAAGCACTATATCTATCAAGATAATTCCTAACACCCAGCGAAATGACTAAGCGACGAATTCAGAAGTTTCCATTTGGCAAGAGCTTCTATCGCGATACAGTTTCGATAAGAATATTGTGAAATTATGCTGGCCTGGCACAGCCTCCCTCTTTATAGTTGTCGTAAATAGGACAGAATAGAATCGTAAGGTGGGATGCGGCACTGCGACCAGTCTGGATCTATTGTGCCTATGCCCCCAAGTGGGGCATCCCCCGAAGTAAGGATCAGGCGAGATGACACAGAGGGTGGCCGATACAAGGAGTCATGAAAGTGCAGAGGGCAGAGGAAAGTGCTTGGGGGCAGAGAAACCCCATATGCCTGGTAGGCCAAATGCGGGCCAAAGACGAACGCGCCTGAACCATCTCACTCGGTTATCATCATAACCACGATCGTCATCATTCAAGGCCGGAGGGTTGTGTATTTGTCCATAGATATAGTGCACATGGACTGTACTGTTATCACTCGTGCATGTAAACAACTTCAGATAGGTATAGCCTGACCATGACAACCACCTCACTGCGAGAGGAAACAAAACTGTCGCGTTATACTAATCACTGCATACACTTGCAAGACAATGGTTCACTAGTTTGCAGAGCACTGCGTTACGTTGTTTTCGACGTTTGTACTTTTGGTGGCCGTGCTGTACATCAGATGTCATTCATACTTTTTGTGCGCTAATTTGTATCACATGTGAGCGCACATCCCTCCGGTATTTAGTCGCCATATTCATCTTGATCATCATTAATTGCTGTTTCGGTGATAAACCAGCAATTTTTCTAAGAGGGAACAATTATTTATCATTGTTGATCAAAATTACAAACTATACGAAACTTATCCAATGTGCTAGGTGGCGCAGAAAACGAGATAGCATTTGTTATACGTAAAAGACGTTTCTTTGTTGGAAAATGTTATTCCACACTAACCCTGTGTTAAAACAAGGTTTAGGTACTGTCCAGCAACACAGAGAAGGTCCCTGAAAGGAATGTGCTGTCTTGCACAGTGGGACAAGGATAGCGAATGTGTGTGGCAGAGGAAGCCTGCTACACAAAGGAGCAAAACCGTTATAAAGAACATGCGCCCTATTCACTCTGTACACTAAAACCTAGAAGGTTCATTCACAAAAGTAGAAGCCATCAGAATGTTTTTGAATGGTCTGTAACTGTACTGATATGGAGTATCATAAACCTGTCCAGGGAGGGTGTAGGAGCCTTCGCTAATCCCCCTGCGTCTCAGGCTTCGGGCACTTACTCTCCTGTGCAGGACAGTACTAGAATCAGACAAAAATGCAATGCCCTCGCCGGGGTTTGGGTGGTTGCTCTTAATCATCGAGTTACCATGCTAACAGGCCAGTATCACATTAAATTCTACAATTAACTCGTGTACCTATCTAAATCTGGACGTATTGTATGGCTAGCGTGGAAGAACAAATTAGTGTCCAACAATTAAGCTAATAGCTGTTAAATTATGAAGCCTGAGCCTTAAGTACTTACAGCATAGTAAGTATCTATCACAATGTATGTGAGGTGTCCTAGTGGATTACTGGGAAAATACGAGTCAGTTGGAGAATTTAATGTCATACTGGAATGTTGCCATGGCAGCTCGATGGTTAGGAGCAACTGGAGGGAGACCGAAAATCCGTGGTTCAAATCCCGACTATGGCATTGAATTTTTCAGTCAGATTCTACCTACCCAACCATTTCTTTGTATTCAAGTATTCTATGTATCTTTACGAAATTGCCTAGTGTAACAGTAGGTAATTCTTCATCTACTGCGAAAAAAAATTACCCATGAATAAAATACCCCTATGACCATAGTCTTGTTCCACAGCCTCCTGTAAACGAACCCTTACGTTTATCATTAGTTTTCAAAAAGTGCATGGCTTCATTTCATATGGTTACCTTTGATATGCATTATGTTTTCAGGCTTTCTCCGAAATATCTATCACTTTAAGAATCCTCACAAAAAGGAAATCGTACGGATTTATGTGATATTTTGCCACCCTCTTTCAAGAAAACAATGTGACATGACATATAGATCAAACGTTTCGTTAGCAATTAACTGTATGAGCAGGCTCCATTCTGCAAGGACCATTGTGTTTGCATCGAAGGACCTGTTGCAAAGTGTGAGATTAAACTGTCTTCCAGCAGGGCTTTCTATTGATCTTTGTTTACAGCATATCAAACAAAAATTTACCAGTATTTACCTAACTCAAAACCGATGCCCACACGTTAAGTTTTGCAATAGGTCTCTTTTTTCTTTCCGTACAATGTGTAAAGATACTTGCCTGAAATGTTGACACTGACGGTAAAGCACTCTAACCAAAAGGTAATTTCTCACCAACGGTAATGAAATTCATATAATTAGAGAAATTTTATTATTATTATTATTATTATTATTATTATTATTATTATTATTATTATTATTATTATTATTATTATTATTATTATTATTATTATTATTATTATTATTATTATTATTATTATTATTATTATTATTATTATTATTATTATTATTATTATTATTATTATTATTATTATTATTATTATTATTATTATTATTATTATTATTATTATTATTATTATTATTATTATTATTATTATTATTATTATTATTATTATTATTATTATTATTATTATTATTATTATTATTATTATTATTATTATTATTATTATTATTATTATTATTATTATTATTATTATTATTATTATTATTATTATTATTATTATTATTATTATTATTATTATTATTATTATTATTATTATTATTATTATTATTATTATTATTATTATTATTATTATTATTATTATTATTATTATTATATTAGAGAGCTTGCCGATACGAAAATTTTATGCTGCAGCTTGTAGCTTCATCCCTTTTTACCCAAATGGTTGTGACTTACGTTTTGAGAGGTGATACATGTACGGTGGAAAACTACAAGCAATATGCTCCTCTCCGGTTTCTCTCTGTCTCTCTGTCTCTCTCTCTCTCTCTCTCTCTCTCTCTCTCTCTCTCTCTCTCTCTCTCTCTCTCTCTCTCTCTCTCTCTCTCTCTCTCTCTCTCTCTCTTGTTATCATCCCCTCTGAACTCACTTAAAATTTTATTTTTTCCAAATTATTCCCGAAATTATCCGAATTAATTGTTGGTTTGAAATATATGTTCCGTTAGCGAACATCTAACTTGCGGATCTTATCTTCCAAATTATACGCATGTGATTTCATTGTTCTTAGCGCAGTCTGGCAGATAGAACTACAACATACACATGATACAGAGGTCCAATTCTTTGATCATCTGTCTGATAAAGCTAAACTGCCTCAAAGTTACGCGTTACAAGTGTGAAGTTACACGCATTTTCACTCTTTATAGCGAGTGGGAGAACAGCTTTGAATTGTTTTAGAGAGCTAGTAAGCAGTAAGAACGTACATATAACAATATAATATACCAGGTGGCCCAACTGTCCTATCTCTCAGCTAAGCAGATATCCTTTCGTGCCTTAAAACAGTTGCAGGACGCCACGGGGCTAATCCAGTTGAAAGGACGGCAATGGTGTGACTGAATTTTGTTCTCCTCGGAGCCACGAGAGTCAGTTTCCAGACTTGAACTAGCGTGTGCAGTGTATGATAATAACACAAACACACCGTAAATACACCGTAAATAATCGAAAAGGCCTTAAAATGTTTTCCGTTTATGTTAAAGAGTCTTTATTTTCGAGAGAATAAACTCATTCCTTAGATTGGCAATTTTATGAGAAAATTTTATTAACTTGTCCATAATTACCCATATGCAGTATATAAGGAAAGTATTGCATTTCACCCAAAATTTATATTTTGAGTTTTAAGTGGAAAACAGTAGAACAATATCTGTGTACTCGTTATGTGATGACCTTAGTACCTGGGATAATATAAGCAATGAATAAACGTTTCTTCTTCTTTTTTGCCTCATTTGAATTCAAACCTTTTATGACGTTTTAGGCTGACGCATGGGAGAGTAACGGCCAAGCAGTTCTATGCAAACGTATTCCTCTCTGCACTATGCTGTTAAAATGTCAAATGCCTCTAAGGGACACCAGAGATAGTGTTCAAAACGATAGCTCATCAGTTATGAAATAATCACAGTGCTTGCATATGCAGCCTTAAATAAGAACTTCGAAATCGCAAAACAAAACAGCAGAGTTAAGCCAGGTTTCGATGACATTCGTCTTTCAGGATAAGGGAAAAACCCGGAAATTCCTTATCCAGTTAACTCACCCTGACCGAGATTCGAACTCGGGACCTTTTGAACGTGAGGCAGGCACGCTACCACCACGCTACCGAGGCGGGCATTAGTAGTGGTAAGAAAATTTTTGAGAACATAAACTTGCTGCATATCAACTGCATAGTACCTACAACATTTTTAAGCAAGGTATAACTTCCATTAATTTCAAGACAGTTTTCATACATAAATATTTGCAAGCAAATTATTTTTTACGCACTTCTATTATATAACCCGAAACTGTATTATTAAGGTATTCATTTAGGTTAGTGAGCACCTACGGTTACCTTTAGATTCTTATTGACACAACGTAGTGCCCGCCTCGGTAGCATAGATGGCAGCGCGTCTGCCTCACGTTCAAGAGGTCCCGAGTTCGAATCTCGGTCAGGGTCAGTTACCTGGATAATACTTTTTCCGGTGTTTTCCCTTATACTGAAGACGAATGTCGGGTAACTCTAAGCTCTAAGAACCCTGGGCTCATTTGAGCATCATTTCACCCATTCCATTCAGCATCCGATATGACAACGTTGGAGGACGTAAAATTACAACAAAAAAGGCACAACAGTACATTTTCAAACATACACTTCAGGCATTGTTTACTTTCGGCCAACGTAGCAAACTACCCCTTACTAGATAAAACACGATAACAGCACCGTCAAACCAACACAATTGCTAACTGTCGCAAGTACCACTGTACTTACTTAGAACCGCGAATACTGTGGTTTGCAACATGTAAACCAGATTTGACTGCTCTCCTTATGTGGTTCAATAAACAAGAGAGCTCGATAAATTCATTTTAACGGCTAGAGGAAATCAAGCAGTGCATCCGGCTGCTAGCCTATCCCGACGCATAAAACAAATCATAGAGGACACTGCATCATTCAGCTATTGAACTTATCTCATGGCACAAACATCATTTGCAGGGGATAATTAAACAAATCAGTCTCTGCATATAACAGTCAATAAAACTGTCATCCATCTACATCCTACTTCTGGAAAATATTGCATGTTGTAACCACAACAGATGTTTTCATCTATGGTCATCATATTCATGCAGAATATATGTTATATACATAAACTTGTCTGCTACCTGTATTATAGAAATAGTAAAGAAAACTGAAGATCACATACGCACATGAACATGTTCTTCAGTTTATATAAGTACATTTCCAATAACCATTGTAATTATAGTTACAAGTATAGCATTTAAAACATGTGCATAATATGCGAATATCCATTTGCAATTGTTATTTCAAAAACTGGATTATTATAAAGGTTTTTAAAATTCAATTTGTGTACCCTTATGTTTAGCGCCAATGAGACTCTCATAGTGTACGAGAGATAGAGGGAGATATGAAAAGACTGGGAAGATAAGAGTCAGACTGAAAAATGTAATGCCATAGCCGGGATTTGAACCACGGATCTTCTGGTTGCCGTCCAGCCGCTCTAACTCTTGAGCTATGGCCAACGTGCCGACATGACATTAAATTCTTCAACTGACTCGTGTTTTTCCCGGTAAACCACTTAGGATGGATAGAGTCAACATGAAAAATTCAATGCCATGGCCGGGATTTGAACCACGGATCTACTGGTTTCCGTCCAGTCGCTCTTAACCTTTGAGCTACCATGGCCAACGTACCTTCCTGACATTAAATTCTCCAGTTGACTCGTATATTTCCCCGGTAGACCACTAGGGGCTCTCGCATCCGAGATACACCGTTTGTGGCGACTTACTATTGTAAGTACTTAAGTCCCAGGCTTCATCATTTAACGGCTAGTGTGGAGAAATGATTAATTTCCATCAATTAACTAAAACCACTTAGGAGTTCTCATAAACACATGAGACAACTACATTAATGGCGACTTACAACGTGTAAGTACTTAAAGGCCCGGACTTTATAGTTAACCACTATTAGGCCAATTAACACGAGTTCATGTCGGCACGTTTGCCATAGTAGCTCAATGTTAGAGAGCTGGACGGTCGGTGTGAAAGTACAATTAATTTCCATTAATTGTACCTAATAGTGGTTAACTATAAAGCCTGGGCCTTAAAGTACTTACAGCATAGTAAGTCGCCATCAAGATAGTTGTCTCATGTGTTTATGAGAACTCCTAAGTGGTTTACCGGGAAAAACACGAGTCACTTGGAGAATTTAATGTCATGTGGACACATTGGTCATAGTAGCTCAAGGGTTAGAGCGGCTGGACGGCAACCAGAAGATCCGTGGTTCAAATCCCGGCTCTGGAATTGAATTTTTCAGTATGACTCTATCTTTCCATACTTTAGCCTATACACAGTCAGTGTGAAAGAACAATTAATTCCACGATAAAAGTGGAGTTAACGAGGTGGAAACGCTGAGCGCGCTAACACATCTGATTCGCCGAAGTCCAGAACTTTTCCCATTTGAAACACGTAATAATTTGTTCTACATGTACAAACCTGTAGATATTGAAACAGATTGTCGTGATCGTTTTGCATTCTCATATGTTGATGAATATAGAGTCTATCTTCTTTCTAAGATATTAATTTCATAACTTGTATTTTGAGTAGTCACTGTGTTATAATAATACTACTGTATCAAGAAAGTACTGGGAATTGATCGTATAAAAATATCATATGAGAGGGGATTCGAAGTTGTTGTTCTCGCTAAGTTGGTACATCTATCCTTTCTACCCACGTGGAGTTTGATTGCCATCTGTCATCTAGTTTGTTTAGAGGGCGCCATTTTGTTAGTGCATCTCAAAGGTGTAGTGCGATTTTACAATGAATTATCCTTTGTGTCTTATCAACTGAAAACGGGTGCCTCGAAGGGGTAACTTTAGTTTTGGAAACAGAAAGAAGTTGGCATCAGACAGAGCAGGTGAATACCTGGCTGTTTGATGAGATTTGTTGAGTTTTTGTCAAGAAATTCGTTCACAATGACAGCCTTGTGTACTGGGGCGTTATCGTGGTGCAGAATCCATGAGTTGTCTTTCCACAAATCTGGTTTTTTCGCCGTATTTGTTCTCTCAAACGCACCATAACACTCACACAATAGTCTTTATTTACGGTCTGGCCTTCTGTCAAGAAGTCCGAGTACACGACATCATGATAATTGAAAAAAAAACTGTCATTATTACTTTTAGTTTTGAGTTTGACGAGCCCTTTTTGGGTTTCATTTCAGTTGCAAGGCGCCACTCGGAAAATTGACGACTGTTTGCATGTCAAACTCGTAAACCCACGTCTCTTCATCAGTTACGATGCGTTTCATGAATGTGGAGTCGGAGTTGGCACTTTTAGCATGTGTTCAGCGATCGTTGCGCGATTTAGTTTTTGCAGGAAGTTCAGATATTTCGGAACTGATCCAGTGGCAACACGTGTCATGCCCAAACAATCTTTTAAAATGGTACGAATCGATTCGTGAGATATAGAAAGTTCAGCGGCAATCTCTCTCAGACATAAATGACGATTTTCAGACACATTTCCTGCACTTTAGCGATGTTCAGTTCAGTTGAAACTATTGATGGCCAGCCAGAGCAGGGCAAATCTTCCATCCCATTTCGACCATCTTTTAATTCACTGTAGCACTCATACGCACGTGTTTTTGATAAAGTTTATCCACTGTAAGCCCTCTGTAACATTTCGAGCGATTTGGCTCACGAAATACCATTTGCAATGCAACATTTGAGTCAGATTCGTTATTCAATATTTTTATTAGTGTAAAATCGCCACACACTTTGAGATGTACTAACAAAATGGCGCTCTATAAACAAACTAGATGACAGATGATAATCAAACTCCGCGTGAGTATAGAGGAAAGATGAACCACTTAGCGACAACAATGATTTCGAATCCCTTCTTATATGAGATTTTTAAATGATCGATTCCCTGTACTATCTTGATAGAATTTAATAATAATAATAATAATAATAATAATAATAATAATAATAATAATAATAATAATAATAATAATAATAATAATAATAATAATAATAATAATAATAATAATAATAATAATAATAATAATAATAATAATAATAATAATAATAATAATAATAATAATAATAATAATAATAATAATAATAATAATAATAATAATAATAATAATAATAATAATAATAATAATAATAATAATAATAATAATAATAATAATAATAATAATAATAATAATAATAATAATAATAATAATAATAATAATAATAATAATAATAATAATAATAATAATAATAATAATAATAATAATAATAATAATAATAATAATAATAATAATAATAATAATAATAATAAAGGGTAGAGCCAGACTGAAAAATCCAATGCTATAGCCGGGACTTGAACCACGGATCCTCCAGTCTCCATCCAGCCGCTCTAAACCACCGAGCTACTATGGCCAACGTGCTGACATGACACCAAATTCTGCAACTGACTCGTGTTTTTCCCGGTAAACCACTAGGAGTTCTCATAAACACATGAGACAACTATCTTAATGTGGACTTTCTATGCTGTAAGTACTTAAAGGCCCGGGCTTTATAGTTCGGACCACTATTAGGTACAATTAATGGAAATTAATTGTTCATTCACACTAGCCGTGTGTAGGACGCACTATGAAAGGGTTCCGTGGTTCATTTCCCTGCTGTGGCATTGAATTTTTCAGTCTGGCTCTACCCTTTCATAGTGCGTCCTACACACGGCTAGTGTGAATGAATAATTAATACCCAATAATGATAATAATAATAATAATAATAATATTAATAATAATAATAATAATAATAATAATAATAATAATAATAATAATAATAATAATAATAATAATAATAATAATAATAATAATAATAATAATAATAATAATAATAATAATAATAATAATAATAATAATAATAATAATAATAATAATAATAATAATAATAATAATAATAATAATAATAATAATAATAATAATAATAATAATAATAATAATAATAATAATAATAATAATAATAATAATAATAATAGTAATAATAATAGTAATAGTAATAATAATAGTAATAGTAATAATAATAGTAATAGTAATAATAATAGTAATAGTAATAGTAATAATAATAGTAATAATAATAATAATAGTAATAATAATAATAATAATAATAATAATAATAATAATAATAATAATAATAATAATAATAATAATAATAATAATAATAATAATAATAATAATAATAATAATAATAATAATAATACTAATAATAATAATAATAATAATAATAATAATAATAATAATAATAATAATAATAATAATAATAATAAATAATAATAATAATAATAATAATAATAATAATAATAATAATAATAATAATAATAATAATAATAATAATAATAATAATAATAATAATAATAATAATAATAATAATAATAATAATAATAATAATAATAATAGTAATAATAATAGTAATAATAATAATAATAATAATAATAATAATAATAATAATAATAATAATAATAATAATAATAAATAATAAATAATAATAATAATAATAATAATAATAATAATAATAATAATAATAATAATAATAATAATAATAATAATAATAATAATAATAATAATAATAATAATAATAATAATAATAATAATAATAATAATAATAATAATAATAATAATAATAATAATAATAATAATAATAATAATAATAATAATAATAATAATAATAATAATAATAATAATAATAATAATAATAATAATAATAATAATAATAATAATAATAATAATAATAATAATAATAATAATAATAATAATAATAATAATAATAATAATAATAATAATAATAATAATAATAATAATAATAATAATAATAATAATAATAATAATAATAATAATAATAATAATAATAATAATAATAATAATAATAATAATAATAATAATAATAATAATAATAATAATAATAATAATAATAATAAATAGTTGACTACCAACCCTTTTGTCGACTTTACGCCTACATACCCACGGCAGAGGGTAACGACCATACAGCCAATATTATCAACATCATGTTTCTTGCTGTCCTCCATGTTCTATGGGGAAACATTCTAACCTCTGGTTCCTGAGGTCGATTATTCAAACGCGGCCGAGAACGAAGGACTTTTTCAGACGTAAAAATCCTTAGCATGACTTCTTTCAGAAGAGACCTACAGCCGGTGGTTCCGTACCATAGCGGCACTTAAAAGAACCTTTTAAGGACTACGAATGAAAATTAAGCGGTCTTTCACGTCCAGCATAGAATGGAACGCTGCGAATCACAGCAGTACCTAAATAACCGTGCATCTCCTGGCCTGTATATTGGTTTCCTGTCCTATAGGCTGCTAGTCAAGGTATCAATCACAATGCTGACTGGGCAAACAGTCCTATATATAGCCCGAAAATTCCGTACCGCAATGAATGGGCTCAAACTCGTGCGTTTTCCGTGATGGGGCACGCTTAAACCCATTACGCCACGTCACAGTGGGTTAACAAGTGTATGTTAATTATTTTTAATTGGTGACTATGTGCCAAAGTTCAAGCTGGCTGTTGCCTTTTTATAACTTTTTACCTATCTAAAGTGCCAAATCTAGTATCTTGCTTTAAGCACCAGTTGAATGCAAACCTGAATCTTTAGACTAACTTTTAGCGTTGACACCAACGGCCTCTTATTTTTATATTGAGATGAGTTCCACTTTTCCCAAACTATCCAGTACAACTTCCTCAAAGCTCGAAGTGTAAGTGGGTCAGAATTAACTTCCACCGGCTTGTATTGGTTCAGAAACCTCTGCAGTTTCTTTACTGATGAGTCTGTTTACTTATATAAGTACCACCTGACAAGTTTCCCCGACCTAGCACGATAATGTGTAATGATGGGTAGGTTTATCTGCAATACGCGTGCTTATTCCTTTGGGCAAAGTCAAAAGAAAGGAATGCAGGCGGGATATTGATCGGGCTTCATGGGAAAGGGGCTATGGCAGCCACAACAAAACAAATGCCGCCGCCGCCGCCGCCGCCTTGGTGGTTACTTGCCCTCGTGTTCACTTTCAAAGAAAGTGAGCCGCACAACTTCTGAGAGGACTCAACAAACAAGTGAAGTTTGACGCATTATGGTCTTCATAACTTGGAAAATGCGCTGTTAGACTAAAGGAGTTCTCGTACTTGGATTCTACAAAAGCGGCATATCCCTTTTCATCAGAATAATTATGACGAAGATTTACTGCTGACATTACTCGTTTTTTGTAGTTATACTAGAATTTGAATACGTATGTGCAGAGTCATTAGGGATATTTTTCGTTATGGACCAGTGCACAGACTCTAATTTTCCTTCTCAATGTAGATTTTAATTTCACCTCACAGGTTAGGCAGCTAAAAGTATTAAACCTAATCCAGCTAAAAATCCTCTAGAAATTTAAGGAACATCGAAATCCTCCTTAAGTGGATTGCTCAACGTCCGCAGGATTCAATCGCATTTTCTGTAGCTCTGAAAGCTTAAATATTCCTTGAACAGAATCTTAAAGGATGACTTATGCAACTCACCTAAAGTAGAAGCCCTGTCTTCTCACTCTATGCCCTAGGCAAACATTGCCTGTTTTATAAATATCACTAGAAAAAATGCGTTTTCAGGACATCTATTAAAATATGGTTTAAGTAAAATGCGTACGTGTATAGACAGATAGAGTCAAACTGAAAAATCCAATAACATGGCCTCGGTTGGAACCACGGATCTCCTGGTTTCCGTCCAGTCTCTTTTACCCATTGAGCTACCATAGCTAATGTGCCGTGATGGCATTAAACTCTCCAATGACTCGTATATTTTTCTGGTAAACCATTAGGGGCTCCCATAATTAGGGACTAGTGTAAGTACTTGAATCCCAAGCTCCATCGTAAGTCGCACAAACGGTGTAACTCGAATACGGAGCCCCTAATGGTTTACCGGGAAAATATATGAGTCAATTGGAGAATTTAATGTCAGGATGACACGTTGGCCATGGTAGCTCAATGGTTAAGAGCGACTGGACGGAAACCAGGAGATCCGTGGTTCAATTCCCGGCCATGACATTGCTTTTCTCAGTTTGACTCTATCTATCCAAATCCTTAGCCTAGTGGGAAGCAACGATTAATTCCTTCGTATTTGTTTTTCAACACTAAAATAAAATTAAATAACTTATTATAAAGGGACTTTCAACAAGAGTGTTCTATATTTGAACTTAAGTAAAACGCGTTATAAAATGATAGAGTTTTTTTAAGATAGTTAATATCATTGCATGAGGACGAGAGCATCAATTAAGTGACCGCCGCGACTTTGTTGGGTTGCGCGTATACGGTTGACCCAATTTTGAATGACAGAAAAACGTCAATTAGGTCCAACTTCACGAATAACATGCGTGATGTTATTTACTGTTTCTGACTTGTTGGAATAAACTCGGGATTCAACATAAACCTACGAGAAGTAGTCCAAAGGCGTTAAATCCCATGAACTCTGGGAACAGAGGAAATGATGAAACCTCTGAACTTCTTCAAAAGATCAATTGTCTCGAGAATAATATGATATGTGGCACCATCTTGCTGGAACAGATGTTTCTGGGATTCATACCTCCAATTGAGGCCAAAATTAGTCCGTTATAAGAGCCTGGTATCACGCACTACACGGAAGGTTTGGCGCGCAGATGATCCATTTTCATAATAAATCTTCACAATTTCTACGCGTAACGTTCCATGGCTATTTGTCAATAAAAACTGTAATCAAATTAAAAAAATGACTGTTGTAACTCAATAACAACGGCAACTAACATATGTTAAAGACAGGACACTCCAGTTGAAAGATCCTTTATTACATTTTATGTTTAAGAAGTTTAAGATGCACGCAAAATATTTTTGGTGCCTTTCTTCCTTAAGAATCCTTTACATAGACCAATTTTCATTAGTCTTCATTGTTTTGAAAAATACCGTAACAATATATTTTTATGACTATTAAAATACACATCTTCAATTTTTGGTAAATTCACTTTATTTTAATCCAATCTTACATATAATTTTATATAACTAAAAGCTATAACAGATTAGACAAAAGCTTATAAAAGAGTTGAAAGTATGAAGTCTATTTCAAATAAAACTTTAGTGCTATTAACTACTTCTGAAGAATTTCATGTTATTGCTTAAATTATATATTTATTTATCTAATACTCTATGAACTGCCTTGTCATTTGTGATAAGTCCTTTACTGTAACCTAATTATTTACCGTCAGGGGAGGGGTCCCCTCTCAGCGCTGCCTTTGACAAAAGAGTTCTGCGTTATGAAATCAACAGCAGGCTGTACGATTAAGATATATGAAACGGTATGGTGTAAAAAGATATCGAAATATAAAACAAATTCACACATAAGTACTCTCTCTGTCTCTGTCTCTGTCTCTCTAGTGATTACTTTGAAGGATAACAAATATATTTGCATCAAAAGCTACAATTAAACGCTTTCTTATCTGAGAAGTTATTTAACATCATTGTATTTTCAAGTGCATTTTAATTTTTGCAGTATTTTTTCTATAGCTTAGATTCAGCCGTGGGAAAATAAAAATGAAAATCCTTAACCAACCAAACTGAACATGGTTTCTTGCGCTTTTTAGGAAGCCACAAAGTTGAAGACGTTGTTATGAAGTTTCTACAAACTTCAACCTCATGACAAACAGTAATAAGAAGAAACGAGAAAGCTTAACGCTGGACAACAGAAAGAAAACAGATAAAATAATAGACAACTCTGAGCCTACTGTCTTACTTAAGAATGCTACACTACCCCAGCATGGTCAAAAAAGATCTAACTCTGTTGACGTTTAAAAATGAAAGCAATAAATAACCATAGTATTGCAGTAAGAAAGAGAGGAAGATTTTATTTTGGAAGGCTGGTAACACTACTTCCTTAATGTATGTGGAGAAACAACAGGGTTATAGTGATGAAAGTAAATACAGTACTCGACCTCATTTGGGAACCCACATAAGAGCACAATAAGAAAGAGAAGTAACTTAAAAATTCCAAACTGCCATCTATTATAGTGCTGCCAAATGTGAAAATTAATTATCAACTTGAACATTTCCCATGCTGTACAACTTAGGATGACTTTCAGTCTTTGTATCAAAAGTAAAGCTTTGGATTCATGATAAAAAAATGTATTTTCAACATTTATGTACTTTAATCTTCATTTAAAAGACGAACCACTCACCCTAAGAATTAAATGTATCCATATGAAAATTAATAAAAATACTTCCAAAATATAAATTCTGCCTTTTTTTAATTTTCACCAGTTTATTGTTTAATATCACAGAAACTACGAAATTGTATGGATTTTTATGTTCACACAACAGTCACGTAGCACTTTTTATCCCAAAGTCTATTTCTGACATCCTGTTTTCTTTTTTCTGTGATTCCAAGTGTACAAAATGTTCCAGACTTAACAAGAATTGTTTCAGCTTCCTTAAAAAAATCTGTAAATCTAAAATCTATAAAAAGCTATAACAAAAAATGTTCCTTAATGTTAATAGTTTATATGCATTAGCATATTCAAACAAAATATTAAACTCAGCTAAAAAGGAATTAGGCAGGAGGAAGTATCTTCGAGCCACGAACTGCTAGGCAACTTCTGCACTACCCTGTGCTCTGTCCTTTGGGAATTGTTAGCCACGATAGTCCTATGTGTGCGAAGTAGCTCCTTTTTTTTTTAACTATAACCGTTCCCTTTTTTCCTCGTATGGCATAAGGGTGCCACCTTCAACGCAGCAACGTGATTCGTGCTAGGAGACATATGAAGAAGCCATCAGTCACCGCGGCCAAGCAGTCACCAGTAGCGCAGAAACGTCGGCCAACATCACCGCAGCCGGAACCTGGCCCTACTAACCAGCCGGGAGCAGGCCGGGCACCAGCGCCAGCCAGGCAGCCAGCCAGCCGCCGCCGCTGTCACATCGCTGCACCAGCATACTTTTCACATAAGTCCCTCGGGACCTGCAATCACGCTATGTGCTTGCTACAGCGCAGCAGCAGTGACCCTCAACAATGTGAGCTAACCGCATCACTTCAACCCGGGGCCCCACACCACTCGTGTGGAACTAGCCAGCCACACGGAACTGGATGCTGCCTTAATTACCGGTCTGCCCTTATTAGGGCGGGTGCTGCTTACTGAGGTGAGCCGACAGCACCATTACCTCCAAGCCGCCGCTGCTGTACCTACGGAAACACAGCACAATCCTGTGCAGCCGAGCCGAGGTGCCACTACTGGATGATGGCTTGCACAGAGCACGACCTCCGCCGTCGCCGCTGCTATTGTGCCACCTATGGTGGACACAGCAATTTCATCGGTCAGGAGCTATGCCCCCTGCATCCCTGCTAGAAGAAATCGCCTGCACCACCAACGCTGTCAACAGCTAGGCAGCAGCCGAGCATGCCTCAGCCGATACATCAACATCAGCAGCACCCTCCTCAACAGCAAGCATCAGATCACTTCGTCACTCAGGAGCAGCTCAGGGAGAAAGTCCGGGACCTAGGTGAGGTCATACAGGATCTCCATTTGGAGTTCCTGGTTATAGCGGCCAAGCTGACAGTCCTGGAGGAACTGCTTAGAGAGCTCCAAGCTTCATCCATCCAGGCAGCACACTTCACCACAGAGCATCTAACTATCCATCGGAAGTTGGACGATCTCAGTGAAAGCCTCCAGGGTCTCATCCAAAACGTTGTCAGCTCCACCATCCAACAACCAGCATAAAAAACACCAACATGACATCAGCCACAACAGCAGCCAACAAGGTATGCGGAAGAGTACAAAACTCGCCGCGCTAGGTAAGTGCAACTTTGCTACTCGTTTATCCCTAACCTGTCCTAATATCACCTCTATCCCCGAGGCTACAGTATTATACAGTATGACTGTAGCCTAGAAATACCTCTACGCGCTCGTACACAATGTGTATCAGCTTAGCAATCCCAAGTACTAAGGCGGGTCAATGCGGGACCCCGAGAAGTCACGCCAATTCTCCCTTCACATTTCTTCCATTATCCGGCAGGGGTGTTTTAGTGGGTAGTGCCAAGGACAGGTGAGACCCACACACCTCAATGTGCCCTCCAACACAGTGAAAGTCCATAAATGGATTTTCCTCCACTCGGAAAAAATGTAGCACATACTTTTATACTGTTAAAGTGATTATATAATAAATGAAACACTATTGAGGATGTTCCAACAAAATGTGTGAGTAGGTATACTAAACTTCACACGCAGAATGCTTGGATAAACAAAAAGTTCATAGTTTATATTTTAGACATTGTTTATACTCACATTCGTTAGTTATCACCCCATTCAGTACTGCCTTCATTAATTTATGGATATGCTTGCTCTAGCCAGGGAAATTCAGTGCGGAATTATAGATTCACACGCTCTTGCGCCATTGTTTTTGAATGCAATTTTCATTTGGCTGCTGGGTAATGAATTCCATTTATTCATCAGGTCATAATGTAATTAATGGATAGCTAATCAGCTAAAAGGCCACATATGCAATTAATCAATAACATTCCCACTTTTTTGGCCAGCTTTTTTGTTTTTTGTAATGGCTGACGTTCATGATAAAGAGCTAGAGAAAACTAACGAAATGAAACATGAAAAGAGGCAAAAAGATTAAACAATCCAAAGTGTAATAACAATCTCATTACTTTCTCCACTCATTAACCTTTATTTTCATCACAATATAATTTGCTACACCAAGTTTATTTTCTATCTACTTACTATAAACAATGACAAACGTTCCCACAAATAGTTTAATATAATAAATTTTGGAGACTGATATAAAAGTTTAAAAAGAAATAATTAAGTATACTATGCATGATATATATTACTGCATGATATTTTGTCAAATAAAATAACCTTTTAAAATTTCAAGTTCACTGAAAAAGTAATAGGAAAGGTTAAGGGAGCAACAGCAAACTTTTCGAAAGCTGTTAAGTAAATCGTAGAGCATATTTATTCCGAAAGTACGTGTTTAGGATGCCCCGAAAAGGATTTACGGCCTTTGAACATTACTAATATGAATTACAACGTTATAAATGAAGTATTGCTGCCAATGGTAAACATTTTTAACATCTTGATGATTTACAGAAATTATTTTAAAATATTAAGTTAATTGACTGTACACCACTTTGAGGGACAAATGTTTATCGATATTTATGATATCACATAATACTCAATAAAAATTAAGAGGAACTGAAGATACACATTTTTTCTTATGCAACATCTCAGTATATTGTAATCAAACTATTTCAGGATTTTTTTTTTTTTTTTTTCATTTGAAAGGTTTGTTTGGGATACGAGACTTTCTGGGAAATCTTGCCTTTGCATTCTTAAAATGGACCTAAGTTAAGGAAATTAGAAATTTATATTATCCAAGGTCTATAGGGAGACCAAAGACACGTTGGGGGTGGGCAGACGACTTTAGGAGGACAGCAGGAACACTATGGACGAGAAAAGCTAAGGACAGACACACGTGGAGAAAACTGGAAAGAGAGCCACCCAAAAAATACACCACCTCTAGTTTGCAACAGAAGTTGCTTTTTTTAAATTTTAAGTACTCCAACGTTAAGTCATATCGGACGAGGCAACAGAACTGTCTGTATTAGTGTTAGTGCTAAGTTGAAGTGTAGTTCCAGAAGATGTAGGGTCAATGTAAACTACAAATATCACGCTGTATAAGAGGGAACTGAATTTGATGGAGCACCAAATTTAGGAGAGAAATATCACAGTGGAACATATGTTATACAATATAGAGTATAAAACAATCTATTGTAGATGTAAGTACATGGTGTATAGAATATAGAACATTAATAGTCATCACAGCACCGATAAACAGTGTTTATTAACGTTAAACTACTGTTATTTCTTCCCAATGAGACTCTGTGTTAATAGCGATTAGGCAGGTTGAAGGCGACGCGGATCCACTCAACGGAATTAACGATAACACATAACTAAAACCTTTGATGTTTGTGCTTGTTCAACAGTGCCATTCTATGATGTTTTTCTCAGTATTTATTATTATTACTATTACTATTACTATTATTATTATTATTATTATTATTATTATTATTATTATTATTATTATTATTATTATTATTATTATTATTATTATTATTATTATTATTATTATTATTATTATTATTATTATTATTATTATTATTATTATTATTATTATTATTATTATTATTATTATTATTATTATTATTATTATTATTATTATTATTATTATTATTATTATTATTATTATTATTATTATTATTATTATTATTATTATTATTATTATTATTATTATTATTATTATTATTATTATTATTATTATTATTATTATTATTATTATTATTATTATTATTATTATTATTATTATTATTATTATTATTATTATTATTATTATTATTATTATTATTATTATTATTATTATTATTATTATTGTTATTATTGTTATTATTGTTATTATTGTTATTATTGTTATTATTGTTATTGTTATTGTTATTGTTATTGTTATTGTTATTGTTATTGTTATTGTTATTGTTATTGTTATTGTTATTGTTATTGTTATTGTTATTGTTATTGTTATTGTTATTGTTATTGTTATTGTTATTGTTATTGTTATTGTTATTGTTATTATTATTATTATTATTATTATTATTATTATTATTATTATTATTATTATTATTATTATTATTATTATTATTATTATTATTATTATTATTATTATTATTATTATTATTATTATTATTATTATTATTATTATTATTATTATTATTATTATTATTATTATTATTATTATTATTATTATTATTATTATTATTATTATTATTATTAAAGTTGCCTTCATTTGGTTCTGATGGTTTAATTAACTTCTTAAATATTTCTTGTCAGCTATTTTTAAATGCTTACAAAGAAACTGTTGGGTTAGGTAGTACAACCTAAGACTAAATGTGATAATGATAAATAGTCAAACCACCAATGGTTTGGTACAAATCAATTGACACAGTAATAAACCAGGATGACGTAATCAACTATCCCACAGATTTTTAAATTTATTAGAATTGTCTGGAATCCCACCTCACAATTTAAAATTAAAGGTAGTATCAGTTGTTATCATCCTGCGTAACATTAAGCAACCACGACTGTGCAATGGAACGAGACTGGAAAACGCTACTAAATAACGTCATTGACCAACCATCATCAAGCGAAGTACAAAGAAGAAGATATCTTGATCCCGCGTATCCCAGTGATTCCAACGCATCTACCTTTTGATTTTAAGCGTTTAAAACTTCCCGTGTGTTTGGCCTTTGCGATGACCATCAATAAATCTCAAGGGCGGTCGTTGGAAATTTGAGGAATCAACTTGGATTCCCTGTTTCTCTCATGGACAATTACACTTAGCGTGTTCGCGCGTCGGAAAACTACCATCTTTATATATTTACACACCACAAAAAGATATATTGTTGAGAAAGCTTTAAATTGATTAACTTGATTGTAAATGTGTTGTATTTGAACTTCACCCCAATAACAGAATAAGTAACTAACTAATCCGAATTTGGATAACTTCAGACAAATTTCATTGGCGGTACGAAGTTCGCCGGGTCAGCTAGTATTTTAATAAATAAACGTTTTCGATAAAAATGTAAATATTTTAACATTTAAATATTTTCCGAAATAATCAGCAGACAAAGGTGGAAACAAGCAAAAAGGCTTCGAGGACATTTAAGGTTAGCATGTAGAGGTACCGCGTTCAATTCCTGTCAACCGCCCAGTCTTTTGCAAATGTTGGGGTTGTTTCTCATTTACCACAATTTCAGTTTCATTATTTTCGTTTCCTTCTCATCTTTCAGAAGTGATTAAAGGTTTTGTGGCCTAGCGCAGTGCCGGACAAATGGCGTTGATGTTTGCTGAAATGAGAGAGTACTCCCTGTGGACACTGGAATGCTTTCTGGTGGATTGTTTATCGCTCTCTAGGTATTCAGCTGTAGTATTGGTCTATGGTCTGTCACTGTGGACTCTCTGAAGCCTGTAGTCTCCTATGTTTCCTTCAATACTACCCTTCCTGTTGAAGTGTGGTGGTAGCCACAACATATATATTTCAGGGAGTGGATGTCTTCGTTTTATAACAATTTTACAATAAAAATAACAGGGTATCTTATCCTAGTTTATATATTTATTTTCACAATAATCATACTATAATAATAAACCTCAAAATATTAAAAAGTTTATTTCTGATACAATGTGTATCTAGATCTAGACCTAACATTGTTGGGATTCCCCTTAGATAATGCATATCAGAGTGATGTTACCTCTTTCTGTCAGGTATCTACTGATCCCTGAAGCGTTTTCAGTCGCGACACAGTAGGAAACTATGGGATTTTCTTGCACTGTGTTAACTGACGGCTTTAAACCTTTAGTCTAATCATTGAACATAAAACATTCAGCGTACTGAAGAATTCATGATCGCAAATCAGATGGAATAAAGCATATTTTTTATGTAGCTGCTGTTCGATATGGACCACCCGTTCAGATATAACTCGTAATCTGCGGAAGTGTTTTGTGATAGTCGCAGTAATGAAGTGTGGTCGTCCACGCCACACCCTATTAGCACTCACAAAATATTCACAACCAACTTAGCCTAACTACGTGCTCAAATGAACCATGCATTATTGATGTCACTCTCACCACAGTGACTCTTATGTCCACGATAATATCTAAAGTTTCCTAAGTTAAGCTGCCTGGCCACCAGGTCAGTTTTCAAAGTGCTAATGTTTGTCCCACAGTTAAAACAACTTGATCCAAACGAGAAGTGAAAATATCCTGGAAAACACCAAATTAAGGTCCATTGTGCGAAAAGAAGCACCCTGTCAAGCGCAATCGTATACGTAAGAAAATCTAATTTGCGAAGTAAAAAGCCCTATCCTACGTATTACATCTGTGTTTCAAAAAGGAATTTACACTCTTTGACAAAATATGTTTTTTTTTTTTTTTTCTGTGCCACTTACATATAATACGACGTATTATTTAACACCAAAGAATACCATATCGAAACTTCACCAAAGATAAAGACTTTGAGGTCCAAACACATATAAAGAAAATGAGTATGCGGTATCTACGAGTCCGTCTGCAGACAGCATAACTCAAAAATGAAGCAAGCTGTGCAAACATCTTCATGAAGCTTTTCTCATAACACTTTATACGGAAAATTTTTGTTATTTGCATTTTCTCCAACATCTTTCTCTAGCCATTTTGATAAAACACCACATGTCTAAGATATTGTAACTAGTATAAAGTGTACATTGCATTTTCAATTTGAGAAGTTATTCATTCTGATTAAATCCTATATAGTTTTGCATACCTCCAACATCAAACTTACAACAGAAAAGATGCACATTTCAATAAAATACTTACATTTTTGTAATAGCATTAAACGTTTCGGAAATACTCTGGTTTATGAATTTACATTTACCAATTATGTCGTCCAACACACTCAGATTCAGCTCTATTTTCTTTCCGTCCATGAGCTTGTTTATATGCTAGAACATCTGAATGATGTATACAACTGAAAACTTGTTGCTTAATTTAAAATTGTATATTCCAAATAACGTAATGCAAATAGAAGAAGCGCTTTTGAAATGGAAACTGTAATACGTATTCTACTTCCGTATGCTATTCGCAATTGTGATTGTAACTGAAGGTTCAGATGGGGATATCACGACCCACCGCGACCTGGAAGGGTTCTATTGCAGGTTACTACTCAAAGGGATAAGGCGGCAGAGATCGGAACTATTATGTGTTTCAAATGGGAAGATGTTTGTCCCTGAGCGCTACTAGGGGAGCAACCAATGGGAGTCCTGCGGTGTTGTATTGCATTCCCGTTAAGCGGTGTGTGAGGAGCGCCAACCAAATCAATCTGTATGAAATACTATTCCCGCTAAGACAAAAATTCAGATTTTGCCGAAACTGATCCATGTGGAAAGTAGAGAAAACACCGTGAAAACCCCATATTTTTAGCTCAAATAGTTTTTCGAATACAAATAAATAACCCACTATTACCTGTATTATAACAATAAATCGCGACGTAAGCTCTGTATGAATATCATTATTGGTTGGCATGTATGTGTGTACGTATCTTTGCAAGTACTCAGAACTGAAAGTAAATGTTTGACATGACGTGATAAAAGAATTACTTTGAATAATCCAATTCGAGCGAGAGGAAACAATAAATTTCCTGCTGCCCTGGCAGAACGTGTCTGTTCTTTCTTTATGAATGGCTCTTAATCTCTATTTACTCTAGAGAGTTCAAAGTGGTTGGTGTGTATGTATGTACATATGCTTTTAATTACTCAGAACTGAAATTTAAACTTCTAACATGAATAAGTCAAGATGTTAAATTCGAGAAAGACCAACCACTTCATTTCCTGTTAGTCTGTGGAATGCTTATGTTTATGAATGAATGCTGGATAACAAGTGTTTATTTACTCTGGAGAGTTCATATCAATATCATTCAGCTGTTCTTTACACAACAGTAGAGTAAGAGTTAAATAGTGCAATGGCTTCTTGTGGTGAATTTAGTGGCGAGTCAAAAAGGCAGGTATTGCGAAGTCACGCTCCAAGTATTATTTTAAGGTGTACACGTTCTTCAAAAATTTTCCGGAAACAGAAACTAAAAATGAGTTATTGCAAAGAGTACTTCCGTTTAAAAACACGGAAAAAGTGTATCAGCTGGATCAACTTGCGATTGAAACGGGACACGAGGTAATACGCCTCCCACCTTACCACTGCCAATATAATCCAATAGAGTTGGTGTGGGCTCAAATAAAAAGGGGGTTTGCAAACAGGAGTAATACTTTTAAACTGACGGACGTTAAACAACTGGTTCATGAAGAAATTGACAAGGTAACAAAACAGGCCTGATAAAACTACGTGAGGCATTCAGAAAACCTTCAAGAAGACGATTTTAAGAAAGAAATAGCACGTGACGAGATTTTGGAACCTATAATCATACATTTGCAGAACTCAGACGATGAAGACAGTGACAATGACGAATTGTGTCTTAACGGAAGTGACATTGACAGCGATATGGATGAGCCACTGGCACTTCCATTGGATTAGAAGAACAGATAATTCATAAACTGTAATTATAGTTATAGTATTTTAAAATATACATAATTTGCGAAAATGCTTTTTCCAATTTTGATTCTGGCAACTGCATCATTGTAAAAGTTTGTAAAATATAATTTGCTTACCCTTACGTTTGCGCCAAGCAGACCTGTATGTTGTATGAGTGTGCGAGAGAGAGGGAAATATAAAAGGAGTGGGGTAACAAGCTGGCAACGCTGAGTGTGATACGGCATCTGATTAGCTGGACTCCAGAACTCTTCCCATTTGAAACACATAATATACTCTCTCTCACGGTAGTTTAAGCCTGCTGTAAACAACAAGGCGGAGCTGACTCAACTCGCCACGTGCTAGACGCTATTACTCGACAGAGCGCTGAGGTGTATCGACCTTCAGGTGGCCAGCGCTGCCATCGTACCTTATCGGGTCTTATCTGGTCGATTAGAGGAGTGAAATATTAGTAGGTTGATGTACAGTAAGTTACGAAACACAAATAGAGCGATTGGAAGCTGTGTGTGTCTATATGTGTTTTCTTGCGCCTGCCGATGTATGACACGTTGCTGTCCAGAAGACATGATTATATCTGAACAGACTATACATACACTGGACTCACCGTGTATGTGCGATAAGCTAAGGTAAACATCTCTGTGTAGGGAGTTTTTTTCGATAAACCTTCTCGCTTTGTAATGCAGTACATGTACGCACAGAAGTTTCGCAACACTGGCGGCGCTAACTTCTAGACAATAAATAAATAGAGTTGGGTTACACATTAACGTATTAAATCTCTAAGGTGATTCATTTCTGAAAAAAATAATCATGAACTTTACTGCGTATAGCACTTTTTGTAAAATCGTCGCATTTCTCCACGCGCTGTTTGCATTTACGCGATTTTCCCAGTGTTCTTAGAGTTCCAGTTGCTTGCTGTTCCATTCTAACACTATGTACACTACTTGCGAAAACACCAAGGAGATAACCAGTTTCTTTCTTTACAAGCGATTCCAGATTTCCTTCTTTAAGCACCGCAAAACAATGCGCGATCATTTGCCTCTCACCACTAAAGGTTTGCCTCGATTGTGTTTCATTTCGGCTTAAGCACTGGCCTGCTCCATGATGAAAAGTTTACTGATTTTAAATTGCTTATACATAAGTGTAGGCACGCGAGATGTACAGGAAATACATGTTAAATATCAGTAGCAACTACAGACTATGAACAATAACATCTTAATCAGCGTTCGACTCGATACGGAACTCGTTGTGGTACAGGAATGCAAAAATATTACCTATATAATAGCAGTGTCCTTTACTAATTGTTAAATAAAATACAACTTACATTAACGTAAGTTAATACTGTGTATAATTTCACCTGTCTTCTGTCTGATCTTGTGTTATGTGAAGCCGAAAGATAAAATGTGGGGCTATTACGTTTATAAGAAACGAAACATTTGCATACTTTTCTCTCTCCGAAATTAGCTCGCACAGAGCAGTGATCAGGAAACTACTTACAGTACCGTACTTAAAGGAGAGGTTTATCGTACGCATACAAATAAAAGAAAACGCCCATTAACTTCGCTAAACCAATCAACAGCTTAAATGTTTTCTGTCCCAATATTCTCTGTCTCTGTCTCTCTTCCCGCCCAGATGTTTACAGCAGGATTAAACTAGGTTGAGACAGATTTTAGCAAAGCACAGAAACTCACAGGAGTCCGTCCGTCTGTCACTCCTGGCAGGCTTTAGTAAGCCAGAATGATTTTGCTGCGTACCCACCTTCAATAGGGTTTTAACAAAGGTAGGAAAATTTTTGGATAGGTTTTTTTCGGGTGACATTTATTGTTTTAGGTTGACAGTGGTGAGGAGAAAGCTCGTTGCTCCTCTAAGCTGTTGTGGTAGAACACAGTACCCATTATACCTTGGTGTACGTGGGAGTAAAGTATTCTGGTTGGTTGATTTAGAGGCCAATTACTCTCTTAGTGGGAGAAATAAGTCCATAACAGTTGGAAAGTTCTTTATCCGGTGCAATACCGAAGCTTCTCAGCACTAACCAGGGAGATGGCGACTAAGGGACTGAGCAACGATCTCTAGGGAGGCCAGGCAAAAAATAATTATAGAACGCATGCATCTGTGCCATGTGTCTGCATCTGTCAGAACTATCGCGCTGACAACCAAACTTGAAAGATAACAATGAGAAAGTCATTCACCTAGTAACAAGGAGAAACCATGAAAGTCTCGAGTGGTCGATCAACTGGCCTTCGAACGTGAGTCGCATATGCTACAGGATGCACCTCCCTCGGTGCTAATTATTATATTATATATCCTTTTGATGAACTGATAAAAATATAAGCATGACCATTTAAAGCTTTAAGCCATTCCTTTGATACCGAAAACACAAAAAATACGAGTCTATTTAAAGTATATATTATCCTTAAATAGAAATGCATTAGCTCCAATTAAATAATAATGAAGACAGCCTCAAGAATATATTTTGTTGTACCATTTCCTCGAATATTCGGTTTAATCAAAATTGTAAGTCACACTTGAAAAAATTAAGAACTATTTATGTTGAAAACAAGTTCCCTGAAAACATTTACGTTGCATCTTTAAAAG